>JARYHS010008074.1:2243262-2465535 GCA_031002005.1 Vandiemenella viatica
CCCCCCCCCCCCCCCCCATAGCCTGACGTGGCTTTTGCATCTAGCCTCACATAGCATATAGCTTTTTTCCCTATTGATTCCACAAGACATTTTGTACTTTATCTCTTGTCAGACTATCGTAAATTACATAACCTCTTCAGTCCCGAGGTATCATATATTATACCTCCAGGAATTATTTTTTTCCTGGGCCACTGCACAGCTGAACCTTTTCTGGCCTATCGTATCATCTACAATATACATCGCGCTTCTCACAGCTCATATGTTCGATCTTCTGCTTTTGGCAGCCCTGATTGGAAACTTAGGATCCAGCAGCTGTACAACATGGCTCGTCGAAATAAAGGTAAATACATATATTTTATCCATGAAATAAAGTAACATGAAGTTGTATGTATAATTTTCCTGCTTGACTCACGAGGTATCATATATATACCATCTATAAAAAATTAATTATTGTTTAAAAAAAATTATGGTCATTCATTGTTAACTAGCATTAACCCCAAAGTAAATAATACAATAGTAGTTCTCTTTTACTTTTATTATGAGCTTGGGACTGAAGAGGATATGGGAATAATTAAATAATGAAAATAAAAATTCACATGCTGTTGTATGTTCTGCTCCTCATTTTAACTGTGACAAATAATATGAATGGAAAGTTACGTGGCCTGGCTCGGAAACACTCCAACCCCTTCCCTGCTTAGAGCAGCGTAGCCTTCCACCCAGCCCCATAGACCGAGCCATGTAGTGTATGGACTTTCCCTTAGGATGCAGGTCTTATAGTCACAATACTGCTCGGATGGATATTAGTAGTACGACTAGGCCATAATCATAAGCACTTCAATTCAGTTGAAAGGGAGCACAAAATTTCCTTTTATTAACAAGGAAGTCACGGACTGCAATAAATTACAGAGGGTAGTGATGATTCTCACGTGGTTATAGTAGTTTTCATATTAATATAAATATCCACGCTTCTTTATTTGAAGGTCATTTTATTTTAAACCATTCCTTTTTCATTTACAGATATATAATTTCTTTTCATATCATTCCAGATAACAAACCCAAACAACTGAACACTTATTCTCTTCTAATAATATTTCAAAGACATTCTTATATACTAACATCAACGATATTAATACAATCTTCTGCACTTATCACCTCTGCGGATATATGCCCTGATTGTTATTAAAAATACATAAACTAAATTACATTTCTTTCCTTTTTTTAACAATATTTGGTGTCATATGACACTAAGGAAAAAGGAAGAACTGTGATGAGAGAATAAAATGTATCCTGGACACAAAAATACAACATTTTGGCATGAAAACTTATTTGTCTCATACAGAACGAGGTTTTTGATTCTGGAGGTGTGCACACTCTGAAGGGTACCACACGACTGGCCAGGCAGCAGAAGAAACAGTGGGTGACTCGTAATGCTCTGCCCTCGCATTCAGGAGGACGCTGGTTCAAATCCCCGTCCAGTCATACAGATTTGGGTTTTCCAAGGTTTCCACAAATCACTACACGCAAATGCCGGATGCTTTCTTAAAAAAGGCCATGGCTAAATTCCTTTGCATTCCTTTTTTTTTTTTTTAAGACGTGTTTTAATATTTCACCCACTCCCCCCACCCTTTCTCCTGCCACCTAGCCAGTCATGGCGTAACCTGCAGTGTCTGTTAATTCCCTATTGCATAACTAAGATTTTATACTGAAATATTTCATTTTTGTGTCCTTTTTATTTTCCCAAAGCGGCCGTCAAATGTGGTATGTGATGAGTTATTTTCTCTTTCCTTTGTTATTTACATAGGAATGGACAGTTTACCAAAAACACTGAAAGAGTTTAAAAAGTAGCAATTTGTAATGAGCAGAAAATAGGTGTGTGGTGAAAAATCATGATATGGGGAGGCGGGGACATAACGTGTGTGCTCCAACACAACTCAAATTAAACTGTAATAAAAAAGCGATTTTCATCATTTGACATTACAAATTATTTAATTTCTTGAAAAAATAAAAGAAATGATGACCGAATCACAGACAATGTAAAGGATGAAGTGTTCCACAGTGTTAATCACGTGAGGCAAAGCAACTACTGGAAATTGTGAAATAATAAGGGTTATCGACATGTTATTACCAACTTTTGTAATTGTATATTTGATGTGAGTTAAAACACTGTATCTCTGAAACATGGAAGCAGTTATTGAGAACTATCTCTGGAACAAAGGAGTCACTAGGGAATAATATCACTGGAGATGTAAATAAGAAAAAGAGAATGTTGTAATGTGGATTTTTCTCACTTTCAAAAGGATTTGAGTTGGAGGTGAAGACAGGTATAATTATCTGTTATAAATATAATTGAACTATTTAATTTACTTGAAGGAAATCTGTGAAACAATGCAATGTAGACTCTATAGCACAACGAAAATAGTCTCACAAATTAATGTATAGAATGGTATTAATTATTTATTCATACGTAATTATACCAATGTCTTTTGTATTTTATGGCACGGAAGTAGATTGATATTCACTTACTCTTAGTGAAAGTTTAATTGTCTCAGTTAGACTATTTTTGTTATACAATCACTCCCAATAGAAAACTTGTATTCTTTGCACATCTAAATTGCTTTTCCTGATGTTGCAGTATGGTGTTGAAATAAAAATGTTACATTGTTTGCATATAAACGAAACAGCATTCTGTTTTAATTTAGGGAAGTTTAAAGAGTAAAATAAACTGAACAAGACTTGTGTTTCCTGTTGGCCGAGAAGAAGAACCTATTAATACAAAAACAACTAATGAACGATTATCTGACAAATTCAAGTGATTTATGATCTTGTTTGTGTTGAATATCAACTACAAAAAAGGCAGGCTTGCTCACAGATTACTAACGAAAGTGTTAATCTTGTGTTGTATAGTAAGAGAGAAAAAATTAGAAGGCAATTTTATCTCTGATATAATCTTAAAAATGTCAGTAAGTTTACAAAATGACAGAAATAAGGTGGAAAATACAAGTACCTGAGCTGGTTGCATTTTGCTCCTGTGAGTTAGCAGTCAGGTGTTCCCTCGTCATCTTCTGTACGGCTCCCATGAACGGCGTAATGAGTCCGTCGACGTAGGTGTGGTTACTGACGCAGGCAGCCTTCAGCATCATGAGAGGTCCGTAAAGAACAGTCGGGTTGGCAGTGTTTTGTTTCTCGTACTGTGCCAGACCTTCACAGACAAACTGCAACAAGACATCACAATACACTAGTCATACCCAAAAACAATATTAATTTTGTTAAGTTTGCATTTTTACCAATGAATACCAAGTTTCTTTGAGATGTCTATAGGAGTTTGTTGTAGTGGAAATTAATTGCATCTAGCACCGGGATGTTGTGGATCACTTCCTCAATTGCGATACAGTCAAATTGTATGAATAATTAATACCATTGGCAAGGTGGTAGCTATTCTGAAGTTTACAGTAGATATTGTTAGGTTTCCACCTTTGTGGATTTTGGATTGAAAGTGGGGTTTCTAGGATTAGTTTGTGAAATCTGTAGTTGCTGCTGCATACAAATTGCTCAAATGCATCTTTTTACCCACCTGGTTACGCATTTCCCCAAGAGTGAAAACAGTGATGGCAAGGATACTTGTTATAATTAATATTCTACTGCTGGCAGCATTGCAAAAGAATGTAAGAATAGTAAGTGCCATGCATTATTGCTTTAGGCAATATAAATTACAAGGAAAGGGAAAATGACTGATCACTTCCCAAAGCCGAAGGCAGCGACGGGTGAAGAAGATATATCACGAACACAATTAATATTGCCTAAAGCTGTTTCCTTTTTCCTTAGTCTAATTACTATTGCCTAATTGCGATCTTATGTGTTTGTCCTGCATGTTCCTATCTCGTCTTTTACTTCTTTTTCTTTCCACCTTTTTCTTGTTGTGTCCAGTGTTTTAAATGTTTCAGCAACTGTTCTTGTATGTTCTTCATTCATCGCAGCATTCAACTTTGGTGAGAGATGAGTCATTTTCCCTTTCCTTGTGATTTATATTGCCTAAAGCCATTTACTTTTTCCTTAGTTTAGTTATTGTTTCTATTGCTCACAGTTTGATAATAGGTAAATAAAACATTGTATTCCCAAAGCAAACTGCCGCTGGTGTGATGCTACTGCAGCTAAGGATTGCAATCCTGCAGTGTTTTCAATCCCGCGGGATCCGCGCGGGATTTGCGCCAATCCCGTGCAGGATTGGTACAAACAGTTTTTTAACGCATATATTTAAAACATAGTTAATTAAAACGTTAATAAATTAAATAATAATTAAATTAATAAATAATTTTTAATGTTAAATGGTAAAAATTAACAGTTAACAATATTTTGATTGGCAAAATGACATTAAAACTATTTAGCGTGTCTTAAGTGTATTTTGAGGTTTTACATTTTTGTTTTTTAATCTAAACCAATTTCTAAATAAAAAATGGAAAATATTGAGTCTTAGTTCATATTATGTGCCTTAAAATACATCGTATAAGTTTAAAAATATGGTTTTCTTAGTGGCCAACTTACCAGAGTTGCTTTTTTTTTAATAAACGTTCCATGACACCGAGAAAAGCATTCTATTTCACAAAGTGAAGTGAATATACTCTGTAAAGTGTAGACTTGGCTCAGAACAAGATCTCATAACTTTTTGTCACTGCACAAGCACGAGACTTGGCCTTTTTTGCGTGATTCATTACTACATCTCCTGATTCCTTGATTGATAATACAGTTGATTCAATATTATTAAAAGAAACTACTCACCTACACGTAAACTGTCAAGTATTTCAGATTTACGTATGTGGCGTAACGACGTTTTTAGAGTGGAAATTATTATTTTTTAGTAAGAAAGGAGACTTTCTCGGCGAATGATTGCACTGAAGTCCTCATAGGTTGTATCTCCGGATTTCATTGCAAAGACACGAAATTACACACGTGAGGAAGACGGCGGAGGCAGCCGTCGAAGTATGGTGTTCCTACAACACAATTCGTCGATACACCCGTGAATATTTCATTATAACTTTTTTTACCTTTAGTTGAAATAATAGCAAGGAAAGAGGGATTAATCGAAAGCCTGAGCGGCACAAGTAAGCAGGTGGCTTTTGTCAAAGAAACGCATTGAGGCAGCGGCCAAAACAACAATAAGTCAAAGGATATACAATTTCCTTTTGATAGCTGTTAAATAAATAGATACGCGATCGTTAAAATTACGATACCATTAGTTTCATATCAACGAATAATCAAATATTCAGCCACAAATTAGGAAATTGTCACAATTACTTTATCTGCAAATACAGAAAATGGGAATAATGAAACCGCGAATAAAAAGCTGTAACCGTGTAGTTCAGATAACGTGTGCGACACTTAAAAAATAATTATATAGTTAGAAAATCGTACTAAATACGCACCATAACTCAAATTACACAAATGTGTACTCGAAACAAACGTAAGTTTTGATGAATACGTAAAAGTGTATTTAATTACTTACGAATGACGAAGGTTGACAAAAACAAACGCTTGTTCACATGAGTCAAATGCCAACTGCTCTGGTACAGCAAACAGTGCAATACATCCGACAGAGACCGAGTGGGGCAGCAAGTCACGCAGACTGACTCGCGTTTCCGCCGGATTTTGCGGATTGCGGATCCGCTTAATTTTGTGCGGGATCCGCCAGACAGTCTAATGATGCGAGATCCCGCGGGATTGCGGGATCCCGTTTTGCTGGATTGCAATCCCTAACTGCAGCTCATAAACTGAGTGTGGTGGCTGAGTGGCGACGCTCGGCCTCACATTCGGGAGGGTCTGGGTTCAAATCCGCATCCAGATTGTGGTTTTCGATAGTTTCCCTAAATCGCTCCACACGAATGGCGCGGTGCTTCCTTTAAAGAGGCCATGGCCGAATTTCTTTCAATTTCTTGCCCAACAGTACTTTCCTACCTCTAATGACCTCAATAAGGTGTAAGGTCGTAAATAAAAAAAAAGGTCCTCATGCAAGGAAGAATGTTGTTTGATATCAGTTAATCAGCTGAACTATGCCGATGGTTATATACAGGATATAGCGTTGGCTGTGCCTGATATGTGCACAGGGCTTTACAGGTATAACTATTACATAGATAAAATCTTGAGCATAAAGCCAGTTGCTTAAAAGTTTTTTATTCTTTAAAACTTAGATAAACATAGATAAAAGACAAGTGAGGCAACTGGTAGGAACAGGTTTCAAAATCCTGCACTTGTTGGAGACGGTGATGAGGGGATGTACGAGAGAAGTAAAGGAATTGGGTTACAAAACATTGGTCAGACCATTGCTCGAATATGGTAATGTAGTATGGGACCCACATTTGGCATATGAAATACAGGAGTTGGAGAGGGTGCAAAGAAGGGCTGCTAGATTTGTTTCTGGAAATTATAGCAGAATGCATTTATTAACACATATGATAAAAGAGCTGGATTGGGATTCATTGCAAGACAGGAGGAGAATGAGGAAGGTCATGGGAGTGTACAGGGCATATACTGGCGATGAGGCATGGAAAGATATTGCAATAGGTATGAAAAGTAGTGCATGGAAGGGAAAAGATGACCATGACCACAAGCTGGCACTCGATTTCAGGCACAAGGTAGATTATGTTTCATAGGTAAGGGTGTCGGGGATTGGAATATGTTAGCAAGCGAAATGATGAAGGAATTTAAAGCAAAAATTTTCAGAGGGCAAATGTAGGTGGGTGCAGGAAAGGGGGAAGATGGGTGTGTAGCGAGATTGCCAGCAGAGCATGTGCTCCATTGGAATTTAATTAAATATTATTATTATTAAACTTGAAAAATTGTACCATTCTTCATGCCTATGCCATTTGATTGCAGTTTTTGTTTTAAAGGCTGTTCTCATCTTTTCCAGGAATACTGTTGCTTTCAGTTCTACAAGTATCAGCCATTCTGTCACTACTTCTGTACTTTATTTTGACTTACAGTATTTAGAGGATCAAGGCATTTCAAACCTCCATCCAGCCATAGTTTCACAGAATTATTGTCTTTTTTCATATTGCATCAAGTCTGTCCCTGACATTTTACAGGAATTTCATTTCTCTAGACTGAAGATTGCTTCCATTATTTTCTTTTTGTATATATTAAAAAACAGAGCATTACATTTTTTTCTGCAATGGCTTACCTAAAGACTTCAAAACATTAGAAATGCTGCACAGTTCTAAAGAGAGTATAGCTAATTTACACACAGAATATGAATTTGGCATCAGAGCTCTAAAATTACGTGAAGCTCATTCACTTCTCCTCAACAGCCTTCTCTCATTTTCACAAATTTTTAATGTGTGTTTCACAGCTGAATAGAATTGCAATTGTTTTAATTTGTTTGCACTTTTATTCACATAACAATGACTAAAAGCCATATAGCAAAACAGAAATTAATAGAAGCAACTATGTATTTATGCCAGTTTGGTGAAACTGCAGAGGCATAGACAAATATAATTAAATAGTAAATGAACAGAAAACGATAACACTTATTTCTCTTTCCAAAATCTTCCATTAACCAGGTAGTGTTCATTGATAAAAATTAACTATTAGAAATCGACAGGTGTTGACACAGAAGTTGAAACAGAGGAGTTCCTCACCTTCCCCAGGGTGGAGTACAGCCATTCCAACTCCTCGTATTGCGAAGCTGCAGCTGCTGTCGTAGATTCAGTAGGAAAGATGCTCATGAGTCGAGTCACGAGGGCGTGTGTGAGCCTTATAACCTGCAACGGAGGAACTCGACGAAACTAACTCAACAAATAGTGCAGGTAGGCATTCAAACCCACACACATAAATGCTCAAATTCAAATTTTCTTTTAGAGATGCTTCCTCACCTGAGAAATAAAATCGTAAGGGCAGCTAGCCAGTTAACCATTCAATATCCAATGTTCAAATCAACCAAGACAATAAGTGGACTACTGATTATACAGGAGGAGGGGCAAAAGTGCGACGGGAAAAAGAAACTGCAAATGGGCAGAGGATCGTTTCTCACCGTGAGGACCAGAAAATTGTCAAATGTAATGCTGCTGACCACTAACTCATGTGGGCCTAATTTTTTACCTGTGTATTTATTATCATTACCCGAGACATATTTTGTTGTAGCATTCTAACATAATAATTCTACACCAAAGAGCTAAACAAACTGGTATAGTCATGTGCGTACAAACACAGAGATATGTAAACACTGTAAGACATTGCAGTCGGCAACGCCTGTATAAGAGAACAGATGTCCGGCGCAGGCGTTAGATCGTCTCCTGCTGCTACAATGGCAGGTTATCACGATTTAAGTGAGTTTGAACGTGGTGTTATAGTTTGGTACACGAGAGATGGGACACAGCATCTCCGAGGTAGCGATGAGGTGGGGATTTTCCCCTAAGACCATTTCACGAGTGCACCGTGAATATCGGGAATCCGTTAAAACATCAAATCTCCGACACTGCTGTGGCCAAAAAAAGATCCTGCAAGAACGGGACCAACGGCAAATCGTTCAACGTGACAGAAGTGGAATCCTTCCCCAAATTGCTGCAGATTTCAATGCTGGGCCATCAACAAGTGTCAGCGCATGAACCATTCGACAAAACATCATCAATATGGGCTTTCGTGTGCCCTTGCTGAATGCACGACACAAAGCTTTACACCTCGCCTGGGCTCGTGAGCACCGACATTGGACTGTTGATGATGGGAAACATGTTGCCGGGTCTGACGAGTCATGTTTCGAATTGTACTGAGTGGATGGACGTGTACAGGTACAGCGACAACCTCAAGCATTCATGGACCCTGCATGTCAGCAGGGGGCTGTGCAAGCTGGTGGAGGCTCTGTAACGGTGTGGGGCGTGTGCAGCTGGAGTGACACTGACCCTTGATACGTCTAGATACGACTCTGACAGGTGACACGTACACACCCATCCTGCTCATCACCTGCATCCATTCGTGTCCATTTTGCATTCCAACGTGATACCCCAGATGTCCATAATTGCTACCGAGTGGCTCCAGGAACACTCTTCTGAGTTTAAACACCTCCGCTGGCCACCAAACTCCCCAGACATGAACATTATTGAGCATATCTGGGATGCCTTGTAATGTGCCGTTCAAAAGAGGTCTCGACCCCCTCGTACTCTTACAGATTTATGGACAGCCCTGCAGGATGACTGGTGTCAATTGCCTCCACCACTACTTCAGACATTAGTCGAATCCATGCCGCCTGGTGTTGTGGTACTTGTGTGCGCTTGTGGGGGCCCTACACGATATTAGGCAGGTGTACCAGTTTCTTTGGTTCTTCAGTGGAAAAGCATGTTCTGAACTCCTATAGAAACATAATTATGAAATTGGAAGTGAAATATTAATTACTAGCCATACTCTTAGCATTTAGTAATCAAATGAATAATGATTTAACTATATATTGGATGCTATATCGCAGTGTTACTAAAATTTATAGCTCACATGCCCATATAAAATTTCCCAGGCAATGGCAAACCCCCTTAAAATAGCTGTTTTTTAATTTTAATTTTACAAAAGTGAAACAGTCACAAACAGCAGTATGCTATTAATCAATGTGATTGACGGGCTTGTTTCTTGTTGCAGGTTGAGTCAATTTTAGAAACATTTTGCTCAAGTTCAATCTCAATTCACCACCGTGCGTGTTGCAAGCGCGAGACAGCCAGTCGGCTGCCATAACGTAAATCTTGTCGCGAAACCCCTACGATCAACAGGAGTACCGCACTTTGAGAAACCCTGCTGTATTGTACCACCAATCTAAACGCACAAAAATACACGGTGCCTGACACCACTAATTTTTGTATATTTCAGCACTGTTATGTCATCAACGATACAACGTTCCGCAATGCCTCGCGCCTACTACAAGACCCTGAGGAAATGTCCTCAGTTAGCCAGTCCTTAGACAAACATTGCTCTTTTTATGCCAACTGGAAATGGATAAACTATTATAAGCACAATGCTGAACCATCTGCATCCTGCAAATGCCAGATTTTTTCTTGGTCACTGAAAAATTCCTCGCATTTAAAATGTTCGTCTTTTTACACTCCCTTATAATGTTATACAATACGAATACGGTATCTACATTTGTAATATTATGCCTGTGGACCAACTGAGTTACAGTGTGCGAAAGAGTGGAATAGAGTATATCACAGCTGACTGTTGCTTTGAAGCAAATACATTGAATGAAAATAAAATGAATGTTTAACTAGGTCTGTTGGGAAGAGGTCTATGGTTAAGATCTCATTGCTTTAAAAATTCAATTAATGATTACTAGGGTTCGGATCTTTAAGACATAAATATGTATGCATGCAAATATGACCTTAAAGATGGGTAAATATGATCTAAAAATAATAAAATATGATGATACATATTAATGTACTATACATCAAAATATGCTGAATTTTACATTATTTATTTTATCTAGTAGCGTTGTTATCATGTAGATAGCATAGATAGCATAATTTGTTTCCGTGCGCTCACAGCACCATATATAAGTTATATTTTAAATCATTTTATTGAAGTCTCTTTAATTTTGCATAATTTATAGATAAGAAATGTTTGACCTGTATTAAAATACTTAAGTCTAATACAGGGTGCGGCAAAAAAGATCTGACGGTTTTAAAGTAAAAACAACATGAAAAATAAAAGTGATACAAAATATTTTATTGCTTATTACAGAAGGGTATTCATGTAAATTAATGAAAATAACATCAGAACAACCAATTTCACCCATTTAAGATGTGAAGATAACTTCCTTTAAATGACGTCCGTCTTTGACGAAGCATTCTTCCAGCCCTGCAGTGAAGCTGTTGAACACCTGCTCTAACATTGTACGATGGCAGGTTGGATTTCTTTCAGTTCGTCCAGCGTTGCAGGTGTTTGTTTGTGTAAACTCTTGCTTCAGGAGCCCCCACAATAAAAAAAATAACAAACGCTAAGGTCTGGAGAGCGACCTGGGTCATTCAATGTCCCCAAAACACGAGGTCACTCTACCACGAAACTTGCTTCTCAAAATGTCCATAACCTCATTGGCTGTATGGACAGTTGCCCCATCCTGCTGGAACCATATCTTCTTGCCACTAAACGAGTTTCTCTTAAGTTCAGGGATCAGGAAGTTTTTCATCAACAAATAACAACTGCAAATTGACCGTAACGGTTCGATCATTCTATTAAAAAAAGTATGGCCCAATGAGACACCTTTTTGTTAAACCACACCACATGGTAACCTTAGGACTATGCAGAGGATGTTTATGCAGTTATTCCAGATTTGTACCCAACCAATAATGAAAGTTCTGTTATTTACATAACCATTCAGATGGAAGTGTGCCTTGTCACCCATCATTAAAATATTTTCTTCAGTCAACATAGCAATAATTTCTTCTGCAAATGCTTATGCTTTGCATAGTCATTAGGCTTTAACTGCTGGACAATAGCAATTTTGTACGGGTGGGAAGTGCAGATCGAGACGCAAAATTCGTCTTTACCGAGCGGTCAGACCATGTGCAAAGCAGCAGCTTGTTTACGGGCTGACCGCCGGAGGACTGGCTTCCACAGCTTCTCTACTCGATCGATATTCTCTGGCGTCCTCGATGAACCTTGGTCGACATGTCGACTTCTTTTTTAACGCTGAACTGGTAGCTCTGAAGGTTCTCACCCATAGCCTAATTGTGTTACGAGTTGGGACTCTTCCTCTTGGACTCAACATTAAAATGTCTACTGGAACTGCCGCTGAACTGCAACACAGGAATCGACACTTTTGAAAAAAACGCCTCAACAACAAACTCATGGTGCTCACCCGACCACTGCTCCGTGGCTACTACAAATGTCCACGTGTGGGCTCTGGAATGCACCTATCCCCACCACCCCCCACCAACTACTCGCTCGACAATATGGTGGCGAAAACCGTCAGATGATTTTGCCCTACCTTGTACTTCGCACATTCAATTATTTTTTTATTTTTTTTGGCATGGCATTATTATCTGATCAAGTGCTCAATTAAGGATGACTGAGGATTATTTTCAAAAGTATTCATGACATTAGAAGGCAAGCAGTAAATTAACATTTAGAGAAAGACAGTAGTCTATAACTTTTTTACTTGATTGGTGAGTAATGACCAATTCAGTGACAATTTGTTTTATTTTTTTGTCTAATGTATAATAGGACTACAGCTCTGTGAATAATTATCTTAATTTCTTCTCACCTAGTCCTATTTCCTAAATACATGAGGATAAATTTTGTCATAATATGACCAAACTATGAAAAAGACTTGAATATGTATTTTTATGCTAT
The DNA here is from genome assembly GCA_031002005.1 of Vandiemenella viatica. Taxonomy (NCBI): domain Eukaryota; kingdom Metazoa; phylum Arthropoda; class Insecta; order Orthoptera; family Morabidae; genus Vandiemenella; species Vandiemenella viatica. Next base: position 2,255,572 of record JARYHS010008074.1, read on the forward strand.
ATAAAATACATTTAAATAGAGTCAGAAACATTTAATCAATGTTTAACTCAGCATAACAGCTCAAATAGAAGGCAGGAAAAATAATATGACTTGTAATAAAGATCCAAACCCAAATGATTATTAACTGACAAATAGAATTAATTATTTCTTGGATTAATTTAAATAACAAAAACTAGGGGAAATAGTGATGGATTATGTGGATGATCTGATGATCTGGGAGGTGATGAAGAGGAAGTGCAGTGTTGGATGTATGGACAGACAGTGTGGAGGAATATGGCCTGAAATGTGAGTACATGATAACAACCAGAAAGAATAGGACAACCCAGGGAATTGTGATGGCAGGGGATCAACTAAAAAGGTAAACATTAGAGGAATGTGGAGGAAATGATGGCAAGATAAGTGAAAGAGGAAGACAAGCAGAGGCGTTTCTAAGGAGCATTAGAAGCCTGATGTGGAATAAAGAGGTGCCATAGAGAAGCAAGAGAGTAATCTATCATACACACTATGTGCCTATCTTGACTTATGCTGCTGAAACGTGGAAATTGAAAAGGCGGGACATCAGCATAGTACAAGCAAGTGAAATGAAGTTTTTAAGAGGTAGAATGGGAGTCACTAAAATGGACAGAATAAGGAATGAAGTGATTAGATGCACCATAAAAGAGGAACCTCTACAGGAAAGGGTAGAGAGGATATAACATATGCTACCACACCAATTATGTAATTATTTATCATTTAAATATTATTTTGTTAATTGTAATTAATTATCATTTAAATATTGATTGTATTGATGTACATGACATAATTTCTAAGCTCAAGGAAGTCCACAGATTAACAAACATTGTCAGTGGGTAGTATATCTTTGAAAAGAATGAGATAGAAAATCTTTGGTCTGATGCGAGAGATTCTAAAAGAAAAAAACAAAGGAAAGTGTGTGTGTGAAAAGCTGTAGGTGTTGGACTGTTTCGCAGTAACATTATATGGATGTATAGTAGTTCAAGAAGTGTTGTACTATAACTGTATTTTGTTTTTGTTGCGAGCTTTGAATTGACTATTTATTAAAAAACAGTTGAGAATATACGCTAACAACTTGGTGTTGTAACTTATGCAGAATTAGCGACCATTTTATGAGCTATTTTATTACCACTGAATATCTTTAAATATTTTTTTTAAAAAAAGGTGACCTCTACTCTGTGTACGTGGATCAAAAGACGACTTATTTAGAGCCATGTCGCCAGAAGATCTACAGACTTTTGAGCAAATAATTAATGGGATTTGCTCGACTCCAATTGGATAAATTTTAACTGTTTGGAGGTTACAATTGGCTCAACCTGCCAGGATTTATTTAATGTGCAGTATGGAGCTTACAATTGCCGACCCTAAACCAGGATTATGGGTGTTAATTAAGGTGATTAACATAACACCTTAAATGTCTGGAGTTTCTTCAGAAGCAGTGGTACATTTGAACAGCAGCAGAGAACAGATCTACGGGCAGGTGATCATGCAAGAGAATTCCAGTTTTCATTTTTTTTTTTTTTTTTTTTTGGTGCTGCCGTATCAACAATCAGATTCCAAAAGAAAGGATATTAATTAAATTTGGAACAATCAGTAAATGATTATGAAAGTGAAATCAAAGTTGAACTTACAAGTTGAGTAACATTTTGTTAAAGAACAGTTGCAAAGTTAATTTTTTTTTATGTGACAATAGTAATTAAAGGAGTAAAATTTGAGATTTTAAGAAATTGTAAAAAAAAACGTAATACCATCGATTAGCGGTCAAAATCTTGTCATATAAAAAATTGTAGTAAAATGTGTAGAGTAGAATCTGTGGATTTCCGTTGAGAAGCAAGAAGCTAATAAAGAATTATTACAAACAAAACAAAGAAAAGGGTGGCATGCCAAATTAGTTAAAAAAGCAAAAGATTAGTATTTTAAGCATTTGTATATTATGTATGTGTTTGCTTTGTTTCCAGACCTGAGGCTGCCAAATTTTGTTGTTTCTTTTCTGTGATGGTATACAAGTTTTTCAGCAGTTACAATAAATGGTTGTAAGTTAATTGGTATTTTTTTCTGTGTGTACTTAAAAATTGTGTTGCAGAGATGAATGTGGACAGCGTTGTATCATTGTTGTGTATTGGAGTTGTAAATTTATAATATCGATTGGGGTGTAAAGAATTTCTGTTAAGAGTAATAATGTCGTTGTGTTTGCTTGCATTATTAAATTTCAAATGTCAAATTTTTATGGAAAATAAGCGTGGAAAATTGGTTAGAATGAATTCAAAAAGTGAGTTGGGAGAAACAAACAGTAATATGTCAGAGAGGGAAACGGTAAGTTCTGGAATCGTAAGTTTTGATGGGGAATATGCAAACCGAAAGGGTGTCCGGGGAGATAGTAATTCGGTGCAAAATAATTTCAGTAGTAGTCCTATTAATAACAGGGATACATATGGGGTTACCGGTTATTTTCCAAATAATGATCTCAGCAGCATTGATGAGGATGGCGAATTGGAGAAAGTTAAGTTAATGGGGGGGCAGAATTCAATAGGACATGCAGTTTTGTCAAAACCAAATCAACCTGAGTACGCTCGAGAAAGGAATACGTACCTAGGGTTGCTATTAAATGCTATCAAAGAATTGAGACGAGACATCAAAGAAAGCCAAGAAAAATTTAGGCAAGAATTGAAACAAGACATAGGAGAACTTAATAAAAAAATCGAACGTAGTCAGAGGAGGGCAGAAGAGATGATGGGGATGATGTCAGACAGAATTGAGAAGGTGTAGAAGGAGTCCAAAGAAAAATTACAGATGATTAAGAGTGATATTTTTGAAGTTAAAAAAAATGTACAGCGAGATGTTAATGTTTTGGTAGACCACTGTATAGAGGAAAAAGAGAAAATTATCACTGAAGGAATAGGGGGATCATTAAGCCAGAAGAAGGAACGGGTGTCTATGGGAGACAGAAGAACAGTACTGTCGAAGCAAATTACTATGCAAAGAAGAGAAGTTGAGAAAGTTAAAATGGACATTGTTGAGGACAATGTAACAAACGTGTCTGGTCCAGGGACCAATCATTACTTTACAATGGATTCAAAGGAGAAAGGGCGAGTAGAGGATGGAGATGACGTACCAGAACATGAAAATGACATAGAAGAAAGTGAGAATGGCGTACAAAAAGTTGTGAATTACGCGCAAAGGGATGAAATTAATGGTCAAGGAGAGGACAGTAATTTCTCCCTGAAAAATAACCATGACAGTAAAGATAGTGCTTATTGGAAGGTAAATGATGATGGAAAGAATGAAAAAGAAAATAGGAAATATGCTGCCAGGGGAGAAGATACTCAAACAATTAACAAAGAAAACCTATCACAATGATAAACAAAGAATGTAAGGAAGTGAAGAGGTATGAATCTTTGTACCATGACCAGGAAAGAAATGCAATAAAATTTGTTGAAGAACGTAAGAAAAAGCTCCATAAGGGATTAAACCTTTACTGGGAAGGAAGGAATGTGCCGAAGCGCACGGAAAACATTTTAAAAAAATCGGATAATTTTACACTTGTACAACCTTTGCATCAGAGTGATTGTTGGTGAATTAAGAGTGCTTATGGGTTGTACCACCTGAACACCCAACTTCCACTTGCAAGTTTTATTAATAGAACATTATCTGCATTGTGGATTAATTGGTTTTCATGTTATTTATAGAATCTAGTGGATTCATGTGTATTAATAGTACAACACCTACTTTGTGGTGTGGATTTTTAATTTGATTTGACTGTACATGTTCGGTGCAGCAAACAACAATGAAAGCGGACACTGTATAGTGCCGACTAAGCTGTTATGTTGTTATAAAAACATAAATTAATAAAATGGCTTAGAAGATGAATTTACATAAATGCATAATTCAATAATTAATTAATATGAAGAATATTGTAAGGCAATTGTGCATGGAGAGTAATTGGTGTGGGTAGCAATTTTCAGTTTAACTTCTCGGCAAAGTACATGTCGTGCAAAACACTCATTGATTTTGCCTCGAAGTGGGGGCAACTATAACATATGCTACCACACCAATTATGTAATTATTTATCATTTAAATATTGATTGTAATGATGTACATGATATAATTTCTAAGCTCAAGGAACTCCACAGATTAACAAACATTGTCAGTGGGTAGCATATCTTTGAAAAGAATGAGATAGAAAATCTTTGGTCTCATGTGAGAGATTCTAAAAGAAAAAAACGAAGGAAGGTGTGTGTGTAAAAAGCTGTAGGTATTGGACTGTGTCGCAGTAACATCATATGAATGTATAGTAGTTCGAAAAGTGTTGAACTATAATTGTATTTTGTTTTGGTTGCGAGCTTTGAATTGACTATTTATTAAAAACAGTTGAGAATATACGCTAACAACTTGGTGTTATAACTTATGCAGAATTAGCGACCATTTGATGAGCTATTTTATTACCATTGAATACCTTTAAATATTTTTTAAGAAAGGTGACCTCAACTCTGTGTACGTGGATCAAAAGACGACTTATTTAGGGCCACGTCGCCAGATCTACAGAGGTTCGAGCAAATAATTAATGGGATTTGCTCGACTTCAATTGGATGAATTTTAACTGTTTGGAGGTTACAAGGACCAGACTGAGATGATATGGACATGTAAAGAGAATGGAGGTCAAGAGAATCCCAAGAAAAATCCACGAAATTAAGATGCATGGTAAACGACCCACAGGAAGACCAAGAGATGGGTGGATGAATGGAGTGGAGGAGTGTGTAAGGAAGAGAGGAGAGGACTGGAACAAAGTGGTGACAGAGAGGTGGTGGGATGAAAGTAGCAAATGGAGAGGCTTGTGCATAAAGCAGACCCGGCCAGAGACTCGAAACTATAGAGGATGACGACGATGATGAGGGAGAATATCCCATCACTCACCGAAGTAGAAGTCTGTGAAGAATAAAAAATAAACGTTTATAAATAAACAACGCCGAGAAAGATTACATTCATTTATAAAAATTCACTTGTCGCAGCCTTCAACTTTGGTGAGTGATGGGCTATTTCTCCTGATTGTTTGTTATTTAAATTTCCTTAATGCCATATCCTTTTTCCTTAGTGCCGTTGCATTAATCTTGAGTTCTTACCTTAGGACTGAAGCTGGTGACGCAAGCAGCTAGCCCACACTGCAGGGTTTTCACAGTCGCTAGAATCTTCTCCTCGCTCACGAGTGTGAGCAGGAACGTGAGCAGCTCGAGGGCAGTGCACACGTTGCCGTAGTTCGGCGCCGGACACTCGACACTCAGCAGGACGTTGTCGAGCCAGCCGACGTCGAGTCGGTCCGCGCGAGGCCACACGTCGGGCCTCAGCACGGTCCTCAGCAGAGCGACACAGCGTCGCGACAGCAGCTCCCCCGCACTCGAGTCGCTCACCTGCACAGTGCACACACATTAAACCATGGGTGCACAGCCTTCCACAGTGATCGTCTATGTTATGTTGATCGTCCGGGTGGAAGCGGGCCAATTTATCAAAACATAACATTTCAGCCATCATTCTTCAGAGCAGTCTTCTGAAGAAAGACACAGAATGATGGCTGAAACATTAAGTTTCAATAAATTGATGCAGTTCCACCTGGACAACGAAGATAAGAAATTTTACTGTGCCTTCGATTTTTTTTTGGTTAGAAGCAAGTACTATCAACTTTAAAAATTCTGTCACAGGTTTTTATTCAGAAAGCATCCAATAATACAGATATACATGAATCTGAAGTAAATAAATAGATAATTATTCATGTAATTTAATTACATGTATGTTGTTTTTATAAATAATTATGATAACAGTATCTTGGCTGAATAAAATTGGGAAGGATCTTAAAAGTGCAGACATAGGAGCAACAGACATCTTAGGAAGAGACACCTTCAGACACAAAGTAGACAAATGGGAAGTTATAACTGAGCAACCAAAACAAAAACAATACAGACCAAAGTGGCCGGAAGAACGCAAACAAGCTTTCTCGGAAAGAATGAAAGCATATTGGAACAATAAGAAGAACTTGAAGAAACTGGATTCGGTCATTTACTTACCATCTTCCATTTATTGGGAGAATTCACCAATAACAATAATAATAATAATTATTATTATTATTTTGAGTTGATTGGCAGTAAGGAGGAACAAGCCAGGAATGATGAAATAGCAAAGAGAGGATACATAAGAAAAAGACAGATCAAAAAAATGGAGTGAGAATGGCATGATCAAAACTCATATAAGGATATTCTTTTTTGGGAGAGCAACAATTAAGATGCGAATAAATGACGAACGTATGAGTGATGGTTTAAGGGAATTGTAACCGTATCAAGATATAGTTAATTGATGTAAAATGGTGTGAATGTTATTGCTGAATAAATGTTGTGGTTCATGATGGTAAAGTGCAAAAGGTTAAGTACAGTAATATAATAGAAGCGACAGACAGGACGACTGAGGTAATGTGTCACAATTATACAAGTAGCGAGGCACGGTCGCCTGCAGTAAACGCATGTGTATAGTTGCAAAACTGAGGAAGCATAGGAAGGTAGACCCAACACTCACCACAGATGATGGTGGCCAAGATGATGAACATAACGAAGAACAAACACAAGAGGTGCAATTTTTCGGTGTCGTAACTGAGACACCACGCGGAGCCAGATGTGCACATGTCTTCCTTAATTTTATTGCCTTACGCATTTTCCTGCTCATTGTTAATACGTGTATAGTGGGATACTTGTAGAGTAGCTAACGGTTATAACAGATCTCCAAATTTAAATAGGAGACCTATGTATAATCATTTTAAAAAGTCAAACCATTAAATTTGTAGGTAAATTTATTTTGCCACTTTCTTGATGTACCTTTAACACTGTAGTATCAATAACACTTGTGTTAATGGTAAAAAAAAAAGGGGGGGGAAATCTGAATTAGATTCAGGGTGTTCCAAAAAGAGTAAACTAATTTCGAAGCTTTGTTTCATAGAATACAAGCAACTAAGCAAAATGTGTCATGTGCTATTACAAAGGGCGCAGTTTGGAACAGATGCCACTAGAGTGCTCTGTCGTGCACCTCCCTAGCGGCTACTCACAGTCGCAGCATGGCGACACCTCGGCACAAATAGTTATGTGTTCTTCGGTTCACGAAGACCAATTCTGTGATCGCAGGGAGAGGAAGTCTCGTTACGAGATTGAATGACTTACAACACATAACCTCTCCCAAGAACAACCGACAGAGCTCAAACAATTGACAAACACGGTATAATTATGTAAAGGAAAAACCTGGCCAGGTGTGAACTTCTAAAGAAGAAAGGCAGAGAATCTCGCCATTTCAGCTCGGAATATACAATTAATCACACTGTCTTTAGAAAGGTAGATTTTGCTAAATACTTAGGCATAACATGTTGTAGAATGAACATATTGGGAAGGTAATTAGATAACCAAATCGTATGCTCTGATTTCTAGGTTGTAATTTAAAACAGTGCACACCAGAAGTTAAATCGATTGCATACAAGTCATCATTTAAAATATTGTTGTTCTGTATGGAGTCCCTATCAAAATGGGTTGATGAATGCATTGGAGAAGGTCCAAAGAAGAGCCGTCCGATTCGTGACAGGTATATATAGTTGGAGGGAAAGCGTAAGTGTGATGTTGAAGGAGTTAGGTTGGGCAGACCTGGAACACTGAAGGCGTTGCTGTTGAGATAAGCTAATTGAAATTCGTGACTGATTATTTCAGGATGATAGCAACACACATTACTACCCATCATTCATATCTGGGAATGACTGAGAAAATAAGATCAATCGGAGCTAGAACTGATTCATTTCTATACTTATTTTTTCCACGAGGAGGAGATGGCATAGGAAGGACTTATCAAATGAGAGAACTTATATTCCAATAGGCGTAGGTATCTATAAACCCCTCTGGCCCTCCTGATCTGGGTTTTCCAGGGTTCCTAAAAATAGCCCACACGTGCCTCCTGCCGCATCCCGTATACCCTTCCTACACACAGACGGTTACACATTAGGATTTGTGTAATGCAGGCTGACCGAGCATTGTGTGTGACCGGTAAGCCTCGGGCCTCACATCTGGGAGGGCACCAGTTCAATTCCCAATCCATGGTTTCCCAAAATCACTCCAGACGAATGCTTCCTTCGTAAAGGGCACGGCCAAGTCATACAGCTCACTGTGTGATTTTCCACTATCTGGCGTGTCTGGTGGGACAAGTGTCATCTTATGCCGAGGCCACACTAACATTAATGTACATTTAACACAATAATTAGTGCGCCAAAATATCGTATTCAAATATATGTTAAATCGAATGGCTATATTTAACATTTAATATCTAATGCACAATGATGAACAACATGTCATTTCAAGGTTGAAGATGCTTTAGTGTGTTATATGAGTCTGAAGAATTATTTTATGAATTTATTAAATTAAACGAGCAATTGAAAAGGGGTAAAGAAGACTGGACAATTTACTTGATGATTTTTTTCATTAGATAACTCAATTCTGTTTATTGTCAGTGCCTACTTGGTGCAGTAACAATGTGAAATGCTTGTGTGACTACAACAATGCGATGGCAACGCACTGCATCCCTCTGATGGAACAACTGAGACTGCCACTTAAGCTATTGCCTAATGTCATTACTAGGATTTGGATCTTTATGAGAAGTCATATTTTCTTCCTGACTTCTTTTTGACCTGTAATGCTCAATTTAACCCTGGCTGAACATTGTGATTGTATTAAATTTATTTTATATAGTGTATAAATGCATATTCAGGCAATTTTCCTAGTTTTGATCATATTATAATAATATTTATGGTTATATTGACCTATTTTGAGAAAACATCTGGTCATTTTTAATACTACCAGTAATACATTAGAAGTTATAGTTGGTAATAAAATTAAGATGGTTATTCATGGAAGTATACTCATATTATACATTGGAGGAAAAAAAAGAAACCAATTGTCACTGAAGTGGTCAGAATTCACCAGTCAAGAATGAGAGTTACGCATTATTGTCACTCTCTGAACGTTGATGTCTTTTAATCTTGACAATGCAGCAGCAGCATGTCTGTGTCGATCTGCGTCAATAAATGTCTCCTTGTTGCTAACACTTCAGCAAAAAATCCTCAGTCAGTGTTATATCTCCAGTGGATCAGTGAGTACCACCACGCCGAAAACAAAATTTTCTGAAAGTGCGAAGTTACAGAGAAATTTAAAGAGGAGTACTTTAGTACAGATGAAAGAGATTTTCTTCTGTAAATCATGAGATATTGAAGTGACTTGAAAAAAGCATTTTAAAATTTAATTTCCCAATGGTGCAGTGACTGGAAGCAAATTATGCCGTCTACATGAAATAACACTACTAGGTAGAATAAATGATGTATAATTGAGTATGCTTTGATATATAGTAAATTTAAATGTTTGGTCATATTTTATAATTTTTATGTTGTATTTACCAGTTTTTAAGGTCATATTTGCCAGTACATATCCCTATTTTTTTTTTTTTTTTTTTTTTTTGGTGATGAATATCCTAACCGTAGTCATTAGTAACGGTGTTAAGAAATTAGTGCTCTAAGCATGGCTACACCTGCACGTAATGTCAAATAACATGATAATTATTTGAAATTAGACGTTAGTGTGACCCAGCATTAGTTACGAAGCCACCTCAAATATTAGTGCTGCTAGGTCAGTTGCCACAGTTTCGATTTGGGGACTCGACGTGGACATCAAACAGAAGAGCACGAACGTGATTCCGCTAAGTGAATGTGTTCTGTGTAGTTAGGAATTCCAGGCTTTACAGTCCTTTCTTCTTACAGAACAACACTGTCACAGGATAAAGCTGTCTCGAAATGTCAGCTCCCCCGTTGCTGCAAACGCACTCGCGTGACGTCACTTATCCGGCACCACCCTATTGGAGCTGGCCAGTGCGAGCATTTCTGAATCAAACTGTGCCTTGTGACTTTTTACATCAAGGAGAACATAAGGGAGCATCCATATACTATGTGATTCAATTAAGAGAGCGGGGGGGGGGGGGGATGTTCCAACCCAGACCCCGTAGCTTTCTATTCGTGTCATTTTTCACAGTTAAAATGAGGAACAGAACACACAACAGCATGTGAATATTTATTTCCGTCATTTAATTATCCCCGTATGTAATTTACGATAGTCTGACAAGAGAAAACAGTACAATTTTTTTCTGGAATCAATAGAGAAAAAAGCTACTTGCTACTTGGGGGGGAGGGGGAGGGGGTAGAGGAAAAGCCACAGTGGGCTGCGTGATGAAGAAGGGGGGGGGGGGAGGGCTGTTTAGAGAAGAAAAAACTGGAGCGACGTGGTTTATGGATGTCCCGTAAGAGTAGATGCCTTTTCGGCATTGTATAAAGATGAAACTAGCGAAGAGAGAAAGTTTGTATAACACGACGTTTTGGCGCTCACATCATCTCCTGCCATCACACACAGGCTGCAGTCACTTGACGATGGTGCCTGAGCATATGACCGCTGAAATGTCGTGTTATACAAACGAACTCACACGACTAGTTTCACGAGAACATTTCATCTATCAGGGACGATGTTTATGTTCACTACACTGGGTGACTTAAAAGAGCGGATGACAAGTACGATGAGCTCGTAAATTGCTGTAGCGCGTTTGGCAGGAATTCTGCTATTGTCTTCATGTGGTCTGTGTTCTGGTGGTCATCGCATTGAGAAACTTGTACTTCAGTAAAATACATGTGACTGTTACGAAAAAGTAGCTTAATGAAATTAGAGGAAATTTTTTAGAAAGACCCTGTTAACTATGAAGCCAAGTACTGCTAAATGTATAAAAATAAAATATTATATATATCTTTAATATCTGATTGGGAGTGACGCCACAGAGGTTGCCTGTGGAGTAGAATGAAGAATGAAAAGATGACCATGACCAGAAGCTGGCACTTAATTTCTGACACACGGGTGTGGGAAGATTCTCTTTTTTAGATAAAGGTGCCAGGGATTGGAATAAATTGCCAAGAGAAATCCTAAATAACTTACCAAAAACACTGGAGCAATATTAAGAGACGAGAGTTCCATTGCTTCAGGCTGTGTTAAGAAATGGAATGATGTACGCTGACGCAAAATAAATGTTTAAAGAATATACTTAGCAAATGATGAAATGTGAGCTTCATTTCTGGTCCATTATTTTTATGAAGTGAAAGACAACAAGATTAAAGATCATGAAGAAAGAAGTAAATCAAGGAGGCATGTGGTATTTAAATCACATAATTCTATAAATGACTTCTCGTAAGAAGAACAGCCTACCAGGTAGAGACAAGTAATTAATTGTTAGGCGAGAATGTCCTTCGAGCTTTTCTTAGATATAACCTGGACGTTGCAGAAAGACTGTGGCAGAGAATGAATTCTTGAAAATAGATTTTCAGCAAACATTTCAAACGTTTGTCATCATCGGAACTTTCTCATTGCATCTATCATGCGTCAAAAACTACTAAAAAATTATGCTAAGATAATAGTGACTGATAGTTAGGGTTTGCATCGTTGTGACGAGTCATATCTCTTTGAGCTGTAATGCTTAGGTAAATACTGATTGATCATTTCTGACTCTATTTAAATGTATTTTATTTATCACATGAGTGCATATTCTGCCCATTTTCCTAGTTTTGATCATATTACGATAGTATTTATATTGATACGATAATATTTTTAGGAAAAATCTGGTATTTTTCTTTTTAATAGTGTCGGAAATTCACTAGAAGGGAAATATGAAAAGAAATTAAGATAATTATTCACAGAACTGTACTCCCACTATACACTGGAGGAAGAAACAAAATTAATTGTTCCTGAATTGGTCAAAATTTAAGTTATGGATTATTGTCACTCTCTAAACCTTATTGTTCTGTGCCTTTTAATCTGAACAATGCAGTGTCGCACTTACTTTTGAAAATAATCCTCAGTCAGTGTTAAATCTGCAGTGGACCAGTGAGTACCACCATAATTTTCTGTAAGTCTGAAGGTATGGAGGAATCTGGAGAGTAAAGACAAAAGAGTTCTTTTCTGTGAATCAACTAAAAGAAAGATTTAAAATTTAATTTCCCAATGGTACAGCGAGTGCACAGAAGCAAATTATGCTGTCTACATGAAAGTGACACTACTAGCTAATTCATGCATAATTTAGCATGTTTTCATGTGTACTAAATATAAATGTTTGGTCATATTTAACAAATTTTTAATATAATATTTGTATGCATATTTTTCTACTTTTATGGTCGTAAGGATCGGAACCCTTGGGACAATATAGTTGGGAATGACAATAAGGATGGGTAGGGAATGAAACCAGTCACATATGATGGCAGGGGGCCGCGACAAACATATAAACACGAACACACTTTCGGTTTAAAACTTAATCACACAGAAGTGACACACCGTGATTTTCTGCCACATTGTAAGCATCCTAGAATTTCAACAAATTCTATACTTTTGGAAAGATAGCATAGAGGGAAGGGAGTAAACACTCTAAAGATTGCAAAATTGTTAATCTCATTGCCACAGATAGGGGGGTTTGAAATCCTGTAGTAAGCGATACCACAGCTAACTCCGAATATAAAGTGTCTTAAAGACAGTAAAGTAATTAAACATATAATAATAGCCATAAGCAAAACATTTCAGAACAGTAAATAATCTGTAGACTTACTGAAATTAGTGAAATCAGTCATAATCCAGTTTGTCAATAGCCAATTTTCATTTTGAGATAAAATCGGTATTTCCTCACACTTTTCAATACGGTGAAGAACGTTTAAAATAATAATAAATTCATAGATACAGAATTCGGTAGCATTTTATGCAGAATACTCCTTTTAAAGCTGTTTATAATGGTAAAACACTAAATTTTAATCAACCAACAACTTCCGAAAATTATAATGGGCACTTTTAAACATATTCCTTTCCAAACAACATGGTAAACTTTTAAAGCACTTCTGAGCAGAGGATAAAGTGGGACAGCAATTCTAAAATAACGCTGCATATCTAAACATATGTTGAAAACACAAATAAATTTTTTACAGCTAAAGCAGACACCGTATAGGGTCAGGGGTACTTTTAAAACAGGTATCCAAGAACAAGGGACATTAATTTTTTTTTATTTTTTTTTTTTTTTCCCCCCGCCCCCCGGATAAGAATTTTACTTTTGACACAATTTAAGGAAACATATGGGTTCATAAAGTTTTGGAAATGGTGGCTATTTTCAATATCGGGTATTCAATGGAACTAGAAGATGTTGCTGGTGATGTCACGGTTTCACGTGGCTTCAGAAGAACATTAATTATGGCAAATCTGTTGACTTTTCGCGGAAATACGAAGAGGGGAAAAGTGCTTAGTGTCCTAAATCCTGTTAAAAGCTGAAGCCGAGCGGAGAGGATATTCGAGGGAATTATTTTAAGCAAGTGATGTGACACTCAAGGATATCACGAGCCTATATAGGGAGCTGTAGCAAGTTTTCTCAGCAGAAGCTGTCGGGAAGTTGATCGGGTCGGAACTGCGTAACTTTTGGTAGCAAAATGAAATTTTACCTTGTGCAAGTGACTGAAAGCATGGTTCAATATAGGCCATGATGGATTTTTAAGTGTCGAAGGTAAACTTAGCAATGGTTAAGTAATTTTAAATTACATGAGGGGTTTTCTGTCTGCTTACTACAGTTCGTAACTTGCTTTCTTCAGGGAAAGTGTTTCCGATAGCCAAAAATTCAACTGTATCGAACTTTGTGGTTTAATTTCAGAATATAACAATAGTGAAAAATTCAATAGTGATTTCATTTCTTAGTTTGAACTCATTCCTTACCTCTCAGAGGGAAATTATGAGAGTGGCGGCCGATATAATTTACAGTTGATTAAATTCCAAGGGCAAGTTCACGGTCTGCAATTTGTGCTCTTTCAGAAGAATATTTTAAAGTGAAGAATTTTAGGAGAAGTACGTTTGTTAGTTAAGGAGTTTTAGACTGATATTCTACCCCAAATATCAGGCAGGCCCTTTACAAAATCTCACGTCGTGTCGTGAATATCGGCGTGTACATTCCGTCCGACCTGCCTCCATTTGTGGTGAAATTACAGTAAGCACTGCCTACTACCTGGCACGCCATCCTCAGCAGGAAGTTCTCGACAGCGACGGCGTGAACACTCGACACTGGCGTCGAGCAGTCGGGCTCTAGTTGAGTACCGGGTACAGGCATCACGCACGGACCACTTGCAGTGTGCCGCTTTTTAGGATTGTCGAGACTCGTTTCCGGTTTCTCAAATGCGGGCCTCTTCTGTGATGTGCCATTCACAATGATGACGTGCTGTGTGAATGATAAAATAAAAAGGTATTTTATATAATCTATAAATCTTGTTTCACGGATCCCTGCTGAGGAAGGACCTCTGGGAAGTGAAACATGTCACAATAAACAACATACATACAATATGAGTCATAATCATAGCGATAACGATCATATGTTACAAACACAAATAAAGAGAACAAAAATAAACATTACTTTTTACAACTGAGTTTTGAGAAAGGTCTATTGATAGATAGATAGATAGATAGATATGTTCACTTTGATCCCATGTGAGAATAATCTCGGGGATGTGGAACAGTACATACACTTATTTGTAATGTCAATATTACTATATAATTGATAATGTTATTATATATTGACAACAAGTTAGCTACAACCCATTAGTATAACCAATATCTCCTGTTATCTACAAATACAATCCCGAGTTAATTAATACTTATTATGTGGAACAGTATATACACTTGTTACCAGCATCTAATAATCAGTTATTTTCTTACAACCAGTAACCATGATAAGTTTCACTGTGATTTGCGACTACATAGCCTATTATATCATGTTAGTTGCTATTTATGTGGAACAGTACACACACTTATTAACAATATCAATTATATTACCAACAACTCATAAGCAGTCAATTACTTAACAACCTGTTAGTATGATAATTTTTCACAGCAGTTTTTTGAATGCATGCTATCCCATGTTAGTTACTATATATGAGTGGAATTTTGTAACCACAATAATTACTTAAATTGTCAAAAGTTTCAACAGAAAGAAAAACCATATATCATTTTAGTAATTGTGGACAACTTTGTCACCTTCCCCTTCCATACACCATATATACTATTTTATCAGTCATTCTTAGTTACCAAATTCCAAGAAGAAAATTCTTTCACAGAGTAAAACGGGTTCTGAAGCAGAAACTCTTTCAGTTTGGACTTAAAGTAGTTGGGTTTTTGTAGGTAACATTTAATTTCTGTTGGTAAGACATTGAATAAGGAAGCTCCAGTAAATGTTAACCCTCTCTGTACAATTGACAGTGATTTGTAATCCTTGTGAATATTATATTTATTCCTAGTATTATGGCTATGTATGTCAGCATTAAGATTGAAGTGTTCAGGATTTTCCACTTCAAATGATAATACAGAGTATACATACTGTGCTGGCATGGTTAGAACACCCAGGTTTTTAAACAGATTTCTGCACGACGTCCATGGGTTTGCTCCACAAATAGTTCTTATAGCACGCTTTTGTAATTTAAATACCCTTTGTGCTTGTGACGAGTTTCCCCAAAATGAGATGCCATAAGTGAGCAGGGAATGAAAATATGCAAAATATACTAACTTTCTGGTTTCTATATTAGCTATTCTAGATATTACCCTCAGTGAGAATGTTGCAGAATTCAGTTTTTTAAGAAGTTGTTGAATATGTTGTTTCCAGTTCAATTTGTTATCTATATATACACCCAGGAATCTTGTGAAACTGCTTTCATTGATTGTTTTCCCTTCTGATATCACATTATAGCTGTCCTTTGTTTTATTTTTTGTAACAAACTGAAGTAACTGTGTCTTTTCTACATTAAGCATTAGTTTGTTGGCATTAAACCACCTATTAATTTTCTTTATGGCATCATTTGCTATGTTTTCGAGGTTTTGTGCTGATGGATCTTTCAACGATATGCTAGTATCATCTGCAAAGAGCACTATGTGTTCATTATCACCTAGTATATGTGGAAGATCATTTATATAGATTAAGAACAGCAGAGGGCCAAGAATTGAACCCTGAGGCACACCACATTTAACTATACCCCATTCTGAGTTTATAACATCTCCTGTATTAGCATCTTTCAGTGATTCACATTGCTTTCTATTTTCCAGGTATGATTTAAACCAAAGTCTTGGCTTACCACTAACTCCATAGTGATCTAATTTACCTAGTAGAATATCATGATCAACACAGTCAAAAGCCTTAGCAAGATCACAGAATATACCTAGGGAATTTAGTTTTTTATGCATTGATTCCAGTATGTTGTTTACAAAAGCAAAAATTGCTGAATCTGTTGAAACGCCTTGTCTAAAACCAAACTGTACTTTACTGAGTAGGTCATTGTTTTGTAGATGTGCATACACCCTTCTGTACATTGCTTTTTCAAAGATTTTTGAAAATGCTGGTAGAAGTGATATTGGTCTGTGAATACAATTAATTATTTTGTTAAAATTCTTGAATAGTGTAGAAGTAGTTGCCAATAAGATAATTTTTCAGTTTGTCTTTAAATATATCTTTATTATCTGCAAACTGTTTTATACTATCGGGAAATTTATTAAGCAGAAGTATAACAGAATAATTAACTCCTCTTTGTACTAATGACAGTGAGGTTTGTGTTTTGTGCAAGTTATTTCTGTTTCTTGTATTGAAATTGTGTACCTGTGAATTAGAAGTAAACAGGTTAAAATGTTTTATGACAAAACACATGAGAGAATATATATAATGAGAAGTCATTGTAAGAATATTGATTTTTTTAAAAAGTTGTCTGCAAGAAGTTCTTTGTTTTATCCTACACAGCATCCTAATAGCTCTTTTTTGTGCTATGAAAACTTTTTTTACTTTCTGAAGAGTTTCCCCAAAAAATTATGCCATATGACATCACTGCATGAAAATATGAGGAGTACACCTGTTTCATTAATTCTGGAACTGCTGCTAGAAAAAGTGTTTGCATTGTAAAAGTGGCACTACTTAACTTCTTCAGTAGTGAAGTCATATGTTAATGCCAACAGAATTTCTCATCTATTTTATTACCAAGGAATTTTATACCCTTTGTTTCTAAGATTGTGTTATTTTTATAGCTTACTTGTAAATCCGGCTATGCATAATTTTTTGTTTTAAACCTAATATAACGTGTTTTTCTCAAAATTTAATTTTAATGAATTTGCCTTAAACCAATTTGCTACTTTACCAAGACTTTATTTATATTAAATTCTAGTTTACCGTTTCTCACAATCAGCTTAGTGATATCTGCAAATATAAACTTTGTCAGATAAGTTTCCAGGAAGGTCGTTACAGAAGAAAAAAAAAAAAAAAAGAAGAAGAGGGGCCCTAGGACAGAGTCTTGTGGAGTTCCGTGTTTCATTTTCTCCCAATCTGATAAAGCATCTTTACTTATTATACAATAAAAAATGGAAACTTTTTGCATTTGACTTTCCATGTATGATTTAAACCATTTATATGCAGTTCCATAAATACCATAGTACTCCTTTTTTTTTCAAAAGTGATTCATGATTTACACAGTCAAATGCTTTTGCAAGATCACAAAATATTCCTACAGGGCTCACTTCATTATTCAGTTCCACAAATGTGTTATTTAAAAATGTAGGGCCATTTCTTTGGATGATCCTTTTGGAAGCCAAATTGTGAATTAGTGATGATTATTTCTGTGATTAAACTAACTGAAAATGTTTCAACTCGCATACAGATCAGTACATACGAGCTATGGAATAACTCACAGACTCGGTAGCGTCTCTGATCCGCTGCAGGTCCCACTTGACGACGACGTCGGCGAGCTCCACTGCCAGTCTGCGGTGCTCCGGAGAGGCGTTGGCGCTGAAGCCGAGACACTGCATCTTGCTGACCAGGTGCTGGAGTAAGTGGTGCCGCATCGGGTAGTACGCCTGACATAAACCAACACCGTAACATCATATACAGTTTTTTGTTGTCGCTAGCCATTATCACACTTGATACCTAATTGAAATCAATCAATCAGGTATCATGTAAATATTAAAGCCTCCACTTTAGTAGCATCATAGTTTAAGAACGGATTTTTTTTTGTCATGAGCCGTTTATTTCTCTTGATACCTGACATAAATTGATAAATCATGTATGATTTTCAAAATTAAGGTCTCAATTTAGGTGAAATAATATTTAAAAATGATTTTTTTTTTTTTTTTTTGGAATTTGACCCCTAAAGAGCAAAGGTGTTAACCAAGAAGGTTGCGGGTTTGAGACATTTCACAGCCAACCAGTAGATAACAGCAGCACATATAACAGAGATATCCATAAACTGTGCTTTTCTTTTTTAATAACAAGTAGCATTTTGGATATATATATATATATATACAGGGTGAGTTTTTTATCTTGAGACAACTAAATATCTCGAAAACTACAAATCCGATCAAAAAAAGTGGGTAATAAAAATTGTTCGTCTCGACGGGGGACATCCGATGATACCAAATTTGACTCCCCACCCCCACCCCCTAGGGGTGGGGGAAGGGGGAGAAAAAAAACTTAAATAGGAACCCCCATTTTTTATTGCAGATTCTGATTCCCCGGAAAAAAACTACCCCTATTTCACCCCCAATTCGAGTCATTTTGGTCGATAGATGGCGCTGCAATCGACAAAAATCAAAATAAGCAAAAATTCATTTAAAAATGAGGATATCTCGTGAAATACACATCAGATCAGCAAAATACAAGTTAATGTGATTGATATTTTTCAAAAACTATTCAATAACACCACCCACCTCCAAACTTGAGGGATGGGAATGGACATTATTTCAAAATATCACCAGATCTCACTTCGCCTGATTTTTTTTTATGGGGATACTTGAAGAATGAAGTTTACAGTGAAGTGCCAACAACGCCTGAAAACATGATTGAACGAATTACCAACGCTTGTCAAAAAATCACGCCGGATATGCTTCTTAGTTGCGTCGAATCATTCCAAGAGCGGGTAAATAAATGCATCGATGTCGGTGGTGATATTTTCGAGCACTTGCTTTAGAATTGTTGTTAGAAACAAACACGTGAGAGGCGAGGGGACTCACCAAAAACAAGCACCCCGATGGTGAGAGGCGAGGGGACTCACCAAAAACAAGCACCCCGATGGTGAGAGGCGAGGGGACTCACCAAAAACAAGCACCCCGATGGTGAGAGGCGAGGGGACTCACCAAAAACAAGCACCCCGATGGTGAGAGGCGAGGGGACTCACCTAAATCTAGCACCCCAAAGGGAACAGAAAATTACTACGTCCACGTCGTTGTTCCTGGGTAACGCAAAAAGTAATGTTTGACTTTCGCTATCTGCTAAAGAATTTGCATCAGTGCATTTTGAAATAATGTCCATTCCCATCCCTCAAGTTTGGAGGTGGGTGGTGTTATTGAATAGTTTTTGAAAAATATCAATCACATTAACTTGTATTTTGCTGATCTGATGTGTATTTCACGAGATATCCTCATTTTTAAATGAATTTTTGCTTATTTTGATTTTTGTCGATTGCAGCGCCATCTATCGACCAAAATGACTCGAATTGGGGGTGAAATAGGGGTAGTTTTTTCCGGGGAATCAGAATCTGCAATAAAAAATGGGGGTTCCTATTTAAGTTTTTTTTCTCCCCCTTCCCCCACCCCTAGGGGGTGGGGGTGGGGAGACAAATTTGGTATCATCGGATGTCCCCCGTCGAGACGAACAATTTTTATTACCCACTTTTTTTGATCGGATTTGTAGTTTTCGAGATATTTAGTTGTCTCAAGATAAAAAACTCACCCTGTATATATACACACATAAATATATAGTTCTCACTAAGGAAACTTTTCTGTTTTGTTATACAATTCCTATTTAAACATTTTACTTGTAAAATTTTCTCACGAGCTATGATTGCAGCAGCATATATCACAGAGATATGGATGAATATGCACTGCACATTTTCTTTAGGTTACTTGTATTCTGGTAAGGTCACTGGCAGTTTGTCATACATGTTTTAGACACCTAAAAGTTTTTCCTAATCGTTCTGTAATATGTTTTAAGTATTAAGTATCTCACATGTTTTAAGTATTTTGTTACATACAAGTAAACATTTGCTACAAATGAGGCTGTTCTTGTTTTATCCTATTACAGGCCATCAACCTCACTATACATCCTATTTTATTTGCGAAATTTTCACATGGGTCATCTAGTTATTGTAATTTTTGTATAATTACAAAATCTCTGATTTATCAGACATGTCTTCATAGAGAATAAGAATAATAATCCATAGTCACTCGACATAACAATTTCCTCTACCAACTGGTAACATATAATAGCAAGTTTGAGAACAAAATTCAGAAAATCAACATAGTTCCATACTTTAAATACCTCGGAGAATTCATCGAACTGACAGGTCTTGATAAAAGCTCGCAGGAAAATCGCCTCAAAAAAGTAAAAAAAGGTATTAGGGTTAGTCCAAAATCTCTTCAACAAAAAATCCATCTCAAGACAGAACAAAATTCTGCACTACAATACAGTCATAAAACCAACAGCCTCTATGCAAGTGAAACATTAACACTTAACAGAAAACATGACCTTGAAAAAAAAAAGTAGAGAGAAAAACATTAGAAAAATTTTAGGAGCAATACTCACTAAAGATGGTTACAGACTACAATCAATCAAAACAACAGATAAGTTTTCAAAAATCGAAATTGAGATCAAGAAAAGGTGAATGAAATTCTTTGGTCACCTTAAGAGGTTACCAGAAATTTGATTGACAAAAAAGATAATAGATTATGTAAGTTCACTTAAAAATCCAACACCTTGGCTGAATGGAATTTGGAAGGAGATTAAAAGTGCAAGCATAGGAGCAACAGACATCTTAGAAACAGACACCTTCAGACACAAAGTAGACAAATGGGAAGTTATAACTGAGCAACCAAAACAAAAACAATACAGACCAAAGTGACCAGAATAACGCAAACAAGCTTTCTCGGAAAGAATAACAGCCTATTGGAACAATAAGAAGAACTCGAAGAAAACTTGATTGGGTCATCTGTTAAACGTCTTCCATTCAGAGAATTCACCAATAATAATAATAAAATAATAACTGATATAAACTCCTCCTTTTCTCTTCCCACCTACTTTTGCCCTCTAGTAATTTGAACTTTAAATTCTTTCTGTGTTTTTTGGTAAATTATTCATCATTTCTCTTGACAATCCCTGACATCCTTACCTATGAAAGAGAATGTTCCCACACCCTTGTGCCTCAAATGAAGTGCCAGCTTGTGGTCATGGTCATCTTTTCCCTTCCATGCATTACTTTTAGTCTTACTGCAATATCTTCCCACACCTCATCCCCAATAACCGCTTGTGTACTCCCATGACCCTCTTCACCCTCCTCCTGTCTTCCAACAAATCCCATCCCAGCTCCTTTATCATATTAGTTCTACGGTAATTTCTGAGGTTTCTTATAGCCAGCTGATATGTCCTGCATTTTTTCTCGTATATATAAATGATTTTTAAGAATTTTACTAGGAGGTGTATTAGACTTTGTTTAGAATGCTTTCGTCAAATATGAAGCAGAAAAAAAAAAAAAAATTGTGAGTATTAAAAAAAATCTGTCAAGGCCTGAGAGTGTCATTAAGACCAACAAATTCATCAAAAAATTAAAATTCTTTGGCTAAAATATCTTCAGTCTTATGCTTAAAGCTAAATAAACAGTACACAAAGCTATGCTGAGTAAAAACAAGTATTTATTATTATTCTGCATTTGTATTAGCAGAATACAGCGAAACGGTGTGTAGCATGTGACTAACAAATTTAATTGGAGCATTACCAAGCAAAATTTTGAACAAGTTGCATTAGTAAAACTAGAATATCATGATATTTGTCTTTAACTGCAAGTGCTTATAAATTTTTCCATCTAGTACAGCGATAGTAGTACGTACACTATACCGCCCACCTTGTAATGCCTGATGACCAGCTGTAGCACGTGTACCAGCTGAGGGACGCAGTGGCCCTCCTCGACGACGATTCTCTTCGTGCAGTGCGTCAGCAGCGAGCAGCCGTCCTCCATATGTGCCGTCATCGACGGGACGATTATGTCGAGCGCTTGGCGCACGACGGCACGCGCCTCTACGGTGTGGGCCTTCAGCAGGCTGTGGAACACTGCAAAGCGAAACAGTTACTATACACAGCCAGGACTAGCTCCAGGGTGGGGCAAAAGGAAGGAAACCTAGTAAAACTACACTGTTAAAAATAGTTGTACTTGAAAAAATTTAATCAACTTATTGAAGAAGTAGTCTGCATATGTTGGATTTAGGATACAAATTCTACGAGAAAAACTTAAGGGGAATTCGCATTACTTTACCTTGTTCTAATCAAAGACAGTAAAAAAAAAAAAATAGATTTGTTGGCTACTTCAGAATGTGACTTGACTATGTTTTATCCAGAGCACTACTGCTCAAGTATATAAACTTACAAATAATAAATAAAAAATTGAAACGAAGGAAATTGTTCAAAAATTCACTTAAACCGTCACATCACTATAGAAATTTAATTATCTGTGTCCATTTCAAATATTAATCTAGGACTTGGAAAGAACTTTTTAAAACCTTATGTGTGGAGCACAGCACTCAACCATAGCGAAGGATGGACTTTAGGAATAGCAGACAAAAGGAAAATCAAAACATTTGAAATGTGGTGCTATAGAAGGATACAGAAAATTAAGTGGATAGGTAAAATATGAAATGAACGAGTTTTGGAAATGATGGGCAAGGAAAGAAGTTTGTGGAAGAGTCTTACAGAAAGAAGAGACAGGCTGGTACGTCATATTTTGCTGGATTGGTTAATTTGTTAGTGGAGAGAACAGTCGAAGGTAAGATCTGCAGAGGAAGACAGAAATTAGAATATATGAAGCAGATAATTGAGAACGTGGGTTGTAAGTGGTATGTAGAGATGAAGAGGTTAACACAAGGTAGGAAGGGATGGAGGATTGCATCAAACCAGTCGAAAGACTGACGACAGCAAAAAAATCCATTTCACTCATACAACTATGCAGAGAAACCGAGCAGCCTTGCTTGCAGATTCTGCTCGTATGTAAGCGCTCGAGTGGCTCACTAAGACCAGAGTAATGTATATTGCAGAGTTTGTTAACTGCAATGAAAAATGCACGAGCACGTATGACCACCGACATGTCAGACTATGCATCCACTCCGACTGCGACGAAATGTGCCATCTATCAATTACAAAAAGCAAATTAAATATTAAAAATGGGATTTATTTTGATATATTTATCACTTGGCTATGTGAGGTAGGGAGACAGGGTGTGGCAAGCACCCTGCCCCGCCCCGCCCCGCCTGCGCCTATGAACACCGACAGCTGTTACACCACTACAGAGCAAGCTGCCTGAGGTAACTGAACATGTGACGTCTCAAGTTTGTTCCTGTTCTCCTTATCCTGGAAATAAAACTAATTCATTCACTAATATTACAACAAAAACTTGTATCAATTAATTTTCGACGGCGTAACGTGCCGTCATCTTCAGGTTGCGTCTGCTGAGCGGCGTGAGGAGCACATTCCGGGATGAACCACCCCCACCACCGCTATCGGAGCACCACGGTGCGAGTGGAGGGGATGGGTCGGAGAGTATAAATACTGTCCCGGACTGCGCCATCGTGCTGCCAGCAGACGCGACCTGAAGACGACGGCACGTTATGCTGGTGAAAATTCGTTGCCCAAATGCCCGACAGACCTTCAACCACTGGATTCCTTACTTTTAGCTTGGCTAAAGAAACTAATAAACTGCATTACTTTTAAATTTGTACATTTTTTTTCAAAGCCAGAAAGAGCACAGAAGTTAAGGGATATTTTTAATTTCTGATGTTAGACATTGTGATATACTAATAAGTCATATTCCTGTTCCGTAATCCACTTTAATAAAACACTTTGAACCTGGATGTGACCTCGGTAAGTTGGAAACCTACGGCGTCTCCAAACATACTCGAATTCTTAGTTACACTCAGTGCAGCACTAGGCTAACCAGGAAATTTCAAGTCAACAACTGCACTGACTTTAACTTTGTTGTAGGCCATGTTCCACAGTTGTTGCATAAATATTTTTGAATAAAAATCCGTCTTCTAACAACTGTTTTTATTTTTAACTTTCATCTACCAGACGCGTTTCGCCCTTCTGGAGTGGGGCATCGTCAGTGGCTATAAATAACATAATATTTTGATCATATTTGTGTATACAAATCTAGTACATTAATTATATACAAATATTCATGCTGTAATATTGTATCATCTGTAGGTTCAGTCTGTTATACTTATTCTATATATTGTTTTCATAGTATCTGTGTTCAAACATAAATTCACTTCTTAATACTAAATTATCTGTATGGTTACAAGCTTTATTTACATAAACTCTACTTACTAAAAATTGTAGTGGCTAGCACATGTCAGTCCGGAACAGCACCTTCCGCATTTTTCTGCACCGTTGTTCCTTCCTACAGTTTACCATTATCTCCTTTTATATTGTTCACTTCACTTTATTTTATTTAATTTTCTGTTAAATTGCACTTTTTACTACACCAAACTAGTTATTGTGTGTAAGTCGATGTGTTTGTTTTGTATATACAGTTATACCAACCTATTTCCGTTGTTTACTGTTTTGTTCACTCTATGTTAAACTATATCTTTTTTTATTATTATTATTATTATTATTATTATTTTAACTATTATTTGTGATTTGTGAGTGATTGTGTTGGTTTACATTTGTTATGGTGTTTTCTGTTGCTTTGTATAGTGTTTTGTTTGTTAAATTTGTGAATTCATTTAGGACAGTTTTTCCCTGTGTAATGGCTTTGTGAATTTGATAACTTTCTTGCACTGTTAATAATTGTTTCCTGTGGTTTTTGATTTTTAGAATTTTCATGTCTGTGTGTATAGTTGTGGGTGGGTGATTGTTATCTAATAAATGCTCGGCATATGTCGAATGGTTTGTGCATTTTATGGCTCTGATGTGTTCCTTGTACCTAGTGTTGAAGTTCCTAGCTGTTTGACCTATATATATTGCTTGGCACTGTTGGCAAGTCAGTTGGTATATTCCTGACTGTTGGAATTGGTCAGTTTCAGTGTTGGTATTACACAACACTGAAACTGACCAATTCCAACAGTCAGGAATATACCAACTGACTTGCCAACAGTGCCAAGCAATATATATAGGTCAAACAGCTAGGAACTTCAACACTAGGTACAAGGAACAAATCAGAGCCATAAAATGCACAAACCATTCGACATATGCCGAGCATTTATTAGATAACAATCACCCACCCACAACTATACACACAGACATGAAAATTCTAAAAATCAACAACCACAGGAAACAATTATTAACAGTGCAAGAAAGTTATCAAATTCACAAAGCCATTACACAGGGAAAAACTGTCCTAAATGAATTCACAAATTTAACAAACAAAACACTATACAAAGCAACAGAAAACACCATAACAAATGTAAACCAACACAATCACTCACAAATCACAAATAATAGTTAAAATAATAATAATAATAATAATAATAATAAAAAAAGATATAGTTTAACATAGAGTGAACAAAACAGTAAACAACGGAAATAGGTTGGTATAACTGTATATACAAAACAAACACATCGACTTACACACAATAACTAGTTTGGTGTAGTAAAAAGTGCAATTTAACAGAAAATTAAATAAAATAAAGTGAAGTGAACAATATAAAAGGAGATAATGGTAAACTGTAGGAAGGAACAACGGTGCAGAAAAATGCGGAAGGTGCTGTTCCGGACTGACATGTGCTAGCCACTACAATTTTTAGTAAGTAGAGTTTATGTAAATAAAGCTTGTAACCATACAGATAATTTAGTATTAAGAAGTGAATTTATGTTTGAACACAGATACTATGAAAACAATATATAGAATAAGTATAACAGACTGAACCTACAGATGATACAATATTACAGCATGAATATTTGTATATAATTAATGTACTAGATTTGTATACACAAATATGATCAAAATATTATGTTATTTATAGCCACTGACGATGCCCCACTCCAGAAGGGCGAAACGCGTCTGGTAGATGAAAGTTAAAAATAAAAACAGTTGTTAGAAGACGGATTTTTATTCAAAAATATGCACTGACTTTATTCGTAGTTATGCTGTTAAAAGGAAGCAAACAATCGAATTTTATTTTATTTACGCTTACATTGTTAAAAGAAAATGTAACTGCGATGCCAGCTGAAATGTTGTTGTGGAGCAGACATAAAAATTACAACGTAAGGCAGAGATATATTTAAAAAATATAATGTGATGTTCGTTTAAATTTATTTTTTTATTTACAGCAACTGGATACAGAATTTCACATATGAAGAAGATCAACTGACGATTACATTCAATTTTCTGCAGCAGCTAGTCAGAATTTTTTCATAGATCGTAACGAACATGGAAGTTTATTACAACTCAGAGAAAGTTTTCATGAAATGTAGGTAATCATGAAATAAACCAATCAAATAAATAATACTTATTCATTTTTGTAATTATATTTTAGTTAGAAACTTTTTCATAACAATAAAAAATCGACTATTTGAAATAATCATCATCAGTTTTCTGCCTGAGGGCAGTTTGCACTTGCCTGCTCTTCTGTCTTCTGCCTTTCTCTTAAGGTCCGTGTAGTTGCCATTTTGCATTTCCTTCTTCCTCTTATTCTCCTCGCACAGACTAGACCTCCGAAGGCGTCTTTTGTCAGGCACTTCCCTCTCAACGAGTGTCGCAACCAGTTCTTCTTTCTCTCTTTTATTACTTAGAGTATTCTTCTCGTTTCACTAACCCTGTCCAGCACTTCGACATTACTTATTTTATCCAACCAGCTTATCCTCTCCATTCTTCTTCACATCCACATCTCAAACTTTTCTAACCGTTTTTCATCTTCTCCGCCCTATAAAGAGACATACACCATACAAAACATTGTCCAAGTCTTTTCCCGAGTGCTTTGTCTATTTTTCCAGTTAGTATCCGCCTCTTCCTATTAAACTCTTCCTTCACTACGGCAATGTGAGTTTTTACCTCTTGGTGGCATCTCAAATCTTGGTCATAGTACTCCCAAGATATCTGAATGATATTACTTCACTGATATCATCTCTTCATAGCTTAATATTTATTATTTCCCTTCCTTTTCCAATCACCATATAGTTTTTGCTGTATTGATTTCCATTCCAAACTCTTGACAAGTATTTGAAATCAAATGCAGTTATTTAATAATACCCTCTAACAAAATACCGTAAGAATCTAATCAGAGAAAATTTAGTCACCTAATGAAAAATGTCAATAAAAAAAGATAACGATTTAACATTGTTTGTTGTTCCTCAGAAACTTTTACAGAGCAAGTTCCTATTACCTCCACAGGTGATACGAATATGTTTTGCCGGGCGTTTACGCTGGCGACACCATAGCTGAGGTCTGCAGGCAACTGTTCAAACCTGTCGACACCTAGTCGACAGCACGAGCTGTCAACACCTCGTCGACAGCACGAGCTTCCTCTCACAGATTAGGATTGTTAGTGTGACAGGTCGGATACATTCCTGCAAACTCCAGCGAAGGCTTCAGGAAAGAGTATGAATTCAAAACAGATATTTTTATCGAATTACCCAACCTTAATTAAGTTTATAAGAACAATTTGATGCCTCAGCAAGCTGTAAAGTTCAGCTTGTTATGACACAGAATTCACTTCCTTAAAACAGGCATCAAGTTCATAAATCTGAATTTTGTTGCAAAAATCCTTCGAGCTAACAGTTGCTACAATCAATTTTCAACGTAGCAGATTGGTTCCAGGCAACATCTTTTCTGAATGTACATCATTTCATGTCAATTATTGCCAGATGATACTATCATTCCTATGAAGAGATCGAACATAAAGGAAATCCTGTGTTGTCTCTCAACTTGTATTGTGTAGCCACCATGTGCCAGTCATATGTAACCTCACACATGGAAAAGCCAGAATGTTGCAGAAATGAAGACTTAATTTATGTCAGTAATTTTGATGTTTGGTAACAGAAAGATGGAGACATCATACATTTGAGAAACTAAATGAAATATTACTCTCCTCAGATTATTTTCATATTTTTAAAGGAAATAACTAATAAATACCGAAAAGAAAAAATCCTTCTTTCTATCACATATCAATTGTTCAAAAAAATAGTAATGTATTGAGATTACCATCTTAATTTTTTGAATGTCAATAAAGAAAAGGGTAGAGAGGACCAGGCTGAGATGGTATGGACATGTAAAAAGAATAGATTTTCAAAGAATCCCAAGAAAAATCCACAAATTAAGATGAATGGTAAATGACCCAGAGGAAGACCAAGAGATGAATGAAAGGAGTGGATGAGAGAGGAGAGGACTGGAACAAGGTAGTGACAGAGAGGTGGTGGGAAGAAAGAAGGAAATACAGAGGCTAAGCAGACCCGGCCAGTGGCTGGAAACTGTTGAGGATGATGATTTAATTTAATTGCAATGGAGCACAGGCTCCGGTGGCAATTTCCCTAGACACCCATCTTCCCCCTTTCCTACACTCACCTACATTTGCCCTCTACAAATTTTAACTTTAAATTCTTTCAACGTTTTCGGTAGGTTATTCATCATTTCTCTTGGTAACTCATTCCAATCCCTGACCTAAAAAAGAGAATCTTCCCACACCCTTGTGCCTGAAATCGAGTGCCAGCTTATGGTCATGGTCATCTTTTCCCTTCCATGAACTACTTTTCATTCCTATTGCAATATCTTTCCATGCCTCATCACCAGTATATGCCCTGTACACTCCCATGACCCTCCTCATTCTCCTCCTGTCTTGCAATGAATCCCATTCCAGCTCCTTTATCATATCTGTGATGTGAATAACAAAAAATGACTGGTAAAACAACTGAGAATGTGGAAAATAAACTCCTATTTCATTGCTGCTAACTCAATAAAGACAGCACATAAAGGAATTAAAGTTCAGTTGTCTCAATTCAGATCTCTCATTCACTATAGACATATATTCCTGAATGAGAGGAGAAAGTGAGCAACACACCTTGTAGCTTGATGGTCTTGCGGATTGCAAACTTGGCGACAATGTGTGCTAGGAGGAGGTGTCCGTGGTACCGCGTCGCTTGGTCGATGCAGTTCGTAACCCTCAGGTAAGGCCACGCGTACATGAACAGTCGGCGAACCTTCAGTCCTATCACACAACATAACATATCAGAGAATTAAGCTGCGTACAAGCTACGTCAAGATATATCATGTAGAATGTATAAAATACATAAGATGTCACTAATTTGTGATATACAGAGCAACATAAAAAAAATACTCAGAAACATGTTTTCTATGAAACAAGGACCAATCACATAATTAATATTAAATTCAACAGTTTGAGGTACAAACCAATACAAAAATTTCATATACTCAAGAACCCAGAACATCATCCAGCAGAACTCTCTATATTCTGAAAAACTGTACCACTGAGCAATGTATATATTGGTGAGTAGTTGGTATCCACAACATATGAGCAATATCTCTTTGACTTACACTGGTTTATCTTGTAGTTTGCTTTGAATTTCTAATCAGAAGCTATTACTTGTGAATATACTGCAGAACCCCCACCCCCTTTTTTTTAGGTTTTGCACCTTCTTGATGCCAGGGTGATTATAGGCAAGGAAGGACTGTGATTAGGAACGGGAAGGAATTCGGCCATGGCCTATCGAAGGAACCATCCCAGCATTCATCTGGAATGATTTGAGGAAACCGTTGGAAACCCAAACCTGGATGCGTGCACGGGTATTCGAACCCATGTCACCCAGAATGTGAGGCCAGAGCTCACCCACCACGTTCAGTATATGCTGCATACGACATGTCTCTGTTCTGTAAGATGACACGGGTTTAGTTGATATCTGACATGAACACTTTTTCTTCTTCTTCTTCTCATGCTGATGGCAGCATCAAATATGAGGTAGTTTTTTAGCCAATACGATGGCTTTGTCAGTAGCTGATTGCAGATCAAACTGAATATTAATTCTGATTTGTGGACAAGACAGCAGATGTTCCATGTTTTCTCTCTCCCCACACAAACATGTGCTAATTGGCTGTTCTGCCAGGTATCCCCACGAGGCAAGTATCTTAGCAACGGCCGACTCCAAGTCGAAGCTTATTTAGTGACTTCCCTATGGTCCACGGTTGCTCAGACCCAGGTGGTAGACTCTCTTTCGGCTTAATCCACTCAACATCATGTTGGGTGCACTCTCTTCTCCCAAGCGAATATTCTTCATTGCTTGGTGCTTCATTTAGTAAACACGATTAAATGTACAGTTAAGTACCTGCACTAAATTGAGTGTCTGTCCAGTATGTAAAACCATATTTGCAAGTAAGAACATCACATTTGTCCAACACTTGAAGTATATAATTCCCAGGCTAAGCTGTGATACCTTTTTCAGATTCAAAGGCATTAACAGAAAGGAACAATCTCATCTTCCCCAGCATGAGAAACTCCAAATCCTAAAAATCACACAGACTTACGTGTACTGTATATATTAAAATGTTGATGAAATAAATAAAAATGGTAAAAATAAATATTTGTAGTTCTCTTCAGGAGATATACGTTGATGGGAATTTTGAATAGTTAGTTTTAGTATTTTATTGATTTTATATCATCTCTGATGTAACTATGACAAAAACTGATTTCAAAGAATTAATACCACACACATATGCCAGGGTAAGTGCAACAACCGTGGTGAAAATGTGCATGTAGTACAGAAAATACTTAAGTCTTCAAGAAACTTTACAAACATTGTAAATTAATTTATTAATGTAGAGCTAATCAATTTGGCATTCGCATTACTGCCTGTATTTAATGCCCTTAATGGAGTTGGAATAGCATTTCATACTACACTTCATTTGTAAAAAGTGGGAATGTAAACGTGATGCCCAGACTGTTCTGTGAACGTTTTGCCTCGTTCTCCTAAGTTCCACTTGTAGCAAAACTGGATGTTGTAGCAATAAATCAAAGAAAGACAAAGCTGTAACTCAAAGGCTTAAATGCTCCATGCTATTAACACTAACTGTACTACCGATTAATACACCTACGCCAATGTTATACCTAATTAATCACATATAATATTTCTGTAACGTGTTTTTTTTCTTTCTCAAAAGCCCTTATTTCCCTTGATAATTAACTGAAATGTATGAACGAGGTATCATTTTAAAGCTTAAAGTCTCCATTTTGAGTAAATAATATTTAAAGAAAGGAACCACTTGGAATTCAAACCTTAAAGGGCAAAAATGTTAGTATTTCTAAAATGCCTGCGTTTTTTTTTTTTTTTTTTTTTTTTTTTTTTTGAAAAATCACAGACAATTTATCGCTCTCCATTCCTAACCGAAATAAATAAATGAAGTATCATTTTAAAGATTAAGATATTTGCTTAGGTGACATCATATATTAAGACAGAAATTTTTCAGAATTCAACCCTTAAAGGGCAAAAGTATCAATACTTTTGTATTACATTTTTGTGTCTCGAGCCATTTGTCTCCCTTAATATCTAACCGACATAGATAAATGAGCTGTGATATTAAAGATTAAAGTCTCTGCTTTGGTCACATCATTTCTCAAGAACGAAATTCTTTGGAATTTGACCCTTAATCGGCAAAAGTAATAACTGTGAAAGTCGCGCGTATGAGACAGTTCAGAGCCAAGCCGCTAGATAGCAGCAGCACGTAACACAGAGATAATAAACTGCTTCACTGGCGTCGACTTTTGTTACGTACCTATTACACTAAACAAATGAACAATTAATACAGATGAGGTGGTTCTTCTTTTATCCTATTGCAAACCCCCAATCTTACTATTCATTGTATTCACAAAATTTTCGCACTGGCCATCTAGTGTACCAGTAATTTTCAGGAAGAAAACAATCACTCGTTGCACATGTAAGACTCGAGTACGCACCTTGGCGCTTGTTGTGGGCGTGGTGGATATGAGCCGCAGCCTTGTCCACGAGGAGGCAGGCGAACTGCAGCAGAAACATCCGCACGGAGTCGGAGTGCCCACACGGATCCTCGGGGTCTATCACCTGAAGATAACGAACAGTAAAAGCAATGTGTTGTGTGAATTAGAATCTGAACAAAAACTAAACACTACTTAACACAAAAAGGTAGACACAAACACTATAAATACATTCAAAACAAATTTTCACGAAAAACATTCTTCTTTATGCCTATTTGCTACAATGTTACGAACCACTGTGCCAAGTATTGCTTCATTTCTCCTCTCAACATATATTTTTTGATACTAGTTAATTAATATTTTTGATGTATTATATGCAATTATTATTATGTCCCCATAACGGAGAACGATAAGCAATTTTGATTGGACATGTTCAATTTTTCTTTGCGATGTTCTTCTTGTCAGACCAATATGTTTTCATTCTTTTGCTGACAATTTTCTTTTCTACAGCAGTCCAGATGTGTTTAGATGTTTCCTTTTTTCCCCTCTGAAATAACTTCCCACGAGTTCACTTTCTTTTCAAACATCTGTCTGTCTGTGACGTCTCCCTTAGCAATGCCTGCAGACTTCAGGTCTTTCTCCACCTCCTTCATCCACGTGGTTCTTGTTTTTACTGTTTGTGTGTATTCTAAAATTTGTCTCGAGATTCTTTCCTTTGGAAGTCTACTCGGATGTCCGCAAATTTCAGCCTTTTTGTTTTCTTCAAGTCTGATTCTATGTTTGAAATTTTCTCAGTAGTTTATGTAAAGTCAATTCTTCCCCTCTTCATTCACTCTGGGTCCCAGGATTTTTTCTGATAATGTTTCTTTCTTGATTTGTTCTGTTGCTTTTTTTGTGTTCATTGCTAATGTTTCACTTGCGTATGTAACTGCTGTCTTCATTACCGTGTTATAATGTATTATCTTGGTGTTGTCTGAAATACATTATTTGTTGTAAATATGCTTTCTTCATCTTCTGTTCTCTTGTTTCCTGTGCTTTGCATTATAGTCCTGTCCGTTCTATGATTTCGCCTAGGTATTTACCCTGTCGATTTCACCATATTTTGTCCTTAGTTTTTGCGTTTCTGTTTTGGCCCCTATGAATTCTGTCTTTTGAAATGAAACTTATAATACTGTCTTTTCTGTGCATTCCTTGGGGATTTCTATTTGCCACTTCTTCTTTGTCTGTGACGATTGCTAAGTCGTCAGCAAATACCAGATATGGTATGTGTCCCAATTTTTATGGGTTCCACATGTTTCTTGCTTTCAGCTGTTTTTCCCATTCTGTCATTACGTTATCTAGTACAATGTTGAAGAGTAGAGGTGATAATCCATCTCCCTGTCTTACTCCTGCTCTACTTTCAAATGGTTCAGATACTTCACACATGAATTTAACTTTAGATGCAGTTTTGGTTAATCTCTGTTCTATCAACTTCTGGTTATGTCGTCTAAATTCCTTTCTTTTAAGATAGTAAATCTATGGAGTAATATGCTTTTTTTTCTTCAAGTGAATGAATATACATACTTTGGGTCTACTTCTAAATGCCATCAATATGCAATTATTATTATTAAAAAAATATCACTATCAATCTTTTCCTTAACTGAGCACATCAATAAAGATTATTTATCTGCTTCTATGAAAACTCTCTGGAAACATTACACAACAATCTATCTGGTGCCGCAGTTTCCTGTATTTTCACCCTGTGTCTCACCCAGAAGTTTATATCTTGTGCAGTGGCAGCTCTAGGAATTTTCCTAACCGGGGCAAAAACTGTGAGACTTTATTTTGCCACTCCCCTCATTACTGACGGAGTGTCGCCGCTGCCAGTTGCCGCCTGGGGCGAGCTCCACTCTTTACACACCTAACATCACCCCCACCCCTTAGTGTTGCAAATTGAAAAAAAAAAGTTTTTTTCAGATTTGTGCTTGTTTTTTTTTTTAAACTTGTTTTTTTTTTTAAATATATATTTTTTTTTTCCAGAAAACTATATATTTGATAAATTATAGATTCATTTACGGAACTTACATTTTACAAGTATGTTTTAAATCTTACTAAATCATATAATGCAGGGGTGGCCAACCGGTCGATCGCGATCGACCGGTCGATCGCGGTCATTAATCCAGTCGATCGTGGAAGGTAGCACTCTTTTGTTTTCGGCACGCGACGGACAATATGCGGGAAGCGTGTGGGACGCTGTCACTCCGTCAGTTGACTACAGGTACTAGCGGAGTTACGACGATCTCACCTTATTCGCCCTGGATAAGTGGTTGAAGGGAAGCGCTGAAGGAACGTCAAATAAAGAAAGAAATGCTCCTGAAGGTTCATTAAAAAAATAAGACAATATTTTTTGATACTGTTACTATGGCAAACGAACCCTTCAATAATGTTCACTCACTAACTTTGTGCCACCAGTACGCAAATAAATTTAATTCACGTTTAGTGGTATTGTTATACGAATTAGGTTATTAATATTTTATTTTTCTAGATCCTTTAAAAATGTGCTCCAAATAACTCAAAAACTAATCACTTTCACCAAAAATATGAACGGGATTACTTTTTTACTATGGTCAATCGGAGGGCAAGGCGGTGCCGTGTACCGGGGACCCCAAACTCAGGGGCCCCCAAGCGCAGTTCAGGGGACCCTAGCTCAGCTCAGGAGGGCCCCCTAAAGCTTGGTAGAGCTCAAATAAAAATCCCCAACTGGCCTGAGGACCCAAAATGTTTTTTAGCAAAACCGAAAAAAGGAAATTTAGAGTGACATTTTAACACAATGCATAGTAAATATCAGACAGATTTTCACCTAACAGCATAATAAGAAAGCCTGAATTGTAAATTGCAAGCATTGAAATCGCAATTAACAGTCCAAGAAAACATGTTTCCTAAGCCTACTGAGCAAAGTAAGGCTGCAACTAAAGCTTCTTTCCAAGAAAGCTACAAAATTGCACAAAAGTGTAAACCTTTTTCCGATGGAGAGTACAACAAGGAAATTTACAATTCGCTGTTTGTGAATTTCAAAAATAAAAATGGAATTAAACAACCTATTCATGGTTTTCAGCTGTCTCGAAATACTATGGTGAGCCGTAAAGAAACGATGAGTGAAACCATAAACGAACAACTACAAAGAGATATCGTCCGCTGCGTTGCTTTTTCGCTACAATTTGACGAGCCAACAGATGTCACTGATACTGAACAATTACTTATTTTTATTCTGATGGTATTTGAAGATTTCTCGACGAAAGAAGAACCGCTAATATGATTTCCTTAGAAATGAAAAACTCGTGGTCTTGATATATTCACGCAATTCAAACCATATATTAGCAAGATCAAGCTACCTTTGTATAAACTCGTATAAATGACAACTGATGGGCCTTCTGCAATTGCAGGTATTCATAATGGTTTTATTTTGTTTGTCACAAAGACGAAGAATTTCCAGACTTAATTAGCTACCACTGCATAATTAATAAGTACTGGCTAGACAGAGACTAAACACAAAACATGTAATGGATATTTCTTTCAAGATTGTAAATTCCAGAAAAGGAAAATCTCTCCAATTAGATGCGAATGAACCAGATTTGGCATTGCACACTGACGTAAGGTGGCTAAGTAGAAGCAAGTTTTTGCAAAGATTTCGAGATCTATTGGACGAAATAATAAATAGGGGTGATGATTATCGGCAACTGCGTGATTTAGACTGCCAATATGATTTAGCATTTTTAGCCGATTTTACCGGAAAACTGAGCACATTTAATCCGGAACTAAAAGCTAAGAATAAAAGATTAATAGAAATTATGAGTTCTATTGCAACATTCCAAAGTCAAACAGCGTCTATAATAGTTGACATCGAAAAGAAACAATCTCAACAATTTGTAAACATCAAGGATCATATGGAAAAACATCTTACCTACGGTTTAATTCCCGACAAGTACACGGCAGAAATTAAGGCAGGGGTATCAGACTTCGAAATTCGCTTTAGTGATTTCAAAAAATTGAGAAGTTGGTGCAATTCATCAGTTATCCGTTTAATAATTCCATTAATCATTAATGATAGCTATGAAATGGCTAAAAAAATAATTGCAGATACATTTCAAATGGACCACATCATATTTCAAAACGAAATTATTACGTTGCGCTGTGACATGCTTCTAAAAGCAAGGTCATCCTCAGGTCTAGATTTCTGGGCATTGGTTTCCAATGAGAAATATGCAAATTTGAAAAAAATGTTTTGAACAACTTGATTCATGTTTTGGTTCAACATATTTATGTGAATCAGCATTTACCTACTCAAAACAATAAACACCGTTTTCGCTTGACAGACGCTCATACATTGGATTCTTTAAAGTTGGCAATTTCCAACTACAAAACTGATTTTGCTAATCTAGCGGAAGACGCAATGCTCACACTAATGTAAATAAGTAGTTACTAAGAATTATTTTCAGTTTAATGTTTTTCCTATTAATAAACTAAAAATACAACTAAATTCTGTACTGGACTATACCGTTTCATTTAAAATTTCAAGAACTATGTCATTGGTCGATCGCACAGGGTTTCGTCAGCAAAAAGTAGATCTTGGGTCTAATAAAGTTGACCACCCCTGATATAATGTCTTACATAAAGATTCATAAATGTATCTATATAGGTAACATAATTTTATTCATCCTATATGTCAGTGCCACATTCACTAGTATCAGTACTAGTTCGGTCGGTGTCGGAATTTTCTGTTTCCTCTTCTGTCTCCTCCATATCCATAATTTCAGAAGTAGTTACATTTTCTTTTACTGGTTCTTCTTGTATTGTACGCAAAAGATTTTGAGAATACAATTTTAAATTGTGAGCATAGTACACACTGTGCATAAAGACTGCGCCAATAGTTCTGTATTACGGTCTTTTAAGTTTGAATTTAAATCTATTACCACACAAAATAGGAGCTTTATTTCTTTTCAGTCGTTGGTTTACGCCAATGGTTGCAAGGAAACGGCTCATAATTACTGACAATTAAATGACTCAGTATCACTATACGCTGAGAGTTTAACAAGTATACGAATATAAGGAAAGCACAATAAGTAATAAAAGGAGGCAAAAAACCATAGATAAAGTTTAAATTCATAATTTCTTGAAAAGATCCATAGGTCTACAGAAAAATCCGTAGGGCTGGCAGCACTAGTTCAAATAGCAATTACCAATCCAAACAATTGGGAACGGGGATTCCTTCTCACTGAGCGTGGTGATGTAACGGTTAGCGTTCTGGCCTCGCATTTGAGAGAACGGCAGTTCGAATCCCCATCTGGGCATCCAGATTTGTGTTTTCCCCAGTTTTCCCAAATCACTCCAGGCAAATGCTTCCTTCAAAAGGCCATGGCCGAATTCCATCCCATTCCTTGCCCCCCATCCTTTCCCGTCTCTAAAGACCTCGCTGTTAAGAGATGTTAAGCAGTTAAAAAGATTCCTTCTCGTGGAACCTAGCCTCTTCGGGAAGTCCCTGTTCATAAAGGAAAATTTCAGTCAATGTTGCCAATATTTTTTTTATTTTTATTTCTACTGATCCAGAAAAATATAGTAGATTTATAAAATAAGATAAGTACTTAGAATAAACTCGAAAACAGTCATATTAAATGATAAATGCCTTACAAATTTGAGATTTAGTAGTTATGAAAAAAATCATGTCCCAGAAAAAAACATGGTTTTTTTTTCAAGTCAGAAAAAATATCGTTTTTTTTTCCAAGGAAGGAAAAGGTTTTTTTTTTTACAACACTCGCCCCCCCCCCCCCCCCTCCTACTGGCACCAGCACTGATCTCGTGCGATGTCCTACTCCTCAGCCCACAACTTTAGTTCTCCGTTAACAAAAATTTACTGTTGCCCTTATTTTGGCAGTTATCTCCTGGTCTCAAACAAATTAACCAGACCATCATTTGTTAGAGTGACTTTTTGCTTTCCTCCTGAGGAATGCAACTATTTTTAGCTTTACACACTCTGTCCTCTATCTATCCTTCTGTAACCGCACTATTTGCCACAAATAATTTCTGTTTAAAATGGTGTGGTCACCCCTACTAAAACTAGCTTCTTCTCCTGCATCTAACGGCCAATGCAGGGGGAGGATGTGCTCGTTGAAGGCTTGCAGTGTAAATATCTCTGCGTAACTGTTGATTGAAAACTCAGTTGGGCAGAGCACATGGGGCAGGTGGTAGGAGACGTTTCAAAATAGTTCGTCAACTGGAGAGAGTGCGCAGATCAAGAGAAGTGATGAAATCACCTCACAAAACAAGGTCAGACCATTGGTTGAATATGGTGGCATAGTATGGAACCCACATTATGGCTGTCACATACAGCAGTTTCAGGGTGTGCAAAAAGGGCTGCTAGATTTACCTGTGGAAATTACCCAGAATCCAATAATATAGTAAC
The DNA here is from genome assembly GCA_031002005.1 of Vandiemenella viatica. Classification (NCBI taxonomy): domain Eukaryota; kingdom Metazoa; phylum Arthropoda; class Insecta; order Orthoptera; family Morabidae; genus Vandiemenella; species Vandiemenella viatica. Next base: position 2,294,074 of record JARYHS010008074.1, read on the forward strand.
TAATATCATGAAGGAGGTGGATTGGAAGTTATAGGAAGACAGATATTGGTTGAAGAGAGCGTTTGACCTGAACAATGCTTACAATCAAAATAACGCATCGAAGTATATTTAAAGGAATTCGGTTACAAAACTTTGGTCAGACCATTGCTCGAATTTGGTGGTGTAGTATGGGACCCACATTATGCGTATCAAATACAGGAGTTGGAGAAGGTGCAAAGAAGGGCTGCTAGATTTGTTTCTGGAAATTATCGCAGAATGCAATCAGTGACAGATATGATAAAAGAGCTGGAATGGGATTCATTGCAAGACAGGAGGAGGGTGAGGAGGATCATGGGAGTGTACAGGGCATATACTGGTGATAAGGCATGGAAAGATATTGGTGTAAGAATGAAAAGTAAGGGTGTGTTCACAAACTATGTGGCTGCATTTTGTGCTCCTGTGAACTTCTTTCCCCCTCCCCCCCCCTCCCCCCCCCTCCCCTCCTTATGTAGCCCAACGTGGCTTTTGCCTTTCCCCGATGTAGCATGCAGCTTCCTTTCTCTATCAATTCCAGAAGTTATTTTGTACTGTTTTATACCATCAGACTATTGTAAATTACATGCAGAGTTAATTAAATGACAGAAATAAATATTCTCATGCTGTTGTGTGTTCCGTACATTATACAACTATGACAAATAATACGAATAAGAAGATACGTGCTTGGCTCACAAATGCCTCCCCTTTTTCCCCTCATGTAGCCCAGTGTAGCTTTTCAGCTAACTTCCCCCCCCCCCCCTCCAACTGAGTTAAGTAGTTACGGACGCTCCCTAACACATGGAAGAGAAAAGATGACCATGACCACAAGCTGGCACTCGATTTCAGGCACAAGGGTGTAGGAACATTCTCTTTTTTAGGTAAGGGTGTCAGGGATTGGAATTTAAAGATAGTATTTGCAGAGGGCAAATGTAGGTGGGTGCAGGAAAGGAGGAGTGTGGGTGTGTAGGGCAATTTGCACCAGAGTGTGCACTTAGAATTAATTAAAAAAAGTTGTAGGATTATAAGAACTGTTGATGGAATGGAAGAGATGGCTATAATCACAAGCTGCGACTTCCAGTCAGGCAAAAGCTATTTTTTTCTTCTGGGTGAAGGAATCAATTAATGGAATAGATTATCAAGGAAAATCTTGAACTGTTTACCAGAAACATAATTCATAAACAGCTGGGGTAGGTGGGTGGTGAAAAATCATGAGGGAAGGCGAGGCTTCAGGTACATGAGTGTATGAGTACATGTGTGCTCCATTGCAATTGACAAAAAAAAAAAAAAAAAATAAATAAATAAATAAATAAATAAATAAATAAAATATTTACACTAACTTTGTCAACAACCCAAATGTTGGTTGTATCCTCGCAAAGGAGGTGCACTAAGCCTTTTGGTCAGAGGGCAGTTCCTTTCCACCACTGCACTTTGAACCCAGGACCAGATCAGTGAACTTTTGAAAACTAGTGCCGTAGCTAATGAGCTAGCAGACTGCTCTTTTAAAGGCAACGAAAAGAAATTATCACTGCTCATCTGCGAAACCATTGTCTGCAATCACACAACTTCACTAACCATTTCTCATGATTTTGGTATTGTGTATTTCAGTTCGTGTTGTTTATTCAATTGTCTACTACATTAGTTCTCTACCCAACATTAAAAACTACTATCTATGATTAGGGGGCATCCATAAACTACGTGGCTCTGTCCAGGAAAAGGGGGGGGGGCGAGTTGGCTGGAAAGCTAGCAGAGCTACATTGGGGGGGGGGGGGGGAGGTGGTTTGCAAGCCACGCAGCTTCTTGTACATATTATTTGTCACATTTAAAATAAGGTACAGGACACATAAAAGCACGTGAATTTTTATTTCTGTCATTTCATTATATCCGTATATAATTTACAACAACAGAAAACAGTACAAAATGTCCCCAGAATCTACAGGGGAAAAAAATTACATTCTTCGGGGGGGGGGGGGGGGGGGTTACAGGAAGTCTAAATGGAGCTAAGTGGTTTATGGATTCACCTTTACGACATTTCATCTTGAAGGTGCCATCAATGATAGAGTTTCTGGCCAGTACCATCGGTTCGCTAGACTAGACTATTCTAAAAAACCTTTAAAACTACTGCACTCTCTTTTTTCTGTTCATCCACTTTTTTAAATGCTGTCGTCAGTCTTTCGACTGGTTTGATGCAATCCTCCATCCTTTCCCATCCTGTGCTAACCTCTTCATTTCTACATACCCCTTACAGCCCACGTCCTCAATTATCTGCTTCATATATTTTAATCTCTGTCTTCCTCTACAGTTCTTACCTTCGACTGTTCCCTCCACTAACAAATTAACCAATCCTGCATGTCTCAAAATATGACCTACCAGCCTGTCTCTTCTTTCTGTAAGACTCTTCCACAAACTTCTTTCCTCACCCATCATTTCCAAAACTCGTTCATTTCTTGCTTTGTCTGTCCACTTAATTTTCAGCATTCTTCTGTAGCACTACATTTCAAATGCTTCAATTTTCTTTATTTCCAGTATTCCTAAAGTCCATGTTACGCTACCATAAAGTGCTGTGCTCCACACATAGAGTTTTACAAAGTTCTTTGTAATTCCTAGATCAATATTTGAAACTAAAATGTTTCTCTTTATCACGATGGCTCATTTTGCTAGTGCTATCTTTGGTTGTAATTTAACTTCCCAAGTAACAGAATTCACTTACTTCTCCTATTGCATCCGATCCTATTTTTATATTTAACCTACTAGTATTGGTATCATTTCTGCTACATTTCATCACTTTTGTCTTGCTTTGATTTATATTCAGTCCAAAATCTTCCTTCAGTATTTTGTTCATGCCATTCAGTAACTTGTCAATATCCTCAGCCCTCTCTGCTAACAAGACAATGTCATCAGCAAATCGTAGCATACTGATTTTTTCTCCCTGAACACTTATGCCGCATGGAAATTTTTCTTTTACTTTCTTCATTGCTTCTTCTACATACAAGTTGAATATTAACGGGGATAGACTGCAATCTTGTCTCACACCCTTTTTAACTGATGCTTGTCTCTCGTGATTCTCTACTTTTATTACAGCCACTTGATTCTTATATAGTTTATAGAGTATTCTTCTATCACAATACTTTAGACCTGAATTGTTTAAAATTTTGAACATCTTGTCCCACCTAACATTATCAAAAGCTATTCCTAAATCAACAAATGCCATAAATGTTTGTTTTTCTTGATCTGCCCTTCAAGTATTAATCTTAATAATCATTCACTTACAGTCACCAATCAAAATCAGACTGATAAATAAAACAAAGACGTAATTACTTTGATGTAACACAAGCATTTAATCACTTAAGAGAAAGTCCTACTTCAGCTTCCAGCATTTACAAGTTTGTATAATTGGAAACTTTGTGATTCTGATTGTATTTCATATAAATTTACACTGAACATTTCTAATTCACTTCCAAATTCATAAACTGTCAGGTCTTCTGTAGAGTCCACATAAGAAAAACTGTTCCATAAAATCCTCCCAATAACTTGTACATCCTCCCACATTACTTTCTACAAGCTTAAATCTTTATCAACATTCCTAAATGGACCGATACAGTCTCTTTCACATTTCACTGCTCCACTCAACATTGTGTGGCAGACTGTCTTAATTTAATTTAATTGCAATGGAGCACAGGCTCCGGTGGCAATTTCCCTACACACCCAACTTCACCCATCCTGCACCCACCTACATTTGCCCTCAACAAATTTTATCTTTAAATTCTTTCAACATTTTCGGTAAATTATTCATTATTTCTCTTGGTAACTCATTCCAATCCCTGACACCCTTACCTAAAAAAGAGAATCTTACTTGGGAACCATCAGACATGTTTAGAACGGATTTTGATCCCCCAAGTATTATGTTATTTTCAAACATTTACATGCGACCACCACTGCACGGAAATAAGTATAACTGGTTGTAATATATTTACTTTATGATATTAATTGTAGAGATACAAGTATAGAAACGATGAACAAGAAATATACCGGTTTCATTAAAAAAAACACACATAAACAATAAACTTATCAACAATAAACAATGAAATAATGATTTTCTATATTAAAAAAAAAGTTGGAACTGTATATTCTGTAATATTTTGTTTTAAAAGTTATTTTGCATAATAAAAATTCGTAAATGCATTTTAAATGAAATAAAATCAATGCTCAATGATTACTGCATATAAAAAAGAAATAAAAGTATTTGGCAGTATGGGGATTTGAATCCGGGTTCACAAAATAGGAAGTGAGCACCTTACCGCATACACCACACTAAAGCTTTTACACAACCCTACCTCAAAAGGATATTCGTGCTCCGAATATTGGTTTGTAGTAAAAAGACTCAAATAGCCATGTTTGCTGATTTAATGCCATGTGGAGTTTGATTTTTCAACCATGACAGGTTCACAAGTTGATGCAACGTTCTTGCATTTTCAGGAATCTTTTGACTCCATGCCACATAACCGACTTTTATTGAAAATTCAAGCACATGGTACATTGAATCAGATTTGTGAACGGTTGCGAGATTTTCTAACTGGTCGGTCACAGTATGTCATCATTGATGGGGAAGCCTCTTCTAATCTAGATGTTATTTCAGGCGTTCTTCAATGCAGTGTGATAGGGCCACATTTTTTTGTTAATTTTTATAAACAATCTCAGTGTCAATGTTAAAAATAGGATGTGATTGTTTGCTGATGTTTCACTTATCTATAGGGAAGTGAGGTGCTCTGACGATTGAGAGCACAATCTGGTTGTTATTTAGGAATGGTGCCATTAATGGCAACTTACACTCTACTGCAAAAAGTGCAAGGCAATGCAAATAAGAAATTAAAAAGAATCCGTTTGTTCACGAGTACAAAGTTAACAATTCAGTAGGTGACACAGTGGATTCCCTGAAGCATTGGGGCGTAATAATACAAAGCAACATGAAATGGGACTTGCACATAACTTCCATTGTGGGTAATGCTAATTCTAGAGCAAGATTCATACTTCATATTTTGGAGAACTGCATTGCTCATACTAAGTAAATAGCTTATAAAACTGTGGTTCATCAACATTTGGATTACTGTTGTGGACTTTGGGATTGATTGACATGTTAGGGAAAGAACTGTTTAGGAGAGTCTCTTGATTCGTGACTGGTTGCTACAGTCCTTACGAAAGCATCACAGAACTGATACAAAGATTGAGCTGGGATCGTTTGGAAGACAGACGACGTCGGTTTCATCTGAATTTGTGGGTGAATATGCGAAACTCTTCTTTCATTTACAAGTACTATGATATTGTTAACTCACTAACCTATTTACCTCATAATGACAGGAGAGATAACAGAAATAAGATGTCACACTGATACTTATAAGTATTCCTTCTTTCCTTGGTCTTTTCGGGATTGAAAAGCACAGAGTTAGTTTTGGTGCAAAGCACCCTCTACTAATCATTATATTTGTGAATTGCAGGGTATGTATGAAGAGATAGATATAGAATGTATTCACTAGCAGGCACTGCTATCATGCAGGTCAGTAATTGAAACTAAAAAATTATAATAAAAAAGTTTTTAAGCCTTACACAAATCTCAATGTTACTTAATGTCTCAACCAGTATGATATTTCAAACGGCAATTTGGAAGTGAAGCCACCGTACCTTTGTGATGAACACAGACACGATGTTCTCGGGCAGCTGCTGGTCCGGTAGTGGCGGAGTCCCGATCAGTCTGTCGCCTTCGCCACGCTCGAAACTCTCCCTGAAGCTCGGTATCAGAATCATCTGCAGTGCCCGGGCCTTCACGTCTTGGCTCCACTTGAGACTGTGGAAGACTTCGACAAAATGGAAGAATGCCGCTCTCTTCCACTCTACCGTGTAGGTCCGTGCCACTGTGGTTTCCAAGAAATCTCTCAGGAACTGCAAAGCCGTCAGAACCATGTTTAAAGACATGTCATCAGTAACTGTACACTAGCAATCATATTAGAACAACACTAATTCACAAGTTTGACATATTAAACAAAATAGTCATAAACAAACTGTGAAAAGAGTAAAGCACTTTATTTTACTGAAATATGATTTAAGATTTATTCCCTAAACCAAGGCACATACCAGTTATAATCAAAATAACTGAAAACTATGGTTCACAGTTACACAAGATTTACAAAGTTAATTTCAATTACACAATTAATTGTAAGATGATATTAAAACTAATCAAAGAAGTCAAAACAAAACTGAGATGAGAGGAAAGTAAATATTTTCAATTAATCTATTCATAAGCATTTATGAAGGCAACGAGAAAATGACTTGACACTCACCAGAGTTGAAGACTGCGACTAGTGAAAAACATACGTGACAAACAAAGACATATACAATATTTCGGTTTTACGCCTTATTCATTTGATAGGGATGAAGCCATACCATTTGGGAGGTTGCACATGGTGAAGTTTATCACATGACTGATTAACAAGAGAAAGGTGGAAAGAAAAAGTAATAGAATATGAGAAAGGAACATGCAGGACACACACAGATGATATCCGATAAGGATAAAGTAAATGAATAAGACGTAAAACCAAAATATTGTATAGTTATTTGTTCATCATGTGTCTATTTCACTCATTGCAGGCATCAACCTTGTGGAGTGATTGGTCATTTTCCCTTTCCTTTGTTATTTACCATATATTGCCTAAAAGCCATTTCCTCTTTCCTTAGTATCATAAACATTTACGAGCACATGTCCACATGTCCCCACTACTCTGTAATCTAAGTCAATAACATCAAACTGACTAAAGATCCAGAAAACCAAAAATAATAGTACTGTGACCTCTTACACGTAATGGAAGCTATATGCATAATTCACACATCCGACCACCTACCTGGTAATCTGGTATCATTTGACCACCAAACGCTCGCAAGAGCACAAAGAGCAGATGAATATCGTCAGTGTGGTGGCGAAAGTAGTGCAGCAGAACCTTCACTACCAACTTCGGTTCACGCCACAGTCGCGCGTCAACTCCTTCCACCTCCCTGCGCGTCTCCTTTGGTGGAAATAATAACATTGGCAAAAACAAGTGTGGAAGTTCATGTTACATAATAACTATTACACACAGTGCTAGAAATCCAGGAGCATTTGTCGCTCCTAACTTTCAGACTGAGGCGTAATTATTTTACAATTATGAAAATAAAGATTTTATAGCTTATGACAGGGGTGGACAACCCGCAACCCATGGGTCGCATGCGGTTCGCCTTGAACATTTTTCCAGCCCGTGAGATTAATCACACTTTTACAAAATATATTTATTTTATAATGGTCGAAGTAGTGAAAATCAATGTACCAAAAAATTAAATTATTTTTTCATCCATATATTAAAAAATTAATTGTCGAAATTATGAGTAAAAATTAACTTTGATTTTAAAATAATATTCTTGCAAATATGTGGCAGATATTGCCTGTTTTATTTATGAGTTTACAGTTACGAGTTCACAGAATAATTAAATTATATTCAGTGAACTCATGGTGAACGCGCATCTTGGGACATGTAATACAACAGGTTCAATGTTTCACTAGACTTAATCTAAATCTAATATGGGGATATATAATTTTATATGTGGCTAGCAGAGTTATGATGCATTTACAAAGTGGCCCACAAGATCATTTGGGTTGGCCACCCCTGGTGTATGACCAACTCCAACACAATTTAAAACTGTAAATACGTGTAGAATATAATAATATGGTATCCGAATGTATTATGTACCAAAATTGTGAAATAGGTTAGTAAAATTATTGAATTTTACACATTGATCTTCAGAGATAATTTGTTTGATTCCTAAATATTTTTGAATTTTTTTCCAATTCATCATTAGAGGATTATTTCTTTTAAATATAAATAAATCAATATGTAAACTAAAAACTGAAAAACATTTTGCTTGATGTATAAATTCTAAGAATAATTTTATTTCACAGTTTTGGAGCACAATTTGTTAGCAATTTCACAGAAACAAAAACATTCAGTTTATTTGACACACCATAGCTACTTGGTTTTACAGCTAGTACTCAGCAGTTTTATGAGACATCGTTTCTTGTGTTAAACGAGGAACGCACGCAACAGAATTGTTGTTTAATTTGCGGTACTTCCCCTGCACTGTTGCCACATATTCTGAACTTCAGAAACGTATTATAGATCAACAATACAACGGGAATTATAACTGAAATTAATTATTAAAGTTGAAAACGAAGTTCTCAAATGTAATTTTTAATTTAAGTTTTGATAGTTGGGCGTATTTCCTACACCTTTGACAGAGATCGCAGGCATAAAACGAAAAAATTCAGGTGTAATTACGCCTAATGTCTGGTAAATTACAAGCACTGGTTACATATATAGAAACATTACATGGAGGAAACAAAACGTAATATCACAAGACACAAAAGTCGACGAAAGGGATCTTCAGTTTTAAAATGTAAAATCTCGAAAACAAAGATTGACAGAAGAATGCAACAAGCAGTATTTTTATTCTGAAAGAAGTTTCGAAAAAAGTTGCATAAGCTGTTACTAGATAGCGCGATAATCATAATAAATACGTACCTATAAATAGTGCTTCGAAGCCCAGAGCAATATTCGCCTGATCTGGCACCATGTGATTACTTTTTGGGGGAATATTATTACTACATAATACCCATGGATGTGGCCTTTGTGTTTAAGGTCTATGAAGTTGCGAGTGTGGGTCTCTTGAATTGCCAGGAAGTCCACATGGTGACTGAGCGTCAGTTTGGACAGGACTTCGCTTTTCTCTATAGATAATCCCTGAACGTTAAAATGGCTCACACGGAGAGTGTTGGCTAAGCCCTGAATAGGGCTGTTTGTTTTAATACCCATGTTTGACTCTTGTACGCCTTCTGCGAGAGTTAGCCCAGTTGCGATTGCAATTATTTTCCTGGGGCACCGACGGTATTTCTTATTCTTTCACTGAATTGGCTTTCAAAGGCGTAATAACTGCACAAGTGGAGGTCGCTGGCATACAAAGCGTTGAAAGCACTGTCGACCAAAACGATCAAACAACGTTGGAAGAGCCTGAAACACTGATCTGTGTGGCTACTGAATCTATTTCTGTCAAGACATTGCTGGCGGTAATGGCAAATATAATTCTGCGTTTGCAACATTTCTGTACTTCGAGCGGCGTACATATTGAAAACAACGTGACGTGATTCATTCATTGCAAAGACTGTTCAGAGAGGGAAAGTTCATTTGTGGATTCTGATATGAACTGTACAGCGCCATCTGTTAACAGCTTTTATAATTTTTTGTTTAAACTTTTATCTGAAACTCTTACAACTTTCACAACAAAAATACTGTTTGTCGCATTCCTTACGAAAGTGACACAGAACTTATTAGTAGACTGGGCTGGGAGTCTCTGGAAGATAGATGATGCACGTTTCGTTTAAACTTATTGGTAAACATGTGTACTCCCGCTTTCACTTACGAGTGTAGTGAAATACTTCGTCCACCAACCTATTTGAGCCGGAATGACAGGAAAGATAAAATAAGATAAATAAGATAAGATTAGAGAAATAAGGTGCCGCACTGATTCTTATATGAATTCTTTTTCCCTCATACCATTAGGGATTCGAATGCACAGCAAAGAGATTAGCTTTGGTGCTGAGCACACTCTGCCACCCACAGTTTTGTGAATTGCAGAGTATATGTTATATAGATGTAGATATAGATTGTTCTGTCAATTTTTATGTTGTTGAGATTTTCGATTTTTAAATCGGGGACTCCTTTTGTGGATACCCTGTAGTAAATCAAAAACACGGCTGATGTATAATAAGCCTAAACCTACTGCTGAAGCTTCTGTTTCTATGCAATCAAATATCTGTTTCTATATGCACAGTATCAGCTGTTTAAAGGAACAAAGAGCAGTCTAATACGGTTATACAAATGAAAATTACTCACCAAATAATTATCATCCAGCCATATCTTCTTGAGAGCATTCACAATCACTGGCTTAGTTGATAACCAATGTCCATCAAATTTGATCATAACTGATATGATTTTTATAGCCATATAACGAGCTTCAGAATTTTCAGCTGTGGAAATATGTGAACAATAATAAATACAGCTAAAATGTTGGTACCGTGTACCAATCCAGTATAATGCCACTCATTAAAAAGTATCACACAGTAAATAATAGGAGATAAACAGAGTAAATGACCAGAAAGTTAAGGTTGTAGAAGAATTGAAATATTTGGGTAGTGTAACATAAGAGAATGGGTGAAATGAGAAGGAAATGAATAAAAGACTAGAAGAGGAGACACAAGGAAAGGAACTACTTATAGAACTCACAATGTGTTAACAGTAATATATCATTCCTGAAAATGGAAAACGAAAGAAAGGGATGGTAGATCCCACACCATCACAACAGAACTTCAAAGAGGAATACTGGAGAAACAAGCATACACGCTGCAAGACAGGCACACGAGGAAGGCAGCACATGAGATAAACCTGTTCAGGCTGTGAGGACATGTCGAGTATGTGTGAAGAAAGAGTGCCGAAGAAAATGTAGACTCACAGGAAAGAGGCTGCGAGACAAGGGAACTCAGGAGAAATGGTGGAAGATGCCGGAGAGACGTGTTCCGGGAAGACCCTGGAAGTGGCTGGAAACTTGTCAGGTATCCTATAAATTTTGTAATTGTGTGACAAAATTTGTTCTCAGAACCACGAGTTAGATTAAATAGAATTGCATATCATTTTTAGAGCCAGTTACTATGTTAATTCAGGCTAGAAAGCAGGTCTTTACAGTTTTGGAATAGTATTTTCAATTACAACATTCTCAAGAATTTGCCTGGAGAAGTATTTCAAAAATTCATAAAGTACACACAGTGACCATTTTTCAATATGTAAATTTGATTAAAGCTACTTTCAAGTCAATAACTTCAATAATTTCTGAAATATTAAGGATTAAAGTTGACATTTTTCACAATGTCTAGCGATTCTCAAAGTAATAGAATTATTTTAGTTTTCAAGGTCAAGAAGGCTGACACAAGCCTTTCATGCGTGAGATGCAAATCTGATCGGTTTTCAGCATATTCTCATGTGAATGCAGAAGCGTCCAGCATTCCCACGGTCAGATTCGATAAATACTAGCCCAGAATTTTCCTCTCCGTCAGTCGGCCAGCCAATTTCAGTTAGAGCGCAGCTATGCTGATTAGTGTCACAATGTAAGCATCACAAAGTTTTAAAGTTTCACTCTGGATAACAACTATGCTCTTTTCAAGTAGTATTACACCATGTAGAGCCTGTCACATTACAGTAGGCTTGCCCCTTCAGTACCTAACTTATTTTAATTATATTTATTCTATGAGTATCGGTGACTTATGAGTCGAACAGTTGAGGAGCGGTCAGAGAGTGTGTGTGGTGTGTGGAGCAGCGAACGCAGGCATATGGTTCCTTTTGGTTTTTTTGTGAAAGTGATTGAAGGAATTGTTGACACTCTAAGGAACCTGCATCTTCGGATCGTTTGTCACTAGTAATTTGCTTGTGTGTGTTATTGTTATTTTTTCCATTGGTGGCCGGGTGCATTTGTACAACACAGAACTCAGAATAAATCTTTGGTCTACATACTCGAAGTGATTACTTGAAGAAACTTATAGTGATATTTATTCTGGATTTGTACCCTAGCCAGCCGATGGTGGCGGCCGATAATTAATTATAACGAAGTCTGATCGTCCTTACATTAGGTGGTCAAAACTAATTATAAAGGGGACTAATTAGCAAGTCGGAAGGAACTGCTGTGACTTATCCCGACACACTATTTCAAGCTTTGTTTTCCGACATGGCTTCGCGACAGGACAGTTTTCTGCTCTGACAAGTATTAGTGTGTGAAAAGAACGGCTAATCAAATAATAGTGACACTGTATTGTCGCCACGTATCAATATTTTTAATCTGACATTGTCGTACAACATATTACAATCTGATCTCCGACATGTCGACCGTAAATACAGGACTTGTGAGTTTAATAGACGGTTTAAGTGCTTAGAAAGACCGTCTAAATCACAAAAGGAGTGTTAAGTGAGTAATATAAGAATAAACAGTTGAACAACTGTTAAGAATCGCGAAGCAGATTAAGACCAAAGACGGTACGCGCGAGAAGAATTACTCGACAAACAACAAGCTTGTGCAAAGACGGTAGCGCAAGAGAGTCAACACAGATAACCAGAGACGATTACTTCAGCAGTGGATACAGCGATGCAGTACCTGTGAATAACGCAACGCAGATAGCAGAGAACAAATCGTGGATCAACGTTGCAGAAAATAGCGGCAGGAGTTGAGAAGACATCTAACAGGCAACATTATACTATTAAACAACCGGGAAATATTTTTTTAAATATAATAATTTTGACTAAAAGAATAGCAGATTAACGGGATTTTGTTTCAAAGATCTGTACCATCGGTTGTTATTTACCGGAGCTTCTGGAAAATTTATAGCCTAATAGTAAGAGTTTATACTCGCGGCAAATTTTATTTCGCTCTCACATAACATTTTATTTTGTACAGAAATTTCAAATTTCAGTTCTACTTACGAATGAAGTTTTTTTTTTCCTTTCTGGAAAAATAAAATAAAATAGATTGCAATTATTTACATTTTTCAAAGACATTAATTGCGGGAGGAAGACGCGAAAACTTTTACGTTAACAAGTATAACTTTTTCTGTGCATGACATTTTCAGGTGGCGGTATCATTGAGCGACGAGACAGTGTAGTCTGCATACGTGGTTCGACACCAACAGTCAGCAGTAGTAAATAAAAGTATAATTACTGTATTATCTACATGTGTTTTGTTTACAGCAGCAGATTGGAGAAGTGAAATTAACTGTTTTAAGAGCCAGCCTACGTTTTTTTTTTTTTCTTTTTGGTACAAATCTGTTTTTGGTTGTGGAATATATATTGCGTTGTTTTGTTTTCATTTGACGAGTTATCACGGCGTTGTTGTGAGTTGATTTGAAACTGGAAAGATATACCTTTGACCTGTTTATCTAAGTTTGGGGAATAGGTAGCCTATCGCTAGAGTAACTTATTGTCCTCATAACCTCATTCAAGTTTGGTTTTGCTTTGATCTTTAAAAAAAAAAAAAAAAAAAAAAAAAAAAAAAAAAAAAAAAAAAAAAAAAAAAAAATGGAGACTAAGCAATCTGCTATGGAAGGGGTAGCAGCGCAAGGTAATATGCCACCCGGAACGGAAATGTTGGTGAAGTTTATGGAAGAGATGAGTAAAAACTTTAAAGAACTGAAGGTTGATCTTAAAGCTGATATGGTTGAAAACAGCAATGCTCTTAAAGCTGAAATTGCTGAAAACAGCAATGCTCTTAAAGCAGAAATTGCTGAAAACAGCAATGCTCTTAAAGCTGAAATTGGAGCAAAAAGTGAAGCTCTTCGCTCTCAAATCACGGCTCATTTTGATGATAGACTTTTGCAATTAAGGGGCGAGTTAGTGCAATTACGACTAGATTGTTTCGTGAGGAATGAAGATCAGTTCAAGGAGGAGAGTAATTGAAACCTCGTAATGAGTCACAGGAGGGACCACGAGTACCAGAAAAGGATAAGAACATTGTTTTGGTCCAGGAAGCAACTCCGGTTTCCCATGATGCTTTGCGTATTGAATTCCAAACTAGTGTTCAAATGGAACCGGTTAGTCTTCGGTCAATTTTAGAAAGTCCTTGTTCAGTTACAGATATTCATGTAAGTAATATTCCTACACTTTCTCTGAAGGAGAGCAAGCTGGCTATGCCCAGAGCAATTTTCAAACTCCGCAAACTAACTTGTGTCACTAAGTTTGCGAACCACATTTATGATTTAATGTTTCCTTTCGGGACTGACCTTGTTTTCCCCACTCACCACAGTACTAAAGTATTGGCAAATGATATTCCCATTGGGGATAAGCAATTTGTGCACTTTGAACAGTACCTCGGTACTAGCCCATATGGTCATACTGTAGGTTTTTCAATTAACAAAATGAAATATTTCATTCTCCAATGTTCACTTGAGACTTTTGAAAAGTGTAATTCCACAATGCGAGGAAGGAAACGTAGGAAGAAGAAGAAGGATAGGAGGGAAGAACCAGGAGTACATGTGAAGAAAAAGGAAATAATCTCACTTTGGTCCAAAGGAAAACTGGACTTATTTCATGAGGGCATCAACATACTTAAATTAAAATATATCCATTCTTCTTTTAGCATAAGAGATTCACACTACTTATGTACTACAGTTTAATTATATTTTTTAAGTGATTTATGTTGTGCATAGTGATTTTCACAAAGCTGAAGTATGAAGTGTCTCTTCAACATAATGGTTTTCTAGAAACTTTGATTTTCTTAAAAATGCCTTGTACTTTGTAGGGTTGTTTAGTTTAATATTTATTGGTAGATGTTCTCTTTTGTTTAAGACAAATCACAAAAAAAAACTTGATATAGATAGTGAGTTAGGGAACAAATGTTTTGAGTGACATTAAGTAATTTATATCTCAAGTCAGTAACACCCAGTAACACCTCAAGGATATGTCGAAAGATGGACGTCTTTGTGTGTTAATAACAGAACTATAAATATGTTCTTTGGTGTTTGGTGTAGTTTTAAGTCGATTTTCTTGGAAGGGGTAGTAAGTGATTAGACCTAAGCGCAATTTCAGAAGGCTAGGTTGACAAACCTTCAGGTCATTGACCCCATTTTTCACCGAGCATCTCCAAAGAAAGGAAATGTTACCTTATCATGGGAAGCTCTGGTAATAACAATCTGGTGTTTCACTGACAAAGATGTATCCTGGATAGAGAGTGATGTACTATCCACAGAGAAAAAAAATAACTATGACTGATGTATTGGTGTTAATGTTCATGTGCGTTTGAGTGAGGAACAGACGTTTAACCTCAAGAGATTATTATTTGTAATTTTGTGCTTTCTTTCCAGGGAGATACAATTGTATGTGAAGATATAATTGTATGTGAATGAAATTTTGTGAATATGTTTGTAATTTTGTTCGGTAGGGACCGGCCACCAATACGCTTGTATAGTAATTTAATTCATGGTGTTCTTGTATCAAGTAGGGATTTTTTTTTTTTGTGTAACTACCTACTAAAAACTAACCTAAAATATGTCCCAGGTTCAAATGTCTTGCCTGCGGCTTCACATTAGAACCGTGACATGGAAGGGGTTGTCACATTACAGTAGGCTTGCCCCTTCAGTACCTAACTTATTTTAATTATATTTATTCTATGAGTATCGGTGACTTATGAGTCGAACAGTTGAGGAGCGGTCAGAGAGTGTGTGTGGTGTGTGGAGCAGCGAACGCAGGCATATGGTTCCTTTTGGTTTTTTTTGTGAAAGTGATTGAAGGAATTGTTGACACTCTAAGGAACCTGCATCTTCGGATCGTTTGTCACTAGTAATTTGCTTGTGTGTGTTATTGTTATTTTTTCCATTGGTGGCCGGGTGCATTTGTACAACACAGAACTCAGAATAAATCTTTGGTCTACATACTCGAAGTGATTACTTGAAGAAACTTATAGTGATATTTATTCTGGATTTGTACCCTAGCCAGCCGATGGTGGCGGCCGATAATTAATTATAACGAAGTCTGATCGTCCTTACATTAGGTGGTCAAAACTAATTATAAAGGGGACTAATTAGCAAGTCGGAAGGAACTGCTGTGACTGTCCCGATACACTAATACAATATGTTCTCCGACAAGCCTCGAGATTACTTAAGTGTCGGTAGTCAATGAATAATTTGATTTGGAGAAGCGAGTGTTGAACTTTTACTTGCTTTCACAAATTAGTAAATTGTACTTTGAACTGTAGAGTGAGGTCTGGCTCGAATCTGTTAATCGAACTTGCAACTATATCTTCAGAGAGTTTGTCTGATGTCGTTTCAGTTTGTGCCTTTGCTAAACTTTTCAAGAATATAATTTATGTACAGTAGCAATAGACTTGTGAACATTATTTGAAAACACCTTTTCTTAGTTTGGGATTATTTAAACTAAGTGGCGACCAAGTACTTTTGCAAAGCCAGAACTGAAATATCCATGGTTATCCAAGGTCATAGCTGAGACTAAGGTTTATGCAAGAATCCTGGCATAAGCTATTCATCTTACAAAATGTCGCATAATTTACTGAATTTAGATCTACAACAACAGAAGTAACGATAATCACATAGAGACAAATGCAGGAAAAGGCTAGGAGTGTGAAAAGGACCTGCTGTTGGCATTCCTATATGATTGTGTGCACAGGAGTAAGGATGGCAGAGACCCACAGGAAACCACAAGAACTGTGAGCTATGTGGACGTGCGGGGACGGGGTACAGAACAGACTGGCTGAAGCAAAGGCAATGGCTGAAACAACGGAGCACCCTCTTGCCATTGCTTCTTATTGTAGTCACAGATGATACAACGCAGAAGTTACCAGTGAGGGGAAAAGATGAATGCGACGGCTAACAACGAGAAAGAAGAACAGGATGACACTGGTAGCTGTGATGGCAGGTGAACAGCTGAAGAAGGTGAACAGGTTCAACTACTTGGGGAGTGTATTAGAGGAACGTGGAAGGAATGGAGGAGAGATAAGTGAAAGAGGAAGACTGGCCGATAGAATATGGCTGACCTGACATACAGTGTGGAAACGTGAACTATGAAGAAGCAGGACAACAGCCAGATACGAGCAAGTGAAATTTTCAAGATGTTACTGCATGGAAATAATAGTTTATATTAATAACAACTTCCACGCTTCTTTATTTGAAGATCATATATTTTAAACACTTCCTTTTTTCATTTATCGGTAACAATGGAAGGAAGGAACTGCCGTGATGCAATATTTATATGGACAGTACGGATAAAATACACCCAACACTCACCAAAGCTGAAGGGAGGAGGGCAGCAGCAATACAAAACAACACACAAACAAGGAAAGAACAATAATTTGGGTTAAAACCGTTTTTCAACTTAAATATATGGCTGAGATTGTGCAAAACCTGCGTTTGACATAGCCACTCAAGAATGAAAATGACCGTCGGAAGTGGTGGGGGGAGCAATGATAATATAACCACAAGTATAAATCATAAGAATATTAAGTTTGGGAAAAATAATAATAATCAACGTTAAAATTTAAAAAAAAAAAAAAAAAAAAAAAAAAAAAAAAAAAAAAAAACATACGATTTTTTGAATTTTTTTGGAAATAAGGTCTATAAATATATATATATATATATGAAACTATTGTGCTGGACAGTGGTGGGTGTATAGGGTGAAGATGGAAGATATTAATGGAAATTGAGGCCTGGGGAATGTCTAGTCTGCAGGATGTGTTGATATGCCAATTCCCACCTGTGGAGTTCAGATTGGGAGGTGGTATTTGGAAGTACTCATTTTTTAATGATTATTTTTATTATTTCCCATTTTAATATTCTTATGATTTATACTTGTGGTTATATTATCGTTGCTCCCCCCACTACCTCTGATGGGCGTTTTCATTCTATTACCTCCAGAAAACACAAACAAACAAGTGAACTCTATTTCTCACACTAATGTTATTACAAAGACATTATTATATATTAAACATCAGCAATACTAGTACAGTTTACTGCACTTGCATCGTCTGTGGCATAAGCCTTTTTTTTTTTTTTTTTTTTTTTTTTGACAATACATATAATGAATTACGTTTTATGTTTTTAGCAATACTTTTTACCAAAATTCTACCCAATGTCCCCCATGCATGTTTTAGCAGACCACCCAATCTTAAGATCATCTTAGTCCACAAATACCCTCCGTTAGACTCTCCAAAAGCACCATATTGATCTTTTCAATGCAATAGACCCCGCTGTAAAACCTGCAGCATGCTTCCACCCACCACTACATATTCCAATCCCACTACAGGGGAAACTTTCCCCATCATTGGACATGCCACCTGTTCAACAACTCACGTCATATACCTGCTAACTAGATCACCACACAGCAACTCCCAGTCAGACAAACAGTCCATACTCGTAACCTGTACCTTCCAGTACCAGAACATGCCAATAGCCACGATTCCAACAACCTCAACGACTGTTTCACTGTGAGAGCAGTCAGAGTTTTCCCTGACAGCACCACTGCAGCAGAACTCCGGAGATGGGAACTAGCGTACCAGAATATCCTGGATACAAGACACCCACCTGGACTTGACCCTTTCCTACCGGCTATTTGAAAAAAGGGGAAATTTATAATTTCAATTATATATTTGTATAAAGGTACTTGAAATTTTTTTCAAATTTTTTTGGGACTCTTAAGTGCTAATTACTAAGCCAGTACTTATAAGTACCGTCATGGACTTTGTGTATCACAGGATGTACGGAAATAGCAATTGAAATCACTTATGTTCATATTGGTATGAAATGTTTGCCTCAGGATATTCAAACAAACCAATTCTTTTGCTCAATCAGACATTGTAGTGCAACATTTGGAATGATGTTTTGACCGTATTTTCTTCATTTTACGTACTTCACATCTTCATCTGATTTTTACAATTTAGGAACAGTGTATACCTCTGTTTCCCAATCTTACATCTCTCATTGTGGAATAGTATGACTTGTGTTGTTTGAATGGATGAGGGCTTGGTGAAATATATATAGATGACCTTTCCTTCTTACCGATATCCTTCATAGTCATCATACCTTGTGCAAAGTATCTTCTAAAAAATTTTACAGACTTTTTTACAAATATCGGACCATTTATTTTATAGGCATTGACAAATACAACATCCAGAATTCCCAAAAACAATCTTTACCATGATTTCGGTAATCTTCTGTCAGCATTGCACAAAGTCATCAGCTGATCAGTAATATCACCCCACACATGAAGGTATTGTAGTCCTTGACGACTCCTGAGCATGAAATTGTCGACTTCAATCCATCTTTTTCTTTGCATATAACTAGTGGTTGGCAGGATGGGCAAAATGCCACAGGACCTACTGACGGAGGTGGCCCCGATGACCGGCCAGAGAGGCCCTCTTGTCCAAGATCCACCAGGTCACCAATCCAACCCGAGAGAGGGCCCATCTGTTGAAGTTGCCATTGACCCCAACCAGTGTAGTGGAGTTTCACCGCTGCCATGAAAATTTGATACTAAATGTATGACCTTTTTATCCTTCCATCCAGTAGCAAATACCTAGGTTTTTAAATTCATTGTCACAATCTCCTCTTTTTAGTTTTCCATCAGCAGATTGTTAGAAAGTCCCTTGCAGTAGGGTCTGATTCTCCCACAAACAAAAGTTGTTTCAGTTTTTAATAATGAAACTGATGAAAAATAATGATAATACTAGATAACATCGACATTGCTCCATTTTTTTCAGTCAATTCTAAGACCACTTTTTGACCTAATGAGTAATCTGAGAACATTCCAGTAATTTCTTCATTTTTGCCTTGATAAATTATAAACTTCTAAGAGATGAGCTGATAAATTATAAACTTCTAAGAGAAGAGCTTCAATCAGAGCGTATTACATAAAAATATCCATTTGAAAATATCTAAAACAATGACAAAACCAATTGCATACTTCCTAAATCTATTGGCCCATAATCTGTATTAAACTACCCAGAACTCCCTGACGGTACTTATAAGTCCACGTTGGTTTTTCTAGATTATTTAGTAAAGAAACTAGAAAAACATATTTTATAGGTAAAAAATATATGGTTAAATGTTCAAACTAAAAAAATAATAACAGAAATTGACACTTACCAAGTAAATTATCATCTAAAAATTCATTGTAATGTACCACTTGTTACTTTGGTCAGTATGCTGTCAAGCCCCAACTTAGAAAATTAATTTCTCGGCAATTTCACGCAGAATTTAAAAATAAATGTTGTCATTGTCTGACTTAATCATACAACAATACATCAACAGGCTGAACAATGCAGTGGACACTGGTATTGTCGAATTATATGGTGGTAAATACAGTGGTACTTATAAGTACCGTTAAAATCCAACCACTTAACCCATTAATATTTTTTTTTTTGCGTTAATACTGTACCCTTACTACTTATGTTCATTTTGCCATCTCCTGCAATATATTATCTCAGACATTGCATGCTGAGATATCGATACCCTATTCCTTAGCTGTTCCCCCACTCTCCCCCATTACTCAGTTAGTCATTAGGTAACGTTCGTTGTGTACCCACGTTCCGAGCCTAATGGCCCACTTTTCTACTAGCGAATAAGGCACATGCGGAAATATTGTGTAGTTGTTTGTCAGCACAAGTGTTCTCTCTCATCGCAGCCGTCCACTTTGGTATGTGGTGGGTTAATTTCCCTTTCTTTTCTTATTTAGCAATACTTAGTGTGATAAGTTAGAACAGTTGTTACTACAATGCACAGGATAAAGAATGCTACAATCAGAGACACCATAACAGAGGAACCCCTACAGGAAATGATAGAGAGGACCAGACTGAGACGGTACAGATGTAACAAGAATAGAGGAGCTGAGAATCAAAAGCAAAATCCACGAAATTTAGATCTGTGGCGAACGACCCAGACGAAGACGGAGGGACGGAGGAGTGGGGAGAGTGACAGAGAGGCAGTGGCTGAAGAGACACAGCTGATGGCTGGAAGCTGCTGTTGCCGACGATGGCTGTAGTCGCAGCCGTACAGAAGACAAGTCAACAATGTTCAGATCCCATTCCGATAGGATACGTATTTATTAAATTCCAAATGAGGACTAAAAATATTGAATAGCTACCTTTGTCATCATACAGGGTAACTTAATTACGTAGTTAAAAACTCAATGCCACTGTGGGACTGGAAAATAAAGAAGTACAGCAGCAACTACTTCACTTCCATCAAGAACCCTCGCCACAAAATTTTATTAGAACATTTTCAACTTTTGGTATCCCTTGGTGTCCAATCTCCCAAATCCACGATAAATGACAACCGGCTTTACTTCCACTATCCTTCCTTATTTTCATTATTTCAAATCATTTTAATTATTATTATTATCATCATTATTAAATTAAATTACATACAGAGGCAATTAATCTGACATTTAGGAAGTAATAAAAAAAATATTAGTCTCTGTGCCAAAATTAGCCCAGTAAGTCTATGCAGAGATATTTACTCACGTGTAGTTGCATTTTGAGAGAGAACCAAGGAGGTCAGTCTTGCCACGCCCGCAGGTGTCTGAAGGACGTCTCGTAGTGGCTTCCCCTCGGTGTGTTTAACCAGGTACTCCAGGTACCTGTTCCATTGTGAGTCCTGTAAAAAACAAAAATCAGGAAACTGTAACGTGTTTAAACAGAGAGCAGAAATAACTTTAACCTGAAATAAATTGGATTGCGTTAGAATTAATTCTCTAGTGGCAATTTCCCTAGTCATATAATTACCTCCTTTTATTATTATTACAATCTTATATAATTCCGGAATAAATTCATCTACTTTTGTCACTTAAAAATTTGAATTTTAAATTCCTTCAATGTTTCTGGTACGTAATTCTTCGATCCAGTTCAAAACTATGATCCTCTAGCAAGAAAACAAAATTTTCCTACTCCCTTATGCATGAAATCGAGTGCCAGCTTGTGGTCATGGTCGCCTTTCCCCCTCCAAGCCCCACCACCGACATATGCCCTGTACATGCCCAGCACTCTCTTCACCCTCCAACGACTCACAACCCAGCTCCCTTATCATATCAGTTACTGACTGGGACCTATGGTAATTTACACACACACACACACACAATCTGCTGTCCTTTGAATGCCGTAGAACTCCTGTCACATTTTTGCACCAATTCTTTTCGTTTCCTGATTTCACATCTGTTTGTAGGAGCAGTGTTTATCACATTACTAGCCTTGTATTTGTCACGACTTCTGCAACTCATCACTGCAACTATTCACCATGTATATTAGAATTCTGTTTGCAAAAAGCATTGGTTCTGAAAGAGAAATTGGAGATCTTACAGCACTTAGAATATTGTTGTTTTGTATGGGGTCCCCATCAAAAGGGGTTAATGGAGGCATTAGAGAAGGTCCAAAGAAGAGCCACCCAATTCGTGACAGGTATATATTGCTGCAGGGAAACCTAAGAGTGATGTTGAAGGAGTTAGGTTGCGAAGACCCCGAAAACCGATGGCGTTGCTCTCGACGGAAGCTAATTGAAAAATTCAAGACTGACATATTTCGGATTGACAGCAAGCAACTATTACTACCAGCAACATTCATATCACGGAATCACCACGATTAAGAGAAATCAGGGCCAGAACCAATTCATATGTGTACTCATTTTTTCCACGAGCGATTAGGGAATGGAATAGAAAGGATTTATTGGGCGAGTAAACTTAAAATCCGACAGGAGTAGCTTTCCATAAAGCTCTCTGGCCATCCTGATCTGGGTTTTCCCGGATCATACGACGTGAATGCTGGGATGGTTCCTCACAATAGCCCACGGGCGCCTCCTGCCATATATCCTGCCGTATATCCCTTCCAACTATTACCCTTTCAGACATGTGCAATGCTCCCTCTGCCACACACTTTCAGTGAATCGTGCAGTAGTAATAATTATCTGCCTGGCTAGCTGCCAATGGAAAACCACTGCAAAGCCAGGAAATGGAATCATTGATAAGTGTGAGACTGGAGGTTATCTCAGCGTTGGATATCAATAAAATCTTCTCTGGCAACCAGCCCTTTTTTTTTATTTCTCTTCGACAGTTATGGTCATTAGAGGTGGGATGGGACTGTGGACAAGGAACAGGAAGGAATTCGGTCATGGCATATTTGAAGGAAGGATCCCGACATATGGTCACATCCCAACCCACCACATGAATCGTGTGGTGGGTTGTGATGTGACCACATCTTTCCCCCTGGCATATGCCTCGCCTCCCACATGATCAAGACTCATGTTGAAATATTGTGCAATTTGTTTGTTTTGTGTTTTTACGTGTTCGTCTCACCCTCCTGCCTTCATCTGTGGTAAGTGACGGGTATCTGTTTCTTTTCCCTATCCTATCTTATTTTCAGTGCCTCATGGCAGTATCTTTGATAATTATTGAATATTTACTATCACTGTGAAAGGTAAAGTAATTTGATTATATAACTTTGGCCAGACCATTGCTAGAATATGGTGGTGTACTATGGGATCAACATTTTGAGTATCAAATACAGGAGTTGGAGAGGGTGCAAAAAATGGCTGCTAGATTTGTTTCTGGAAATTACCAAAGAACGCAATCAGTAATAGATATAATAAAAGAGCTGAAATGGGATTCATTGCAAGACAGGAGGAGGATGAGGAGGGTCATGGGAGTGTACAGGGCATATCCTGGTGACAAGGCATTGGAAAGAATTAAAAGTAATTCATGGAAGAGAAAAGATGACCATGACCACAAGCTGGCACTCGATTTCAGGCACAAGGGTGTAGGAAGATTCTGTTTTTTAGGTAAGGCTGTCAGGGATTGAAATAAGTTACCAAGAGAAATGACGAATAATTTACCAAAAACATTGGAAGAATTTAAAGATAAAATTAGCGTAGGGCAATAGTATGTGAGGATAGGAAAGGAGATAGATGGGTGTTACACAAGGAAGATTGCGACCAGAGAGTGCGATCGATCGCAATTTTATCAATTATTATTATTACTGTTATTAGAACCACTATGCCATGATTCAGTAGGAAGATGGTGGCGGATTGCAGCTATGATGATGTGTGTACATATGTGGGAAAGATACAGGATCATAATGTCTGACATTGGATAAAAGAGGGGAACAGGAAGAACCGCAAAAGAAAGAAACGAAAACACTCAGAATAATTTTAGGGGCACAAAGAAACAAAGATAATTTTTGGAGAAAGGGAAAAACTGAAGAACTACACTTCTATTTGATGGGAAGCCAATACTTAACCAAGAAAATATTCGATTTCATTTCTAAAAGTAACGAGAGGGGATTCAGAAAGAAACAAGATGACGGAAGATAACGTTAACAGAAGAGATGATTACAGAGGGCTGACAGACACTGGAAAAGCAAAACTACCACACTATATTAAGATGTTTCAAAATTTCTGACACATTTTTCTTTAAGTTAATTTGAATGAAAGTTTTTTATCGTAATGGTGTCAGGGATTGGAATAAGTTACCCAGAGAAATGAGTTTGTAGGGAAATTGCCACCAGAGAATGCACTCTATCACAACTAAACAAATTAAGTTAACGTGACGATGTTCAGAAGTCGGCATCAGCTCCAATATCATCACTATTCCGTACTCATAATCCCCCCTGAAATACAGGACCAAAAAAATGGTTCATTCTGGATACAACATCCTGGTAAGCACACACGAACCACAATGTGTATGGTCTTAACTATCACATAATACAACATAGTTTTTAAACTATAAAATGATAACTAAATGCTACAATTTATGTGATAACATGCCCTTTTAATTTGCAAAGAAAAACTCTGTGTGGTTGTTTTTTTAAGTTGTTGACGGACTGAGAAATACGATAAAAAAAAACACCTTGTAAATAACACAAACCAGAACTGTATATGTCATGTCATCTAATGGTATAAACTGTTTATTAGATAAAGGTGACAATAAAACTGCTGTTAAGCTGAAAATATGGTAGCAAATGAAGAATGATCCATCACTTATCATGGCAGGAGGTGCAGACAAACACAAAAAACATAAACACACTTCACAATATTTTGGTTAATAACCTTTCTCATGTAGAATGTGTGACATATTGCAAATGGGAAAAGATGCGAAGACATCTAGACTGACCATATGCCCATCTCACCCTCGTGCCTTCATCTGTGCTGACGGATTATTTACCCCGTCTTATTTTCGTTGCATAATCGCAATTTCACTGCCAGCATTATCAAATTATTTTAGAGTAGAACTCCAATTATCTGAACTCCTACTATCTGAATCGCTGAATATCTGAATCGCTTTTTTAATTAAGATGAAAAGGGAAACGACAGGAGAAGGTGGTATTGACGTGTCACTTGAGGAATTCAGAAACATTCTTTTGAAAACTCCTGGATGTTCAGAAGTTAGTGCTGGAGATATAGATTTGTCAGACCGTGGCTATGAAATTCTGAATGATGATGAATTTATTGAAAGTGTTGGAGAAGAAAGTGTCGAGGAAGAAGATGACCTTAATGTCGAAGTTGAAGCAGACACGGGACCATCAGTGTTGTAGTGGATGGAGTGTCAGCCCGAGTGTGACCACATGCGACTTCTTAGTGTCGAGCGGATGAATACAGTCAAACAGCTTACTACGACAGAGATGTTCAGCCAGCAGTGACTATTTACAGTACGGTACGTACATACTGTACTAATGTACAGCACTTGTAAGTACAGTGTTGCATTTTCATTTAATTAATTAAAAGCTCTTATTCTTTAAAAATAGTTTTTCTCCAAGTTTCAACATACATATAGTAATTAATTAAATTAATCCTTTTTAGGAAAAAATCCAATTATCTGTATTTTTTATTATTGGCATGGGGTCCGGTCCGAATTGATTTGCATAATTAGATTTCTACTGTAACTGTTTTTCCCCCCTTCTTTTTAGATCCTATTATGTGTCCAGTGACATGAGACAGAATGTTTCAATCATAGATAATATAATTGCATGAAGTGGTAATACTTATGATGGACTGCCAGTACATACCTTTAGGAAGCCGTCTTTCAGAAACAGCTCAGCTGTCTCTTGGGGATACCGCATCAGGAATTTCAAAAGTGGCTCGCGGAGCGGTGAGCTGGCCTCTATGCTCAGTGCTTTCTCTGCCTGCAGTGTGAGGTGGCACAGGACTTGAACGTACTTCGAGCCGGCAGCCGGTATGTGGTGGAAGATGCCTATAATCATCGCTAATTTCTTCTGGTTTTCGTCAGATTTCCCTACAGCTTCAATGAACATAAAGAGAAACAAATATCAGTTGTGACTATAACAAAAGGTGGATGCAAGAAATTAAAAATAAGGAAACCTAACACAGATGACAATTTGAAGGAGCAGTACACAAAAACATGGACAAATATACAACATTTTTGTCTTCTGAAGGTGAAGAATGTGATGAACATTGCGTGGGAATATGGGTGGAAGCAAGAACTGGATACTTTGTGACAGTTGGGAAGGCAGAACAAATTACAGGAAAATACAGAAAAAAAGGTGGATCTGGCTGTCAAGAGCTATCACTTATAACAGCAGTTTTAAAGGGCGAGTCCATCGTTCACAATCATATTTTTGTTTCTGATTCAACAGTGCAACATTCTTGTAAACTGATTCTCTCAATGCATCACAACCATATTGTTTTTTCACGTTTCAACTCTTGATTAAAGGCATTGTCCATCACACGGTTTGGAGCTGTCATGAGTAATTGAGGTAATACCTAGTTTTAGATCATCAAACACATTTTCTCAATTAATATCAATGGAAGAGAAATAAAATAACTATATTTGTTGGACAAATTGTGAAACAACACAAAAATAAAAGCAAAGGTAATTTTAATTTAATTTGGGATGGAATGCGTTTTTTCCAGATCTTGCATATTTTCGCCAACAGAAAACATTTAACTGAGTTATTACCAAAAAAAAATTAAAATAATAATAATAATAATAAAATAAAAAATAAATAAATAAATAAAAAAAATAATGAGAGAGAGAACCGCATATGCATTGTTTGACTCATGGTTTTTGATCTTGAGTTAGGACAAAAACACAATAGAAAAAAATCACTTTCCGAATTTTGTAAGTTTCCCGGTAATTTTTCTTTCCCTGAAAATTTTATTCAGACTGTTATAAACAGAAGCATTCTGGCATTCGCCTGGAGTGATTTTGTGAAACTGTGGGAAACCCAAATCTGGATGCCCGGACGAGGATTCGGAGCCAGAGTGTTAACCACTCACACACCACACTCGGTGATGCCATCCTGCTGCCAACTCTGGTAAATGCTTCTGCAGCAGCAGAATAAACATACACTTATGAAAGTTGACGCTAGGATGTCATCTGCACACATGAAATGTTAT
The DNA here is from genome assembly GCA_031002005.1 of Vandiemenella viatica. Taxonomy (NCBI): domain Eukaryota; kingdom Metazoa; phylum Arthropoda; class Insecta; order Orthoptera; family Morabidae; genus Vandiemenella; species Vandiemenella viatica. The sequence goes on from JARYHS010008074.1 coordinate 2,321,090, forward strand.
AATGGTCAGGTGGACACTGTTTAACAGGAGGAGAACATTGTAAATGTTTGGGACGGGAAGACTGATTCACTCTGTGATCTTTAGAAAATTACTCATTGTCTCTGCTATAACCACAAGTACCAATTATCATTTCGTCTTAGGATAAATTTTAGATTAATTACAACTCTGACAAATGTTGTTGTTTGACGAAAATTTATGCATTACATTTTATTTGTTTTTTAGGTATTTTACTGACCACTTACGATATTGGTCTTTAATCATGTTCGCTGTATGTGAATTATTAGGTTATTTTAAGTGGACATAAGACCAAATGTGTCATCGAATCACCTATTCTGGCAACTCATTTCTGTGTAGTTGCTCAACTGTTTCATAATATGGAATGTGCATTAAAGTCTCTGGTGGTCACAGATACAATAACAAATGTTTACATTATGAGTGTTTGCCCAGTCTCAGTAATAAACAACGTGAAGCTTTCGAAGCAAACAGGATTTTTTTTTTTTTTTTTTTTTAAATTTGCAAAGAGAATTTTAAGGGGCAAATAAAGTCAAGTTCGCATTTATGCAAGTTCGAGTGTATGACCTGTGAAACAATGACACGATAGCGCGATCGTTCCTGTCCGTGTTTAATACCTACATCTATTAATGCTTCTGAGTTATTCCATCTCAAATGATTTTATTCATCCTGAAACACAGGTCAAGTTTATATTTTGCCAGATCAGGTCAAGCTGTCATAATCTTTGACACTAAAAACTGGAAGTATTCTAGATCAGTGACGATACGAACGGGCTTACACTAGTTTAAAAATAAAATATTTCAATAATGGTTTACAATTTAGATAAACACAGTACTGCTGAGTAAAGATTAAGAAGAAATTGAGCTCGGTAGAATGTAGAGGAGAGGGCAGAATCTAAAGATGTAGTGCACAAAGGTGAAACGATGTGAAGAGAATGAACACTCAGTTTGGTCCAGGTTTTGGGTGGACACTGTTTTTCCACGGTAATTCATTATAACAGGAAGCTGATTGCACATCAGATCTACGTTGGAGGCATACGTCGTGTAGCACGCCCTAAGATCGGAAAGCAAATGGTGTCGGTGAACGGGGTGTTTGCGTGGGGCATGTCACATCTCATACAGAAGGGGGAAGGAACCAGGGGATTGCCTGATACGTGGCAACTAGAATGATTGCGGAAGCATGTCCTAGGTGTGGCAGGGAGCTTATAGTATTAGGCTTTGATGTCAGCACACCTCCCGAACCAAAGGACTCCTTTCCTAGCCCCTCACTATGCTGTAAAGCTGAAATACTGTATATGTTTTTCTTCATCGTATATGTTTTTGATACGTTGCAGTATTCAAGTTTGGTGAGTGACAAGTAATTTTCCTTTTGCTATTTATATTGCATAAAAGTTGTTTCCTTCTTCCTAAGTATTATTAAATATTTTATTTATATGGAAAGGACAGATAAAATATATCAAACACTCGCCAAAGATGAAGGGAGGAGGGCAGCAGCAATACAAAACAACACACAAACACAGAAACAACAACAATACTTTGGCTTAAAACCCTTTTTTAAGTTAACAGAAGTACATGGTTGAGCTTGCGCAAGACTTGCGTTCGAAGCAGCCACTTATAGAATGAAAATGCCCCTTGGAGGTGGTTGGGGGGGAGGGGAGGGGGCAATGATAATATAACTGAAAGTACAAATCACAAGAAGATCAAAATGGTGAAAAAATAATAATAATAAAAAAATATTTTTTGAAATAAGGTCTATAAATATATATGAATCTATTGTGCTGGCCAGTGATGGGTGTATAAGGTGAGGATAGAAAATATTATTGGAAATTAAGGCCTGGGGGATGTCTAGTTTGCAGGATGTGTTGATATGCCAATTCACACCTGCAGAGTTGAGATTGGGAGGTAGTGTCTGGAAGTACTCTAATGGCTCTGACTGTGAAGCAGTTATTAAGGTCGCGGGTGTTGTGAGCAACAGGGAGGTACAGGTTTTGGGGGTAAACTGTTTGTCTGTGACCGTTCATTCTGATGGATAATGAGTTTGAGGTGAGGGCAATGTAGGAACTTGGACAGTGGAGGCAGGTGAGCTGGTATAAGAGATGGGTGGTTGTACAAGTGGCACGACCTATTATGGGGTAGGTTTCACCAGTAGTAGTGATGCAATAGGTGGATGCATACAACTCGTTTTGAAACGGGGTCTCTTAAAAGGGAAGGATCCAAACAGTGGTTTAGGAGCATCAGAGGGTTGATATTAATGTACAAGTATGGTTTTCAGATTAGGCGGTCTGCTGAAGATGACACAAGTCATTTCCTTTTTACTTTATATTATTAAATACTTTCTTTAAACATATATAAATTGTGAGATCGAAGGCTTTTGTTATTTGGCCACATGGCATTCACAGTCTTTACAGATTCCTAGACCATCTTAACGGAATCCACCCAAATATCCGGTTCATGATGGAGAAGAATGGCTGTCTGCCCTTCCTGGACATCCTGATCCGACGGAGACCAGACGGAAGCCTCTCACACAGTGTGTACCGAAAACCTACACACACGGACCGCTATTTACACGCCACGAGTTTCCACCACCCAGCACAGAAGACCACCGTGCTCCACACTTTAGTGCACAGGGCTAGGAAAATCTCCGAGGCGGATTCCCTGCCGTCCGAGCTTGAACATCTCCGCAATACTTTCATGAGGAATGGTTATTCTGCTTGAGAAATAGAGCGGGCGATTAAAATGACAAACAAATGCCCGGTAGACCCGGATGTCCAGCCAGAGGCTCTGGCCTTCATTCCATACTCAGGTAACATCTCGGGAAAAATAGGCAGGATTCTGGAGTGACACGGAATCAAGAGCATATATCGTCCTCCTGCCAAGATACGAGACTACTTCCGGCACGTGTAGGATGACTCGGGATTGATGACTCCAGGGGTTTACAGCATACCATGTCAGTGTGGCAAAAATTATATTGGTCAGACGATCCGGACTATCAAGGCTCGGGTGGTTGAACGTGAACGCAACATCCGCATGTTCCAGATAGATAAATCTGCAGTCGCCCAGCATGTTATTGAAAACGGCCACAAAATGGACTTCGGCAATGTAAAGGTACTGCCCAAGTGCTCCTTCTACTGGGAGTCAGTCATCAAAGAAGCAATAGAAATACGGCTGGACAACAACACGGTCGACAGGGACACGTGGATGACGGCCCTGTCCCTTCTGAAACATTCACCCTGCAATCAGAGAGGTAGTGAGGCGCCACCGGAGAATGTTTCCGACTTGCTGGGGATGGCTAGGACAGTTGCTCCGCCAGCCAATCAACGACGAGTGCGAGACGGCAGCCGCGGGAGGGAGCGAGGGGAGGGGAGAGGTCAGGCCTTATAAGGGCTCGCGGAGGCCAGACATCACCAGTGCAGCTCTGGTTCTCCCTGCACAACATCCAACCTGAAGATGGCAGCAGAGTTTGCCGCCGAAAGCTTGTTATCACATTTCAACAACATATGGCGGAAAACCCGTGAAGACTACATTTCATATATACATTGCTTCAACACATATTTTTCTTTTCACAAACTTTGGGAGTACTCTGAAAATTGCATTAATTTGTTGTCAAATGCTGCCAATTTATTAATTAATCTTTTGAATGCCACACATTGGTTTGCCACACACTCCCACCAAATACTTAACATTCTACCAACGAGACATATATATAATTAAGGAAGGATAGGGAAATATGACCCAACACTTACCACAGATGAAGGCGGCTGGGACGACGAACAAAAAACAAACACAAGAGAAGCGCAATATTTCGGCCTACAGCAGCCTTAAACGTGCAGAAGGTGAAGCACCAGGCGCCGTCACATGTGTACACATAGATGGCCGACTGGTGAATGGCATCTCAGGTGCGGATGGTTGTTTAGGTGGAAAGGGGGGGGGGGGAGGGAGAGTAAGCTCAAATATTGGATCGATAATCGATACTGATGCCGATATGTTATTATTGAAAGAGGTGAATAATAACTGGGTGGTGATATATAACTATAAGTGAAACGTAAAATAAATGTAAATAGCATGGATAATAGTAAATACAGAAATACAAAAAACGTAAATGGTATAGATAATAAGTGCTGGGTCTGGTGGGCAGAGTTTATTGGAGATTGAGTCCAGGAGGATGTCTGGTGTCAAGGATATTCTGGTAGGCTAGTTCCCATCTACGAAGTTCAGAGGGGGTCGTGTTGTTAGGGAAAACTCCGATTGCCCTAACTGAAAAACAGATGTTCAAATTATTGATTTTGTGGGAACTGGTATGTTTTGCAACTGGATGGGCCTCATTGTTAGTATAGACTGTCTGCCTGTGGCCATTCATTCTGATAGCTAGGGGATTGGTTGTGAGGCCTATATATGAGCTGGAGCAATGGAGGCATGTCAGTTGGTATATGAGGTGTGTCACGCAAGTAGCATGACCAACGATAGGGAATGTTTCACCTGTGTTAGGATTGGAGTGAGTGGTCCAATTAATTAATTTCAATACTGTCCTGGTATCAATCTGTGTGTTCCTCTTTCCAATCCTATTTTAATTTGCTATTCTTTGGCTTTATTTGAATATATATGCAATATAAGATACCCAAGTAAGTGTTAATCTGACCTGATTTATTATATATGTTCATAACATGCTGTGACAACCCTCAAACCTAAACTTAAATGGAATTGTATTTTATGAAGCATTTGTATTAAGCTACAGTTTGGTTGAATATGATCTGGAAAGTTTGTTTTGCAATTTCCTGTAAATCAATGTATATAGACTTTGTTTTATGAAAAGAAATTATTTAGAGGCCATTTAATATGTTTAAGAACAGAATTGTGCAAGAGAAGTGCTTAAATGTTTGTAATTCCAAGTATTAAGGCAAGTTACGATGTCTAAACGACAATTTTTTACAGTTTAAAATGATTTCTGTGGATAATTTTGTGTTTAAGCATCTTTAATTTCCATTTCTGACTATATTTTATTGATTGTAAATGATTATGTATTAATTCTGATTGTTTTTAATATGTTTCAATTGTTTAAGTATTGTCAATGTTCGAGAAATATCTGTTGGAATCCTTTGAAGTGTTCTAGAAATTTCGATGTAGCTTATATAAAGCAAACATCTGAAACAGAGAAAGAGTTTTCACTGACTCAATTTACGATGGCCAAGGACTGTATTGTCTATGGAAGATTTGTTGTATTCAATCACTGGATTGTATGTATGCTTGTAAACAGTATCTTTGACGTCGTGTTTATGAAAATAAAAACAAGTTTAAAGTGAAATCCTATAATGGACTGATTATTTATCATATTAATAAAACCGTGAACAATCTAATAATGCATATGACAATCACAAAAATACAGAATCCTGTCCAGCTAAGGTTGAGGGAATCTTGGGTTATTCTGACAAAACTTAAAAGGGTAAAAATTATTTATGTTTCTTATAAACTTTCAATGATATTGAAGAATGGGAATTTTAAAGAAATTTGAGGTGTGATGGCAGAAAAATTCTGCTAACATTTTTTGCTGCACAGGACAGATGCTGTGGTTGTTATTGTCATAATGTTAAGGATATAGAGGAACGCATGATGCAGTAGAAGCACAGGCAAAAAAGATGGAATATTTCATCAGGGCTATTGTTTCATAATAGCAGTTGAACACCGTAGTGATCGTAGAGGTAGGCCGGATGTTGTAAAGCTACGAGCTTACATCTCCTTAAAACATATTGGAATAGTTTTAATCTTTGCAGTATATTAAGTGTTTACATTTTCAGAGGTTGGCAGAACAGGTGAAAAAACACCAGGGAGAGTACTTCCAGCACTGTGGTGAACAATGGAGAAAAATTATTATGAGAAGTGTGCCAGAGGGGAATTACTCGAAATCAGTGAGCTCGGCTTACTTATAGAAATGTTTGTGTTGTTAAACTGCATTTCTTTCACTACTAAGTGAACCTGTGGAGTGGTTTTTAATAGTCTGACTTCTTTATCAGATGTCATATTTGTAGAAATGGGCCAATACAATAAATCTTGCAATGTGTGTGGAGTTTTGAGTGGTGGGGGGTGTAGAAAGAAGGTACTCAACCACAGACGGATCTTCCTCTTCTTTGTACTCATATGTATCCCCAACTCTGCCATCACCTGCACGATTATTTGTTATTATTGTTTTGTCACTAACTTTATTATTTTCACACATAAATTTTTATCTCCACCCCTTCTAATATCAGAGGGAACTGCAGCTAAGAACAGCAGAGTCCCGCTAATCCGAACCCCGCTAATCCGAACCCCGCTAATCCGAACCCCGCTAATCCGAACGTTCGGTTAATCCGAAGATGGCAAAAGATTACTCCAAGTATGAAAAATGGTAAAAGAATTAAAACATGGTTTATGAAAATACAGTTTATATTGCATTTAACTGCACCGTTAACTGCTGTACATACGCACAATTTTAACTTACACAGTACAGTACATACGTATTAGAAAAATTAGGCGGAAAACATTAAGCTAACATTAATTGAGTAGTTTGCGAGCCGGCTGACAGTGTACTGACCTCGAGCAGTTCAAACGTCTCGACAACAAAGGGAGGGAGCGACAGTGAGCCATTGTTGCCAATTGTTACCATGGTGTACCTACTTATAAGCTAATTCCGGCTAATCCGAACAAGGCCCGGTCCCAATTACTTCGGAATAGCGGGACTCTGCTGTACTTGGTGATATTAACCTGGAACATATATATATAATTGACAGAGCTCGTCCAATCACACATCTCACCACCTAAGCCACCAGTGGATTCAGGCTACCGGCACCTGTTCAGTTAGGAAAGTGGTCCAAGAATTTATAATAAATTACCTGCAGATGTTATTAATAAACCAAAGCATACTATGAAGAAAAATGTATCAGCTTGGCTTTTAGACAACTGTGACTTATTAAATGAATTAATAAATTTTCATAACCTGGTATAAACAATATATATATATATTACTTTACTACTAAAATTTTTAACAATGTCCATGTACATGGAACAAATCTTTATAATAATTGTATCACTTGTGTCTTTATATTCCTAATATACTATATTGATTATTGTTTATACACGATCAAGTATAGATTGTCCCATAGATCTTAAGTCACTGTAAATATCCATAATGTAAGAATCAAGATAGTTATAACTTGAAGCCCACAAAGTTTACCTTATGTGGGATTCATAATATAGCCTTATAATACTGAATACCATATTAAAATTGTATAACTGGTAAAAAAAAAAAAAAAAAAACTCTGGAGAATGGTCATGCCTGAAATTGTTTTTTTTTTTTTTATTATTTTTTTATTATTATTTTTTTTTTTTTAAATCCTGCGTTATTACATATTTTTATGCTATTGTGCCTTGTTACGACAAGTGATAGAATTATTCAATAATCTGGACACCATCACATTTTTGCTATATTGAGAGTATCTTTAAAACTGAAACATTTCTGAGTAAGGAGTCAGATTACTGAAAATGCATTCGGATGAAAATCAAAGTAAATCACTAACTCGCTGCTAAATATGGTTCAGCCACAAAGCCATCACAACAGACACTTTGTAAACATTATTTCTGACCTTTCAAATCATAGTGTCTCATTTAGAGGGATAGCTGGCCTACCAGCTTGAGTTTTTAAAATATTATGTTTGTTTAAAAAAAGAAATTCTGAATAAAGCATCACAAATTAAGGCAATTACCAGTTAAAAGATAACGCCAATGCAACTGTTTTAATTTATTTATTGTTGTGTAGTAAGCGTTTCACCTCTCATCGAGCTATGATTACATTACATTACACTTTTTATATACACTTTTTATATACATTTTTTATCTTATTAAATTCTGAATATGAGATATTTTTATAGCTGAATTTTACTTACTATTTTCATTTGTTAATATGGTATGCAGCTGCACATCTCCGTTTTCTTATCCAAAGCATGTTTCGCTTGTATCATATGTACAATATTGTGCTTTTGCATGATTCAGTCATCTGTTGGGGCCAGCAGGTTTGTTTATGTCTTGTCTCTGGTGCGCTACACATCCTTCGGTTGTCTGCTGTGGCCATCTTGTTTGTATATGTCATGTCTCGTGCCGATAGCGCGAGTTTTGGAAAGTGTGTGTATGGGTGATGATATTTTTAGTATGTTTTATATTTATGTGTGATATATTTGTGTGTGGAGATTTGTTAGAGTTTGTGTTTATTTTGTTTTGTCTGTTGAGTTTATGTATATTAGATTGAGTAACGTTTTATTTGTGAGGTTTACGTGGTCATTTAGTTGGTCCTCATTTTTGCTTTCTGGATATAGAAGTTTTCCTGTATAGTGAATGTGTTGTGTCTGTGGTTGTTGATAATGAGAATTTGCATATCTGTGTTTATGTTTGTTGGTGAATGGTCATTTTCTGTGAGCTGTTGGAATGGTTACTGTATTTTAATGCACTCATGTGTTCTTTGTATCTGATTTGGAACTGTTTTTGTGTTTGCCCTATGTATATTGCTTCACATTTTTGACAGGTGGGTTATTAAATGCCTGAGTTGTGGTATTTGTGTCTGAATGTGGTTTAATTTGTCTTTCCATTGAGTTGTCAGATCACAGTGCAATGTTGATACTTTTTTTTTTTTTTTAATGTCTGCGTGTGTATATTTGTTGGAATATGTTATTGAGTACCATTTCCTTTTATTTTCATTGTGCTGGGTTGTTTGTGTGTTTGTTTGAACTGTGTGTGTTGCAGATGTGTTTTTTCTGGTGGGATCTTTGTAGTTGCAGTTTGATTGTGTTGTTTATTATTTGTTGTTTTTTCATTTAGTTAATTATTTTTTTGTTTATTGTGTCAACTGTGTGTGGGTCATATCCATTCTTTGTTGTTTTAGATTAAAAAAAAAAAAAAAATGGTGATGCGCGGCTGTATACGATATTAACAAATGTAAACAGTAAGTAAAATTCAGCTATGAAAATATCTCATGCTCACAGTTAAGCAATAATAGGATAAAAATGTATATAAAAACTGTAACACAGATTCATCGCTGAGGATGCCTTGATGAGAGGTGAAATGCGTTCGACGCAGCAATAAATAAATTAAACAGTTGCATTGGCGTTATCTTCCAACTGGTAATCGATTGAGCAACTGTGCAAACATGGCCTGCAACAACGCTGCATTAATGAAGGCAGTGCTTTTTTTACTGTTGTGAGCGGTGCTGATGAGCAGCAGGAGCGTCCTGGCGTGCTGCAGCAAGTGCTCGCACAGCCTCTCAGGGACACTGGACGGGAACAGCCGCGCCAGGTGCGACAGCCTGCGCAGCACGGCCAGGTCGAGGGCGCGGCAGTCACTCAGTGGCAACACCACACTGTTCACCTGCAGAGAAAGAAAACGGCATTAGTAGTATGAAGAACACTGCCACGTAACTGTTGTGATACGGTCCTACTTTTAACTGATGATTTGTGAACTGATTATAACTACAGTAGATTTTCGCTTAACCGACCTTCGTTTATCCGACATTCCGTGTTACCCGACTCGTAAGATGACCTGTATGGAGTCACTGACGAAGACATTGTCAGCATTGTTAACAACAGAGAAAAGGAAACAGAAGAGGAAGAAAACATAGTTGATAAAGGTGGTGCCAAAATAAAACACAATTAGTGATTGAAAGCCCTTGAAACAGCACTGAAATACATGGAGTAACAAGGAGAAACCTCCAGCACTTAAGTATTATTTCTACAGAGAATGCGTGACATGGCGGCGAGAAAAACACTCGTCAGGTCAGCAAAAGTCTATAACAAACTTTTTTAAACAAAATTATATATATCAACCTATTTTTATGCTTTTTAATTGTATTTCACAGTGAAAGCAATTACTGTACTTTATCAATAATAAGACAGCAGCAACTATTTACGATGTTGTTGTTTCTTTTTTCCCTATTAACCGACATTCCAGGTAACCCGACGCTCCCGCGGCCCGTTTGCGTCGGATAAGCGAGACTCTACTGTATTAAAATTTCTTTCTTTGATGCATGACTCAGTATTATCAGTATTAGCATTATTGCCATTTAACTAATTACATGTTTGTTTGTTTGTTTACTTTCCCCAAAATTTATATATCTATATTTATTTCCCCAATTTTTGATTTCATCTTTCCATTCTGTACTCTTTCGATATATTACTACTTCTATCACCTTCTGCGATATACATATTTATACATAACATCTGAGTCCCCCCGCCATATTGATAATCCACTCAGTCATGTAGGATACTTCGGTGTGTGCACACCTCCCGAACCACATGACTCATTCTCTTTAACATGAAGAAGGTTTAAGACTGAAATACGAGGGTGGTTTGAAAAGTTCTCGGAATGTATTAGAAATAAGTATCTTACCTCGGTAGAACTGCTTTTATTTTTCAACATAGTCTCCCTGTAGACTAATGCATTTCGTCCAGCTATGTTCCAATGCGTTAATCCCATCTCGAAAATGAGATTCCTCCAGACCTGCAAAATACCTCTCCAATTCGGCTGTCAGTTCTTCCCTTGTAGAAAATCTCCGTCCACCGAGGAAATTTTTCAGCTTGGGGAATAGATGAAAGTCTGATGGTGCCAAATCAGGTGAATAAGGTGGATGTGGCAACAATTCGTATCTCAGTTAATGAAGTTTTGCCATGGCAATAATACTTTTGTGCGGTGGAGCGTTATCCTGATGAAAGATGACGTTTTTCCTTGCCAAACCAGGCCTTGTTTCGCGAATCTTTTCCTATAATTGGTCTAGGAGGTTTGCATAGTATTGCCCCGTGATTGTTTGACCAGTAGGAAGTTAATCTATCAGCAGAATGCTTTTTGCATCCCAGAAAACTGAGGTCATTACCTTTCCGGCCGAACACACTGCCTTTGCTTTCGTTGGTGGTGGTGAATCAGCATGTTTCCACTGCTTTGACTGCTGGTTTGTCTCTGGGGTATAGTAGTGGACCCAAGTTTCATCTGTAGTCTCAAATCGGCGCTAAAAATCTTGTTGGTTGCTCTGAAAACGGGCCAGACTTTGTTCGGACATTTCCAATCTGGTGCGTTTATCGTCCAGTGTCAAGGGCCGCGGCACCCATCTTGTGGATAATTTTTTCATACCCTATTCTTCGGTTAAAATATAATATACCCGTTCAGAAGACATCCCTACAGCTTCAGAAATCTCCCGCACTTTTAGTCGACGATCCTCCATGACCATTTTATGCACTTTTGCGATAAATTCTGGGGTCGTAGCACTTTTTGGCCGTCCGCTACGTGGATCATCATCCAAGCTCTCCCGACCAAATTTAAACTCGCTGGTACACTTGGCAACAGTTGAAAATGAAGGAGCAGAGTCTCCTAGTGTGTTCTGAAAGTCGGCATGAATTTCCTTTGCTTTCATACCTTTCTTTACAAAGTATTTAATCACTGCTCGAATCTCAGTTTTTTCCATTGTCACAAATCACTACGCGGGAACAACAACAAAGAGTCGTCACTACCACACTCCTGCAGCTAGAGCACTGACGCGCCACGTGTTCACTCACAAAGGATGTGTGATTATTGCGCGGGAACCTCGTTGCTCTAGCACTGACATCTAGCGGTGATTCCGAGAACTTTTCAAACCACCCTCGTATTGTGTATTCTTGTGTGCTGGTGATATATCTGCTTCTCCCATCGCTGCCTTCAACTTTGGTGGGTGATGAGTCATTTTCCCTTCCTTGTGACTTATATTGATTATAACTATTAAATAATTCAGTCCTTTTGTTTCAAACAGTTTTAGTTTATTGTATATTATTGTAATCCTCTAGAAACTACATTGAAACTGGATGATCTCCGAAGATGCAAAGTTAATTTTGGCAATGATAATGACGAGCGACTGATCTGTGCACCTGCGCCGATCGCCTCCTTCTGTTCAGTGATTATTTTCATAGCAACATACACTGTCTTACTTTTCTCTAAGAATAAATATTATAAATTTTCATCCACGCTCAGGGAGCAGAATATCATGTTCTTTTTGAAAAATATTTTTGTTATGTCATTACAACACTTAGATTACTATCCTGGAGTGGGAGTTGTGGCTAATAGTTTAGATTCCAAGAGCAATCTGATGGAAACTGGAGACATGTAGCATAACACAATGGTGACACAATACACAGGAGAGCTCCGAAAAGGAGTGCGGCACAGGAAAGAAATTATTAAAGGTAAAATAGGTACAAGGACAGAAGTAAATTAAATAAATTGTTTGTGAACTGTTTAAGTTCTTTACTAATGTTTCTTTCATTTCAATATTAGAATCAAGTAGTTAGTTTGTGAGCAATTACATTTCTTTACTAAACATAGTTTCATATCAATCTATATTTACCAGGTGAATCACGAGAAAAATCTATAAACAAATGACAGTATGCTCCGCCATATTTGTCAGATTCTGTTGATACAAGATTAAAAAGTCAGGAATCAGAATTTTCTACTAGGATTTGTGAGTAGAATCACCAGTTACAACAACTGAACAATTGCCAGTGTTCTCTCTCTCTTTTATTGCTTTATGCCTCACTGAGGTGAATAGAGACAGAAAAAGACTGGGAGGAAGGAACAGGAAGCAATTTGACCATGGCCATTTGAAGGAACCATCCCATCATATGCCTGGAGTGAGTGATTAGGGGAAATGATGGAAAAAACAGATCTGGATGCCCGCACAGAGATTCAAACCTGCATCCTCCTAAATGCATGGCAAGAGCGTTACCGCTCGCCCATCACACTCGGATGGATTGTGTCTATAAATTAGAATGGAGATATAATAAAGACCTTAGCAAGATCCAGGAGAAATGTAGTTTCTTGTAATATCGCTCCAGGAAACAGGGCTTGACCACACGAAGAATGACGAGATTAAATCAAAGCTAGAGCTGAGGGAATGCATGGAAGAGAGACTTAAGTGGTTTGGGCATGTTGTAAGGGACTTGCCTGATATTGGGGTTGGAGTATCAGTCGTCACCTTAAGCAACAACTTGCTTCTTGGAAAAAGTTCTTACAAAAATTCAAATTGTTCAAAAATTTACTAAACCGTGAAGACACCTTGGATAAAATCAGCTATAAATACAATGGTCGCCACTTCCCACTATTTAACCTCGGGAAAGGAAAGCTACAGTTCTAAACTATGGAAATAAAATCACTGACTAAAGTTTAACCATCACTATAGTCAAAAAGGTTCACTACTACAGTTGATCAGCAATCGAACATTCGTCTCGAGAAGCTTGCAAGTTATGAAATGAAGAAGACAGACCGGACAAACCCCTGAGAATATTTTGAGTTACACGTTCACTGTCTGCACTGGGTGGCACGGCGGCCGCTCGACAGCGTGTGGCTGGAACTATATACACGAGCCGAGACGGACCCGCTCGCTCCGTCCAGCGACAGACTTCACCACTTGACCGACCACCGGCAACTAGCCGGCCACAATGCGGGAAAATTCCTTAATCTAATCTACCAGGTAACGTGACACCCAGAATCTAGGGCAGCAAACATACTCACTGTAGGACTCTCAGAATTTTATATTATTTAGCGATATGCATAGCAATTATTTTACTCCCCTTCAACTTTTGTCGTAAACTCAGTCGTTTAGCTGTAATAAATTCCCACCTGCTGCTGCGTAGAATGCCTGACGTAACTGCTCTAGACGTGTGTATCAATGCTTATTGAAAATGTTGTGTTTCAGAGTTTAAATATATTTCTGTTCTTCTCTATTCTCTCAGCTTTACAATGGTGTGCCCATCTTCTCATTCGCTGGTGTACTTGTGTAATAATCAAATTTCTAAAATACCAATGTTTTCCAGCCTGCTCCCATTAGTGATTTTCAAATTTCAAAAAGTTTCCAGTGAATTGCTCTGAAAGTAAAGCCAATCTGATGAAATGATTTTTAGCATATTATTCTACGGTTTCCATTACATCGTTCGAAAGGATTTTTATTCCCTGACTTCGATCGGTTTGACTGTGATAATTTACGTAAGCCGGCTGCGTGTCAAATTAGATGTAATTAATTTTTGAAAGTCTTCTCAGACTTGATTAACTGTACAGTAAGTTTCAGCATGATGTGCAGGAAGAATTTACGTTTGTATTACAATATCACCCGATATCACAATTACACTAAATGTGTTGTTATTACTGTTTGAAAATGCTGACTTGTTTAACTGGCTGTAAAACTTCTGTTTTCATATTTTAAACTGCCTGAAACTATTGATCATGTTTATTTCATTATTATTATAAATATTTTTTTACTGCATTGGGAAGTGTTGTAAAAAGGTGATAATGTCTCGTAACAAAGTTAAGTGCTTAACAAGATGGATTATACTTTATTGCCGTGATTTAGGTGAGTTTAAACACTATTTTTTCTTATTGAAGGTCTATTTAAGACAGATATTATCTGTTTAGTTGGTTTTTAGATTTTAAATCGCCCCATGTGTGGCTATAAGCTGCAGTATCAGCTCCTCTAAGATTCCCCATGTCTCGTAGCAAAAGATTCGAATTTAACAAATTCTTCGGTGCTTACAATGTCAAGAGAATGACTAGTACAAAATTAACCAAGACTACTTATTTGGAAAAAAGGATAGGGAGCAAAAGAGCGGAGGGAAGACCAAGAAGAAGATGGATAGACCAACTGAAGGAGGACGTAGAGACAAGAGGCTGGAACTGGGAATATGTCACGGACAGAGAAACTTTTCTGGATAGGAGACAGTGGAAAACGATCATCTACAACAACCATGACAGAAACACGGGAAGGCTCGTAAACCACACCCGGGAAACTGGAGGTGGACTCCAACAGGTGATGATGATGATATAATAAAGAATTATTCCAAAGAATGGAAACCCACAAATAAAGAACTTCAACACAAGCAGTATTAAAAATTAATATGGAAACACAGTCATAACATGATATACACTATAGATTTATACTGATTCGCATCTCCATGTGCTCTGATATATTGAAAATACACCACATGCTGTGATATATTGGAGCCATGGCCCCTTAAAGATTTTAACAAAGATCATTTACAAATATTAGGGGTAAAAAATACAATTGGTAACTGATGTTTATAGCCATCACTTCTAGTTTGATACCACTAGTAAAGTACGCACACTGATTCAAATAACAAAGAAATAATAATAATAAAAAAAAAAACAAGAGAAACTATATCATGTCAAATGGATCCAATAAAATATATAAACTAAAAAAAAGAACAATGAAATGAACACTGAGAAGGATCATGGAAGTCATAAAATGTAGACATAACTGCAGTGCAGTTGTTAAGTAAAAGCATTTATAATGCTTAACGTTTTGTATTACTCAAACTGTACTCACAAAATATTGTGTAATCCTGATAAACGTTAATAATAATAAAAAAAAGGATCAGATGCAATTAGTGAATTCTGCTACTTGGGAAGCAAAATTACAACCAATGGCCGAAGAGCAATGATGTTAAAAGCAGAATAGCACTAGCAAAAAGAGCCTTCATGAAAAAGAGAAACCTTTTAGTTTCAAATATTCAATTAGAAAGACATTTTTAAAACTATGTGTGGAGCACAGCACTTTATGGCAGTGAAACATGGACTTTAGGAATACGGGAAAGAAAGAAAATTGAAGCATTTGAAATGTGGTGCTACAGAAGTATGCTGAAAATTAAGTGGACAGACAAAGTAAGAAATGAACGAGTTTTGGAAATGATGGGTGAGGAAAGAAGTTTGTGGAAGAAGCTTACAGAAATAAGAGACAGGTTGGTTGGTCATATTTTGAGACATGCTGGATTGGTTAATTTGCTGGTGGAGGGAACAGTCGAAGGTAAGAACTGTAGAGGAGGACAAAGATTAGAATATATGAAGCAGATAATTGAGGACGTTGGTTGTAAGGGGTATGTAGAAATGAAGAGGTTAGCACAAGATAGGAAGGGATGGAGGATTGCATCAAACCAGTTGAAAAACTGACTACAGCAAAAAAAAAAAAAAAAAAAAATCCTGAAAGAGCTTTCCAATAACATAATTTTATATTTTTATAAACTGCAAAAATATGATTGCTGTAGGAATACTCTCATTATAATATATACTAATTTTATTCTACGATTCAGATAAATTTGAGCCAACAATGTCCGCTCTTTAAAGTTAAATTTAGGTCTAAATGGAAGTCAACGACCAGTCACAAATTGTAACTGGTCACTCACTGTCTTCTGTATTGACACAAATTTGGTACAAAATACTATTACTTTAAAGTTAGCTTTTACTAAGTGGCTGAAACATAAACGAATATAGGGTGGGGTCAGAATTGCTTGTTGAAGGCTTGAAGCATAAATATCTTGGCATAATGTTTGATAACAAACTCAACTAGGCAGAGCAAATTGGCCAGGTGGTAGGGGGAAAAAAAAAAAAAAAATTCTTCATTTACTGGAGAGGGTGATGAGAGGATGTGCCAGAGAAGTTAGGGAGTTTGGTTAGACCATTGGTTGAATATCCTGGTGTAGTTTGGGACCCACATTTTGGTTATCAAATACAGGAGTTGGAGAGGGTGCAAAGAAGAGCAGCTAGATTTGTTTGTGGAAATTATCGCAGGATCTAGTCAGTAACTGATATGATAAAGGAGCTGGGTTGGGAGTCGTTGGAGGGTGAAGAGAGTGCTGGGGATGTACAGGGCATGTGTTGGTGATGGGGCTTGGAGGGATAGTGCGTGGGGGGGGCACTTGATTTCAGGCACAAGGGAGTGGGAGAATTTTCCTTTGTTGGTAAGAGTGTCAGGGATTGGAAAAAATTACCAAGTGATGAATAATTTACCAAAAGTACTTAAGCAATTTAAGATTAAAATTTGTAAATCAGAAAAGTAAATGGGGGAGGAATTTAGCTCTCCAATTACAAAAGAAAATTAAAAAAAAAAAAACAATATAAAATGGGGTAATTAGATTAGTAAGAGAATTGCCACCAGAGCTTTAACTGCATTGCAGTTAAATTAATAATAATAATAATAATAAAAATGTTGGACTCACAATTTCAATGTCTACCACGAATCCTGGAACAAACTTCTGGAGGCACTGGAAGGCAGCCTCCTGGAGCTCTGGACTCGGCTCGTCCAGCGCCTTGCACAGTACTGTGAATATCCGTTCCGTCTGGCCGTGGAGGTAGTGACAGGCCGCGAGGGCCCGCAGTGCCGACTTCCTGACCGGAGTCAGCGGAGCGACATCTTTATAACACGGCAACTTGGCCAGCACACCGTCCTCAGCTTCACACAGAGACAGCAGCTCGTGGAAGAAAACACTGTGTTCCCTCACTGACAGATCTGTGAAGAAATGAAGAGAAAGTTTACTGAAAGCAACCAGTGAGTATAGTGGGGACAGAAGATAGGAGGCAGGTGCTGAGGCGAATGTGGTGTCGATGGACATTGGGAAAAGAACGGGTACCAGTATGTAGTGGGGAACAGAGGGCAATCAGGACTTTATTTCAGGTGTAGGAAAGACAGGTACTGGGAAACAATATGCCACACAGCAAAATAATGTAAATATGCACTCAACTGTAAGCAGATATTTAGTCAACAGCGCATGTGCTAATCACAATTTATGATATACATAAGAATAAAAACTACATGGGGAAAAAAATAACATAAAATTAGGTTCGAGTGTAGAGGGCAGCAGTGAGAGTTTGGTGCGCAGTGGCGTAAACTGTCCTCCTATGACTTTATATTTACGAGGCATGTTTTTTAAGTAAGTACCGTTTTGAAATTAAAAAAAGACGTGCAAATATATCTCAATAATTTTATTTTTACATGAAAGCCTTACTCTACTTTTCTACATAATTCCCCTCAATATTGAGCCACTTGTCATAATGTAGTACCAGTTTTTGAAAACCCTTCTCATAGAAGTCTGCCACCTGACTTGTTAACCACTGCATCACAACTGTTTTGACTTCGTTATCGTCTTCAAGACGCTGACAGCCCAGGTGTTTCTTCAAGTGTAGGAGCAGATGGTAGTCACTGGGCGCCAGATCAGGGCTGTACAGGAGGATGATCTAGAGTTTCCCATCGAAAAGATGTGATGAGATCTTTGGTCTGATTAGCCACATGTGGACGGGCATTGTCATGCAGCAAAACGATGCCCTTGCTCAACTTGCCACGTCTTTTGTTCTGGATTGAACGGCGCAGATTGTTCAATGTCTCACAATAAGCTGCTGCATTGATTGTCTCATTACGAGGCAGAAATTCCACAAGCAATACTCTTTTCTGTCCCAAAAAACTGTGCACATGATTTTCCGGGCAGAAATAGTTTGCTTGAACTTCACTTTTTTGGGTGAATCTGAATGCCGCCATTCCATAGACTGTTGCTTTGATTCAGGTGTGACATAGGCCACCCATGTCTCATCGCCTGTAATAATTTGGTTTAAGAAATCATCACCATCGTAGTGGCACCAACTTAAACCAATTTTCCCTTAAACACATGCTACTCACTCATGGATCCTCGGTACAAAACCATAACATTACACAGAAGTAATAATAACCTTATAGTGAGTGTATTTTATCTTTCCTTTCAATATTGTTTTCCATTGTTGTTAGTAAGAATGAAATCTATGAATCATTATACACAAGCTGGTAACTGTTACTTTGCATGCAATAAGCCATGAGGTTCAGTAAAATATAAACACACAGCACATTTTACAAAATCAAAATGGTACAAGTCAGGTTTCGGTAGTGCACGCCTCTTCCCTGTCATTAACCAACGATGTTTTGCAGCCTCTCATTTTAGAGAAAGGAGGGGCAGAGGGGAAGGTAAGTAACACATTGTTCACTGTTGAGTTTGGGCACGGCTCAAACATTATGTGCCCTAAAAGCTTATTACAACATCGTGGCTTGCTTTCATGCCAGGCATAGATTAAAGCCTTTAAGGGGGTAGGTATACCTAACACATACAAATATTTTAAAAACATTGAAATGTAATTTTTTCCAAATCTATTTAAATTTGAGGGTTCAAATTTCATAGCTCCATGGAACTGTTATAGCTAGTTATAAAAATTGATTTTTAAAATAAAAATATTGTTTAACAATAGGTTAATGTACCATCCAAATTGACAGTATAAAATATGTTGTTGTGAAGGGTTTTAATGACAGAAGGCAAAGTATTTGAAATTTTTCAGAAATGTTTTTTTTTTTTAATATTGCAAACAAATATCAAGCCAATAAGTTTAACCACTAATATAACATATTTGTTATTAATTTTAAAAAATGCAAGAAATTAAAATTTTTGCTTTTATTTTTTTGCTTAAACATAAAGGCATATTTTTCATTTGGGAAAAGCTGCATAAAGAATAATGGTAAGGACTGTAGTAATTAGTATGTAGAACATGTCCTGCAAATTCGAAAAAGATCTATGCATATGGAAAAAGTTATCTTTAAAACCATTTGATGAATTGCTGTTTTGAGATATTTGAGGTTAAAGATTTGGTCTACCTCCAAGTGCAGTAAGATTTAAGTGGCTGTCAATTGTGAAGGACTTCGCTTAATCATGCATAACTCCCACACTGTCAAAGATATTTAAATAATTTTTTTCAACAAGATGAAGCCAAAAGTAAAAACTATTTTTGTGAATTAAAAGAAAAAAAATCATTTTTTTGAAACCTGATAACTGTACCTACCCCCTTAATATGGTGTATAATGTTGTCATCATGTCTTACTTGTATCGTCTCTGTACTGGCAATTTAGTAAAAAATTATCTCCATGACACAAGCACTATTTCAGATTTTTCTGTCTATGCAATTTGAAAATATCTGCAATATTCTTTGTCTCATTCCTCTATTGCTCTGAGAGTTTGTCCCGTGTGCTTCGTACCGTATCTGCAAGGAATTACATACCAGCCGGGATCACATTCCAGAGATTATAGCAACTATCCATTTTGGATGCCAGTTAAAAGATTTGTTTGATATTATTTTTGTTGAGAAATATGCCTAATTTTTCTTCTTCGCCAAGAAGTATGGAGGATTTCTTTGTGCCAGAACACACATTCCTGATGCTGCAACTCTCTGTGGCAGGAACTACGCTTATCCCATAGACTACAGCACTCTATGCACTGACATAGTGTGTCGGCCTCTTATACCTGTTGTGCCTTTTTCCCTCTTCTGTCACAGTAGAGCAAAGGAGTATTGGATCCCTCTCACTCTCCACTGTGAACTTAATATTACAGCCAACCTCATACATATGGTTAAAACAAATCACTTATAGCAATTCCTATGATAGACATTTCTTAACAAATATTTCCTGAGAGATATGGAGGAATTAGGAAATACAAATTAGGACAGCTGAATGAACCACCACTTACCTTTATATGATGGATGTGGAGCCTGAACACGCAGGAAAGACAAAGACATAGTAATTTTTGGGTCTAGCCCTTTGTCAACAGGAGAACGTTGTGGGAGGTTGGTGATGGTGGGGGTAAATTCAAACAGATGACGCGTAGAGGGGCAGTGATTCAGAGCTAATACCTGAGCATAGATAAATGTAAAAAACTGTCTCTGGTTGGTGGGAAGAGCAAAATATAATATAATAAAATCTAAATAAGAAAAAAAATTTAAATTTAAAAAGTCTCTTTGTTGTTAAACATCATCTCAGGTTGTCAGTAGTTCAATTTGGATAGTGGGGCTGGAGGCAAGGAGAGGATAAGAAAAAAATGAACATAAATGAAAACAAAAATAATACAAGGGACCGGGTATTGTTTTACGTTGAGACCAGGTGGTTGCCTTGTGCCTAGTTTGTACTGGTAGGCAAGTTCCTACCTTCTCAGTTCAGGGGAGCTGCTGCTATTACGGAGGACTCTGATAGCATGGACTGTGAAGCAAGAGTTGAAATTATTCAAGTCGTGGGTTATGGCAGGGGCAGCAACTGGGTGCTTTGGGTTCTGTGTGAACACCGTCTGTCGGTGGCCATTCATTCTTATGGAGAGTTGTTTGGTGGTCAAACCTATATAGGAACCCATGCTAGCTCGGCTAGTTACCACAGAATATTTTATTCACACTCAACGCCGAGAAACCTCGAGTCTGACATATGTGACTGAGGCGACGCACGTACCTACAGTCGCCACTCGTAGGCTTCTCTTCTTAACAAAAGTCACAGAAGTTACTCTGCCAGCGCTTCCTCAAAGGTGGTCCGTGGAACCCTGGGGTTCCGTGCAAGGGTCACAGGGCTCCGTATTCCGTCCAAGAATTAATTAAAATGTTCATTGAAAAGAGTCACAACCACGCCGTGAAAAGGTTGTCGTTGTTCTGCTTCCGTTTGTGACGACTAACTGATGTGAGGCTGGTTTTCCAGCACATGCTTACACCAGAAACAAAAACAGAAACAGACTGGATGCAGCTCGAGATTGTCATTTTTAGAAATTAAGCCTAATTATAGTCTCATTATAAGAAAATATGTGAAAAAATTTCATTTGTCACACTAAATAGTTACATTGAAAATAACATAGGATAGGGAAAAATAAATAGATACCCATCACTTACCACAGATGAAGGCAGGAGGGCAAGACGAACACGTAAAACCAGAAAAATATAAACAAATTGCACAATATTTCAAAATGAGGCTTAATCATCTGAGGCGCGAGCCATATGGCAGGGGGAAAGATGTGGTCACATCCCAGCCCGCCACATGAATGAAGCACAGGCGGAAAAAGCACGGTGGTGGTGGAAAAGCCCGGGGGGGGGGGGGGGGGGGGGGGGAAGGGGGGTTGGTGGATAAGCTTGACCAGTGATAAAAGTGAAACAAAATAATCTTTGTGTAGCATAATTCAAAAAGTTATAATTTTATTTAGACTGGTTATAGATGAAAATAAAGGGATAAAATGAATAGATGAAATGTACATACATAAATAACTGACTGTAAAATGAAATGAGAGATAGCAAGTGACAGATTTAATGTGGGTTTAGGCAATTCTACCACCACCGCGCATTTTCCGCCTGTGCTTCATTCATGTGGCGGGTTGGGATGTGACCACATCTTTCCCCCTGCCATATGTCTCGTCACTCACATGATTAAGGCTCAAGTCCAATATTGTGCAATTTGTTTACGTTTTTGTGTTTTTATGTGTTCGTCTCACCCTCCTGCCTTCATCTGTGGTAAGTGATGGGTATCTATCTATTTTTCCCTATCCTATCTCATTTTCAGTGCCTCACGGCAGTCTCTTTGTTTCCACATCCAATAAATAGTTACATTGTATTATCTTGTATGATAAATGTTTTATAATACTAATAATCATTATTTTTGATTTGTAATTTCTACTTTCTTTTCAAGTCAAACAGTCTAATTATTATAAAACTGGGGATCTGTCAAAAAAAAGGTATAATCGATTAGGGTTCCGGGGCCATAAATAGTTCTAAACTGCTGTACTGCGCCGCTGTCGTCTACACTACTGCAGTACCTATGGTGAACAGCCGAGGCTCGAGTGAGGTGCAGAACGCGTTCCCGTCCATGAGTCCGACCTGCGCGCTGGCCGGCTGGTGACGCAGCAGGTGTTTCCTGGGAGGAACCACGTCCTGCAGGACGTCCTTGTGCGGCTCCAGCACCCCACTCACCGTCTTCCCCTGCACGCTCGCCAGTAATTCCAAGGCGTGAATACTCTGCCATAATCAGAATTAAACATCAGATAAAACTTGGATACGTCATAATTTTTCAGAATGGTGCCATAAATGGCAGCTTACACTTATTTGCAAAAAGCGCAAGGCAATGCAAATAAGCAACAAGAACAAAGTAAACAATTCAGTTGTTGACACGGTTGATTCCCTGAAGTATCTGGGGTAATGAAATGGGTCTTGCACATAACTTCCGTCGTAGACAAAGCTAATTCTAAATTATGATTCATAAGGTTGTATTTTTTGATGTTGTAATGCTCATACAAAAGTACATAGCGCACAAAACACTAGTGCGTCCGCATTTGGATTACTGATGTGGAGTTTGTGATCCGTATCACAAGGGCTTGATTGAAAGTACAGTGTGGAGCTGCTAGATTCATGACAGCTAGTTACAGTCCTTACATAAGTGTCACAGAATCGATACATAAACTGGGCAAGGATTTGTGATTATTGTAGGCCATCTCTTCCACAGTTGTTTGTTAAATTAATAATTATTCTTTAATAATTACGCCAGTACAGCTGTTTTTGACAATATTTATTTGACGGATGCGTTTCGCCTCTCGTCGAGGCATCATCAGCGAACAACGTTTTCTGTAATTTGTGATATTTTACATAGTGGTTTTTTTTACATATAAAGAAATTTTTCTTATCTATAGGAAGCGTAATAAACCCCGAAATTGACACATAACAACATTAAACACTCAAATTTCACCACAACAGTAATTTAACACCACATTTCATTTCCCCCATCCACAAGACATACACATTTTGGCTAAAACAAAGCAAAACACACACACAAAATGTAAGAACGAAATTTCAAATTCTCCGCTCACGCCACTTCCGACAGAGCACCGCCGGAAAACAGCTGAACAACAACAGCGCACAAAAACAAAAGTTTGACAATGTCGTTGGAAAAAACTGTGCTTCAAAGTGTTTTCATAAAAGACCAATTTTGTACAAAATATGTAAATATGCACAATAGTGTAAACAACATGCTGGTTGAGGGCACAGGCGACCAACAACCACACCTTAAAATAAAAATGTAAAATGTAAGTGATATATGAATCTACCTCATTACATGTATGTAAACAAGACGTTCTGCTGCTAGCTAATTTAAAAACAGATATGTAAAAATATAAGTCATATTCACGCTTCCTATAGATAAGAAAAATTTCTTTATATGTAAAAAAAACCACTATGTAAAATATCACAAATTACAGAAAACGTTGTACGCTGATGATGCCTCGACGAGAGGCGAAACGCGTCCGTCAAATAAATATTGTCAAAAACAGTTGTACTGGCGTAATTATTAAAGAATAATTATTAATGGGCAAGGATTGTTTGGCACACAGACGATGTCGCTTTTGTTTGAATGTATTGGAGAATATGAGGGATTCTTTAATTTATAAGTACAATGAAAAACCTCTTCTGCCAACATATTGAGGTTGCAATGACAGGAGGGATAAGATTAGAGAAATAAGATGATGTACTAATGTTTTTATGTAGTCTTTCTTTCTTTGTTCTGTTTTGGATTGGAATTCACAGAATTAGGATTAGCACGCTCTGCCACCCACAATATTTGTGAATTGCAGAGTATAGATATAGATGTAGAAACAATAATCATTACCATTCACACTGGAATGTTGCTAAACAGAAATTTATTTAAAATTTACAGTTTTTTTTATCACAAGCTTAGTTATGCATATTTTAAACTATTAAAATATTCCAATATATTATAGCAGAAAAGCTGTATGAGAAATTACTCAACACATTAACCACCATTTTCACATCTACCAATGTGGTTGTAATAAATTAACATCAATATTGATAGGAGTTTACTCGGCAATGATCTGACACCAGCATCATCTCAATACTTAATTGAAACTACAATACATAGTCATTAATAATGTACAAGTACAAGAAAAACCAACCACTCCTTTATTTTATCTCTCTCCCTTCAACCACCTGCATACAACAATAAC
Source organism: Vandiemenella viatica (assembly GCA_031002005.1). Lineage (NCBI taxonomy): Eukaryota > Metazoa > Arthropoda > Insecta > Orthoptera > Morabidae > Vandiemenella > Vandiemenella viatica. The sequence goes on from JARYHS010008074.1 coordinate 2,345,721, forward strand.
AGAGGACACTATTTGAATGTCTATAATTTGAATGGCAATATAAAATATGTACTGAATGGAATTGACTGGTATATGAAGGACTTAACGACATTCATTATCGTTCAGTCACGTGGTAGACTTTGGCATGTGCACACCTCGCGAACAATATGACTCAGTCCCTATAACATGAATAAGGTGTAAAACGAAAACATTGCATGTTTTTGTACGTCTCACAAGTGTTTCACTTGTCGCAGCATTCAACTTTGGTGAGTGATGAGTGATTTTCCCTATCATTTGTCATTATCATTCCTGTAATTTAATCTGTAATAGTTTAGAACTTTATGACAAAAGCTTGTCGCATATAGTTTTCCTAGTATGGGCTCCCTATAAATAATGTCAATAACACTTAGAGGTGAGAAAAATACGAACCCTTTCTAATAGATACTGTGATGACACAATAAAGGAGGCAGTGCAGATTAGTCTCGTGGAAGTAATTGTGAACAGAGACATGGAATATCAACTCAGCATGGCACGTAATTGGTCAGTTAAGAAAACCAAGTGTAGCGGTACAGCATGAATGGTAATGGGCCAGATGTGATCTATGTGTATTTAAGCGCGATGGTCTGTTGTTTGAGAGGCGCAGTTTACAATATCGGTCCAGGTGACGAGTGCGTATTTCCCTTCCACAGACACTGCAATCTTCTGATGGTCAATGAGTCCTGTGAGCATATTTTCTCTGAAGTGAAAAATAAATCTGAGCTGCAACTGTACTTTTGTGGGCGCTGGGTATAAACCTTATACAGTATCCTATCCTCCTAGGGTGCTAACGACCTAGATGTCGACGCGCCCCAAAGCCCAAATAACAACAAAAACAACCTATCCTCCTTACAAACGGAGTTTATGACCTGGCGGTATGCAAGCTAGTGTTGTTAATTTACAAGAGACACAAACATGAAGATCGTTGCAGACCTCTAGCCAACCCATTTCATCGTGTTCAACCCCACTGCGGCCATACGACGAGGGACTATCTGGGAGCCACGCACTGCGCCAGGAGATGAAGTCAAAGAGTGACTTCGAAATGTCGCATCAGTTGATGCAGTCCCCCGGAGAGAGGCCCAAGAACATTTCGTACAGCAGTAACACAACTGGTACAGAGATGAAGATAAAGTACGAAATGAACTTATTTTCAACGTGATTGGTGATGAAAGGAGTTCTTGGAAGAGACAGGATGGTGGGTTATATTTTAAGACATATGGGATTGGTTAATTTCTTAGTGGAGGGAACAGTTGAAAGGAAGAACTGCAGAGGAAGACAGAGATTAACATATATGAAGCAGATAATTGATGATGTGGGTTGTAAGGGATATATAAAGATGAAGAGGATAGCACAAGATAGGAAGGGATGGAGGATTGCATCAAACCAGTCAAAAGACTGATGACAGCAAATAATAATAATAATAATAACAACAACAGAAAATATCAACTTTCGTCAGACCATTGCTTGAATATTGGACCCACATTTTGAGTATCAAATACAGGAGTTGGAGAGGGTGCAAAAAAGGGCTGCTAGATTTGTTTCTGGAAATTACCACAGAATGTAATCAGTAACAGATATAATAAAAGAGCTGGAATGGGATTCATTGGAAGACAGGAGGAGGGTGAAGAGGGTCATGGGAGTGTACAGGGCGTATACTGGCGATGAGGCATGGAAAGATAGTTGAACAATTAGGAGCAGTGCACGGAAGGTGAAAAGACGACCATGACCATTTAATGCATAAGGGAGTGGGAAAATTTATTTTGCATATTGGTGTGTCAGGGATACAAACAAATTACCAAGTAAAGTGATGAATAATTAAAAAAAAAAAAAAAAAAAAAAAAAAAAATGTTAAACAGATTCAAGGTTACAATTTGTAAATGGCAAAGCAGACAGGTGGAGGAATTTAACACTTCAGCTATATGACATAATTATTATTATTAATCATTATTGCCCTTGTGCATAGGACAGTGTTTAAACTCAAATTATTCATGATTACTCAGTTTTTGTTTGTATTTGCCTTCTTCCTCTTCTCTTCTCAAAACCTCTTCATACGCTCACTGTGTTCCTGTTTCCTTTGTTCAGTCCACTGTGTTCCTGTTTTCTTCTGTATTTTAAATTTTGTGCTCATAATTTTCTTCTTGAATTGTCCCCTTTCCCATGTCATTTCCTTACTGATCCCTGCGTGATTCAAGTCCTCTTCTATTTACCGGAACCAATTGGTTTTCCTGAGTGAACCATTTACCACATCAAAGATCCTCTTTGTGAGTCTAGTGCTGTTCATTCGCTGTAAATGTCCATAGAATTGTAATCTGTGTCTTCTGATCATGTCTGTCAATCTATCTGTATGTTCGTATAGTTCTTTCGTTGGTCTTTTCATCCATATACCGTCTTTATATATTGCTCCAAAAATTTTCCTAAGGATTTTGCATTCAACTTTTTCCGCTTCTGTTATGCCTGAAGCCCCAATCGTTGTTGTTTCTGATGCATATAATGCTTCTGGCAGTACCACTGTTTTGTAATGTCTGAGTTTGGCCTGTCTTGATATATTTCTTTTGTTATAATATGACCATGTGAGTCTATAAGCCTTCTGAAGCTTTTCTGATCTTTCTGAATTTGATAGCTTGTTAGATCCTCCTACTTGTACGTATTCCCCTAGATATTTGAATTTCTCAACTCTTTTTATGTTTCGAAATTTTGTGTATATTGTTTGTACATTGTTGTTTTGTTTCTCCATGTACTGCCCTGTTTTGGCGGCAATTTGATGTAGCTGTTCGAATGCATCTTGTGCATATGACATAACAATGATAATAATAATAAATAGTAAGAACGGTGTATGTAGATGGCTAGATACTGCGACCAGACTATGTGCTCCATTAAGGTTCTCTGTGAGTATGGAAGCTGTCAGGTGGAGACTTGGGTTATGAGTGATTCAAAGTGTTGTTACTATCATATATATATATATTGTTTAATTGCAATGGATCCCAGGCTCCAGTGGCAATTTCCTTACACACCCATCTTCCCCTATCCTGCACCCACCTACATTTGCCCATCACAAGGCAGGTTGAAAAAGAATAATGTGTATATGAGTGTTGATATGTCCAGACGTTAAGGAAAAATAAAAAATGAGAATTTGTGTAGCTTGGGTCCCAGTAGCATAAACATTGCAAAATACAATCAAGTGCATAATATAACAGCTGTCATATTGAACTGTTTCTGTTTTCCGAATATCAGAAAATATTACTTCACATCAAATCTTAAAAGTTGTCAAGCTTGAGCATAGATCATAAATAAATAATGTTTTTATATTGATAAACTAACAAAATTTCACTTAAAATATTTCATAGACAGTGATGATAGCCAAATTTTCATTGAGAATTGGATTCCAGTAGATGCTGATGGGATTCAGTTGAATGCACACAGCACAGCTGTATTTCGAACATCTTTGAATGATAAGCAACATATTTTGCATATGATTTACAGAATTCAGTGTAGATAACTGCAGGATTTGCAATGATTGACATTTGAGTCTCAAGCCAAGTGGCCTGGGAGCTCAGTGGATAATGTGTCTGACCGGAGATCGAAAAGAGCGCGGTTCAAATCTCTGAAACGCCCTTAACGTGACCTTCACCTCTGGCACAGCTTGCTGTGTAATGTGAAGTACACCAGAACAGTTCCATGGCTTGGATTCCACATTAAACTGTAGGTCCCCTGTACCTGCTAGCACTACAGGGTTAGTTTAAGGCAGCTAAGATGGGCGGAATGCGCAGCCAATAGAAACCCTGTCACCAGGTCATTACAACCACACACAAGTATTATTATTGTAGTCTCAAGTCACGGTTTAAACTTATAAAGAAATGAAACAGGCATGTGTCGCTACCTGCTCTCTGACGACAGTGTTTGGACTGGTGACCTGGCGAACCAGCTCCCGAGTCACGGCGGACAGGCCCCTTCTCTGAGCGGCGATTAGATCCTCATCGTTGCCATCCCCTTCGATTGGAGATGCACACAGTATGAGTAGTTTTTCCAAATTATTTTTGGCCATATCAACAGCTCCATTGGAAATCTGGAACAATAAAGTCAAAGTTTTAAATGTGAAAGAAAGAATATTATTTTTGCTATCAGTCTTTTATTAATTTTTAACCAGTCCTTCATATCTTTGTGTTATAAATTAATTTCTTCTCCTCCACAAACAACTTAGAACCTATACCCTCAATCATATACATTGATCAGCCGGAACATTATGACTGCCAACATACTATCAGTGTAAACCCTTCCAGAAGATAGCAGCGACATCTGACGATGAATGGGCATTCGTCGGTCCAGTGGAGCTCGTGCGAGGCACCGTGATGGATGCAGACCACTTACACCGCTTTGTGATGATCATATTTCCCAATAGCAGTGGCATTTTTTACAAGATAATGCATCATGTCACGAGGCCAGGAGTGGTTCGAGGATCACAGTGGCGAGTTGCACTCTATGTGCTGGCCCCCCAACTCACCAGATCTGAACCCGATCGAACACATCTGGGATGTGACTGAATGTGGCGTCTGAGTTCATCGCCCCTCTCTCCTTAATTTACAGGAATTAGGTGACTTGTGTGTGCAGATGTGGTGCCAACTCTCTCCAGTGACCTACCAAGGCCTCATTGCTTCCATGCCAAGACGCGTCACCCCCTGTTTTCCGTGCCAAAGGCGGACATACTGGCTATTAGGTAGGTGGTTTTTTTTTTTTTAATCTGCTTAACGTCTCTCTAGCAGTGAGGCATTTAGAGACGGGAAAGGATGGGGGGCAAGGAATGGGAAGGAATTCAGCCATGGCCTTCTGAAGGAAGCATCCTGGCATTTGCCTGGAGTGATTTGGGAAACCATGGAAAACCCAAATCTGGATGCCCGGACGGGGATTTGATCCACCGTCCTCCCGAATCCGAGGCCAGAACGCTAGCCGTTACACCACCACGCCGGTGGGTAGGTGCTCATAATGTTCTGGCTGATCAGTGAATATCATATGTCTAAATTTTGCCTTCCTCTATAAGGTAATAACTGGATAATGGCGAAAATGAAAGTGCCGTTAGGCAATGCAAATAAGGAAGGAAAAGGAAAATAATTAGATGAAGGCAGGAGAACACTAAAAACACACGAACAAACTTTACAATATTTTGGTTTAAAAATGTGTTCATGTTGTTGCGATTGGGCCATTTGGCCATGAGCTGTGTGCAGCCAGAATGGCCCAACACATAACTCAGGCATTTGCATCACCCTCCCAGAGAACTCGCCCAATCCTAACAACATGAATAAAGTTTTAAACCGAAATATTGTAAAGATTGTTCGTGAGTTTTGTTTTCGTGTCTGTGTGGTCTTTCTGCCTTCACATGAGCTAAGTAATGTAAATGAAACTAAGGAAAAAGGAAGTGGCTGTAGGCAACATAAGTAACAAGGAAAAGGAAAATGACTCAACACTCACGAAAGTTGAAGGCTGCAATGACTGAAAAACATATATGACGAACGGGAATATTTCGGATTTATACCTTATTCATGTTGTAGGGAATGACTCATGTGGTTTGGGAGGTGTGCACACACTGAGGTTTAACATATGACTGTGTGTATTATCTATATGTCGGGAGTCACTGAGATGTTTCATTTAAATATAGATATCACAGGTAATGAAAGAATTAATAATATAACAAAAGTGTATGGAATGTTAAAACAAAAAATAAAAAAATAAATTTTAAAGAAATTTGTAACTAGTTAAATGTTAACTATGATAATACTAATAATAAAGAGTGATGGGTTAAAAATGGAATTTTATCAATGGTTGTAAAACTGAAATATCGTGTATTTTAGTGTTCGTTATGTATGTTTTTCTCTCGTAGCAGCCTTCAACTTTGGTGAGTGATGAGTCATTTTCTCTTTCCTTGTAATTTATATTGAGGTAATTAAAGTGTTGTTTTTATTATTGTTCCTGATGTCCTTTTTGACAGTGACACATCGCATTGAGATCAGATGCGTACACACTCAGTGTACGCATCTGATACATAGTAAGAATTTGTGTAGAAACAGGGAGTAGCGTATTAGTCACTATCCCCCTGCCTTCATGTGAGGTAAGTGATGGGTTTTGGTTTCTTAGCATTGGTTATTTCCACTGCCTTAAAGTATTATCCTTTCAATCATTATTGTATTTGTAATTTTTTTTAAAAAAAAAACTTAGAGAAATATTTTTCTAAGTGAAAAAATCCCATAATTTTTTTCTTTTGGCTATATGCCTCGTCGGTGGCTAAGGTCATTGGAGGTGGGATGGTACTGGGGACAACGAACAGGAAGGAATTCAGCCATGGCCTTTTGAAGGAAGCATCCTGGTATTCGCCTCGAGTGATTTGGGGAAACCGTGGAAAACTGAAATCTGGATGCCCAGACGGGAATTTGAACCTGTGTCCTCCCGAATGCGAGGCCAGAACCTTAACTATTCACCCACCACGCTCGGTCCATAAGTTGTAACATAGCAAGCTCTTAAAATAGAATTAGCGAGAGATTGTTGAAATAGATCCACACATTTGAACTGAAATATAATTTTATAAATAACCGCCATAATACTAAGGGTGTAAATAATAGTAATGAATATAAATATAATTAAGGAAATAAATGTTCACAGAGTTAACAGTGGAAAGAGTAGTGGATGAGATAGTGTTTATTCACTCAGATTCATATGTTCGGAAATATAGTACCTTTGGAGAGCGTTATTGTTGCTCACGATAGCGTAGTAACTGTTTTATGGGTTATGTTTCCGACCTGCAAGTCAGAAACATAACCCATAAAACAGTTACTACAGTTATCATAGCAAGTAAAAATCTGGGCCAAAAAAATCACCAACATTTTAAATAGAATAGTAATGTTATCAATGGTGTTGAAGAAAAAAAAGACAATTTTATTTTGAATAACATTGTAACTGAATTTAAGTCTAAAGGGGAAGTAAAGTACGGAGCGAAACTGTTACAGTTGAACAGTGGTATTTAGATGCTTGGAGTAACAGCTGCAGACATAAAGGTGAACTGATCAATCCCACATGGAGAGTGGACCTTGTAATCCTTCAGAACAGAACGTTGTCCAAATATATATTTTATAACGGTCAGCATTTGTTGTTGGTATTCAGGTGAACCATTGTGAGAAGAAAAAATAAAAATAAATATATATCAAGACATACCAAGTTTATTCCTGTATAGAATCTGTAAGTTTTACAGTGGTGGCCATCTTTGCTGGAAGTCTGTAGCAAAAGAGAAATATCCTCCAAAACAAAGAATCAACGAAAATAGTTAATTTACATTACAATATTCCTCACGTTGTAACAAAATGTACCCTTGCTCCCTTGATCAGATATTATGACACTAATCGACTCAATTAGAATGGCTTAACTCATACCACCATTTTTCCTGAAACCTAAACTAATATTAATTTGATGACTCACCATCGTTACCATTTCCCAGCTGTGTCGAGCTATTCTCTCCGTTTTCTTCTTTCTCCCCGCCACCTTCATTTAGTTCTCTCCTCCATCCAATGCTCTTCTTCTGGGTCATTCATGATGAATCTGCATTTTGTGTATATTCCTTGGTGTCCTCTTTACACACCCGTATCATCCTAGTCTGGCCTTCGCTATGTTTTCATGTATGGGTTCCTCTTTTACTCTGTGTCTAAGAATTCCATTCTTTATCCTATCTATTTTTGTAATACCAACTTCATATCGCTGGCTTGTATCCTGCCGACGTCCAGTTTCTTCACTGTCCAGGGTAAAGCACCAAATGTCAGGACAGAATGTAGTATGCTACTTCTCTGTAGCACATCCCAGTTCCATACGAGGCTTCTGACGCTTCTTATTAATGCCTCTGCCAGCCTCTCTCTTCCACTATCACTCCTTCCTCTTTTGTCTACAACACTTTATTATTATTACTACGCAATTCACTAAAAGTGTGTGGCGGAGGGTGCATTGCACCAATACTAATCTGTAACGATTGTTCGTAGGAAGGGATATCTGGGATATGGCTGGATGCACCCGTGGGCAATTTTTAGGAACCATCCCGGCATTCGCCTGGAGCGATCTGAGAAAACCGTGGAAAACCCAGATCAGGATGGCCAAAGTGAGTAATCGAGAAATAGTCCTGTCGAATTTTAAGTTTATTCACCCAGTAAAACCTTCCTATTGCATTCCCTAATCGCTTGTGGAAAAAATTAGTATAGAAATAAATCTATTCTGGTCCTGATCTGTCTTGCAATGTAGTCTTCACAGGTGTACCGCCGGATAGTGTTGTGGAAACACAATATTTCGACGGCTGGCTCTGCCGTCTTCTTCAGGTGGTACACCCGTAAAGACTACATTGCAGTCATACGCCAGGAAAGTCTTCCTTCTTACACCTGATCTCTCTTATCTTATTTTTGAGGTCATTCCTCAATATGAATGTTGCTGGTAAAAATATTTGTTTGGTGTCATTCTGAAAAAAGTCAGTTTTGAATTTTTCTATTAGTTTCCAAGGTATTTCTATTAGTTTCCAAGGTATTTCAAAGTATTCACTGTCTTCAGCTGTTCACTTGCCATTAAAATTCCTCTGTTTATCCTGTTATCCTTTATGGTTGTTACCGTCTACTTACTATTTTTCACATTAAATTTCGTACCATATTCACCTACACTGACTGCCTATATATATAATTAACTGCAACTGAATTTAATATCTGTTCTGCTTTAATTCCATTCTCTTGTGTACTACCCAGTTAGTAATTACAAAGCATGTAATTTGAAATAAATAGCTAATTAATTTACATACATATCATATAATACACTATACAACAGAGTGTAGTTAAAATATGCCAACACTCACCAAAGACTAAATGTCATAATTAAAATAATAATAATAAAAAAGAACGAAAAATTGTTGCAATATTTTAATTTAAAACCTTATTCATGTAAGAAGCGAGCCATTTCACCAGGAAGTTGTCTCAGTCTTACTGTGAACTCCAGAACAAAACTGTAAAATATCTTTTTCTTGCTGCAGCACACTTGCATTTAGCTTTGCTTAGTTTTGGTACTACTTTCCCTATAATTTTTTGTATTCATGTCCTAAAAGCACTTCACTTTTTATTATTACAATTAAATCATAATACTGTATCTCCCATATATTGTTAACTTTTGATATCACTATCAATGTTTCCTCTACAACACTTCGAAGGTACTTTAAACTGTTTACTGCCTTCAGCTGTTCACCTGCCATTACAATCCCGTTCTTCTTTCCGGTTGTTTTCATGTACTCACTTTTCTACACTTTAAATTTCATACCATATTCACCAACACTGTCTGCCTATATATCCAAATGAATTTGATTTTTATTCTGCTTTAATTCCATTCTTGTCTGTAGTATTCAAATTAGTAATGTTGAAGCATGTAATTTGAAATAAATAGCTCAGTTATTTCCATATATATCAATTAATACAGTATTGGATAAAGGAAACAAAGAAACTGCCGCGAGGCACCGAAAATAAGATAGGATAGGGAAAATAAACAGTTACCCGTCACTTACCACAGATGAAGGCAGGAGGGCGAGACACGTAAAAACACATAAACAAAAGAATTACACAATATTTCGACTTCTTAGTCTTACTCATGTAGGAGGCGAGACATATGGCAGGGGGAAAGATGTGGTCACATCCGAGCCCGCCACGTGAATCATGTGGCACATGATTCACGTGGCGGGCTCGGATGTGACCACATCTTTCCCCCTGCCATATGTCTCGCCTCCTACATGAGGAAGACTAAAAAGTCGAAATATTGTGTAATTCTTTTGTTTATGTGTTTTTACGTGTCTCGCCCTCCTGCCTTCATCTGTGGTAAGTGACGGGTAACTGTTTATTTTCCCTATCCTATCTTATTTTCAATTAATACAGTATTTAATAAAGGGTAAGTAAATTAGACCCAGGAATCACCAAAGATGAAAACAATGTGATAACTTCAGTGTGTGCACACCTCCCGAACCACATGAAGAAGGTGAAAATCATGATATCGTATATGTTGCGTTCGTCATATATATTTGTCACACATCGCAGCCTTTTAACTCTGGTGAGTCATCTTGCCTTTCCTTAGTCATTTACAAAGACAAAAACAAGAGTACAGGGATAAAAAAAGGCTTTTTGGTTAGAAACTTTATTGTTGGGAGGTGAGTCGTTCAGGCAGGAAGCTGTGGTGAGCTCCTCTCTGCACGGATGAGATTTAAACCAAACTACTGACATTTTTTATGTTTGCTGTAGTCCTACTGTGTGTCGGTTCTATTTAATCTATTATAATGACCCTCAGACCACGCCTTTAATGAAATTGTATTTTAAGAATTATCTCTAGGAATGCGGGAGATGAGTAAATATGGCTTTCTATATTTTTCTTGCAATTAATTGTGAATTTGTGTAAATGAAAATTGTTTTGTGGGAAGAAATTATGTAAATATTATTTAATATGTTCAAGAACAGTACTATGCACGAAACATTGATTAAAAGTTTTTAATTGTATGTACTGAAGTGAAGTACGATATTTGGTGGACAATCAGCGAAGATTTTGACTGGTTTATGTAGCTAATTTTGTGTGCAAATGTCTTTAATTTTCATATCTGTGTGTTTTATAACGATTGCAAATGATTTTGTATTAATTCCGATTGCTTTTAATGTGATTTTAATTGTTTAGCTAGAATTCGAGAAATGTCGGTCGGAAGTATAAATTATTCTGGAATTTTCTGTAAAGCCTATACAAGCGATCAGCAGAGAGGAGTGAGGTTTAGTTTTGAAAAGTTTAGTTTTGAACGTGCTGCAAGTTAGAATCGCTGGAGTATTTATTCACATTTGTACATAATATCATTTAAACGACATACCTGTTGCTATCCTTTCTTATATTCTTTGCCTAAAGGTCCTTTCGTTTTTATTACTACCAACAAGTAACGCAGTATCTCCTATGTATTGTCAAGTTTTGATGTCACCTTAAGCAATTCCTTATATTACTACAGATTTTACTTTTTCTCAAGTACCTACTCTACTGTTGTTTTGTCACAGTTCATAACTTACAGATCCACATCAACAGTGATTTTAAATATGAACTGTCACAAACGGTTTGTTATTCCAAATGTAGTTAGAAATTGTTTATGAATTGTACTTCAATATTAAGTTAAAGTACTTACCTCCCCACTCAAATCCATCATCACGAACAGCAGCGCCTTCAAGAAGACAAAAGAATGTTCAAACACCCAACGCACGTCCATGTGTTCGTACAGGAATCTGACGGCGACGCAGCCTCCGAGTTTCGAGTACCACGCTCGTTCGTAGCAGAGAGAACACATTCGGTCTGCCAGGTACTCCATCAGAGGCAGCTGGCACGCCTGCAAAGACAAACACACACGTCAGCAGACAACAAGACGCTTAAGATACTGTCGACCTCATCCAATATGGAGATACCAGTATAAACAAACTGTGCTTGAAGTAATCTCACACCAACAGGATTCCATGCTTGTTAACTAGCTGCATCACAAATTGTCATGTAATTTTGTTGTCCTAGGGACATAATAGACACAGACAAAAAACTAAAGTAGACATAGTTTTAAAAAAATGTAAGAATGTGTGCAGAACCTTACAATCTCAAGTAATAAAACAAATTACCATCAAACTATCTGATAGGAAACTTGTACGTATGTTCATGAACTGAGTTAAAATTTGCAGGATTTTCACTGAAATGCAGTCACTAAAACTCCAATGAGCGCAGTTAAGTGACAGAAATATTTAAACAATGAGTGATTCCACTTGCTCCTGGGAGGAACCATATAAACAACTGGACTGCTAAATGTGGTGAACTGACTTTATTTCACGCTAATTTATGATTAAAAAAAAAAAAAAAACATTTATTTCTATTCATTTAGAGTTTGATGTTACATGAAATTTATAAAACTCAACAACAATTATACCATAATTATGGAACAACTTTTAAAAAAATAAAATAAAAAAAATATATAAACACAGTGGACAAAGGTGTTGGACAAGGGACAGCTTGTCAGCAATGCTGTTTAACTGTTTATTGGAATGCACTAACAGATGGCTCTGGGTTGAGAATCGGTTACAGAAAGGAAAAACTATTAGTCAACAGCCTGGCCTTCACAGATGACCTCCTCTCCCAGCGTCTAGTGTGGAGGAAGCTATTCACCAACTATCCTCCCTGAACAACATAGCAGCTAAAGTTGGCTTAATGATTTCAGTAAACAAAACTGAGCTAATCACTAACATCAGAAATGCACCAAACTTAACCCCACTGGGGAATACAGTGATACAAATATCTTGGAGAATGGATAACCCCAAACATCAACGAGGACTTAGCCACAAATAGCAGATGTGCTGGACTGGACAGAACATACCACACTGGTAAGAACATGTATGGATATAAATCCCTCTCCCTTAAGCTCAATCTCAATCTGTAGCATGACCATCAGTACAGTATGCATCAGAGTACTTGAACATAGTTAGGAAAGGACAACTCTTAAAAGTGGAGCTAAAGGAATGTAAGATCTTCAGAAAAATCACGGGTCCTGTCGAAGAAGAAGATGTCATCATAAGGACCTATACCAACAACTGGAAAGCATTACAACAGCAATGAGAAAAAGGAGATTAACGTTCTACAGTCACATAGTTCAGAGGGACAATCATAGACTCACCTCCGAAACCTACAACACAGTCTCTAGAGGGAAAGCGACTAAAGCAAAATGGACAAAGGATAGTCAGGAAAGATGTCCAGCAACTGACATTTGCAACAGGAATAAGTAAGTACGGAACGTTTATTAAAGCATCCGATTCTCTTCAGACACTAACAGCCAAAACACGGTGCCATGGTTCTGGGGTGAAATGGATGCAAGGAAGATAAGACAACCACAGTGCAAGGATGAAGGATTACTGGACCAAGAAGAAACCAGAGCGAAGAACCACATGGTCCATAGAAGTGAAAACAGAAAAGAAGAAGAAGAACACAGGACAAAGCCCACGGCTGGCAGGTGTTGAGGCCACTACGCCAGGATGGCCAGACACAACCACTGCAACAGGGGTGGCCAAACCATGGCCAGCCTTGAACATTTTTGCGGCCCGCGAGATGCCTCACACATTTACAAAATATATTTGTTTTATGATCACCAAAGTAGTGAAAACCAATCTATTAAAAAAATACATTATTTGTGCATCCATATATTCAAGAATTAACTGTCGAAATTATGAAAAAAATAAAAATTTATTTTAAAATAATTATCAGGTAAATATATGACAGATATTGCCGGTTTTATTTATGAGTTTACAGTTATGAGTTCGCAGAATAATTAAATTATATTCATTCCAAGAAATGTCTATGGTGGGTCTAAATCTAATATGGGGATATATAATTTTATATGCGGCCCGCGGAGTTTTGATACATTTCCAAAGTGGCCCGCAACAGTGTTGCCACCTCACGAAAACAAAAGTCGCTAGACCTGGTCTCAAAACTCACTAGATGTCGGGATATTTAGAGCTAAAAGATTCGCTAGAAATTGCTAAGTAAAATAAAGGAAAATGGTAAGGTAAGTAATATAAAAATATTTTAATAGTTAGTATTTTCATCAAATTAAACATAACATTGTATTAAAAATCAAGATCAAATTTCTTTAATCAGTATTTCTTTATCATCTTGGTCTGTTGTTGGAGTTGCAGAACTTGCAGATGTGGAAGGATGAATCATCAGTCTTAGATTTAAAAGAGTGTTTAGGATCTTTACCAATTGCAGCAATCACATCAGCTCGTAACTGTAGCAGGTTTTTTTTTACTATTTTCAACTGATTCCTTATAAAAGAATGCTATCATGAGTATTTACAGCAATCATATTTGTCAAATTGTTTTTAAAAATGTTCATTGTAATGAAAATCTTTTCTACTGTGGCAGCCGTGAGAGAAAGTGATTGGATATGGCTAAATCAGATAACTCCAGAAAGATATTTATTCCAGGAGCATTCTTGTATTGGGTAAGCCATATTCCGTTTTCAATATATTATGTACGCCATTATTTATCTGAGTCATCACAGAGGCATCACCTACCCCAATCCCAATCACGTTTTTTAAAACTCTGCAGGGTCGAATATCACTAAAAGTCACCATATATTTTTTTAGCAATTACATATTTAAGAATATCACTTTCGAGCCTCAAAATTCACTAAATCTAGCCACAAAATCGCTAAGGTGGCAACGTTGGCCCACAAGGTCATTTGGGTTGGCCACCCCTGCACTACATGGCATCAAAACACTCCAACCAGCCCACCGCTTCCGGCGTAGCCAGATTCAAGTCTTCCAGACTACCAGGAGAGCCACACAGTGGGCAATCCTCGAGGGGATCCATATAAACAACTGGACTGCTGAATGTGGTGAGCTGACTCTATTTCAGGGTAATATATGATAAAAAAAAAAAAAATTATTTGTATTAATTTACAGTTTGATGCTACATGACATTTATGAAAGTCAACAAAAATTATACCATAATTGTATAACAACTTTAAAAGATATATATATATATAAACACAGTGGACAAAGGTGTTGGACAAGGGACAACTTGTCAGCAATCCTCTTTAACTGTCTATTGGAAAACATTAACAGATGGCTCTGGGTTCAGAATCAATTACAGTTTGCGAAACCTTATCGCAATCATAGAATGGAGAATCTGGCCAGCCCCAGATGTGGAGAGTCAAAGCAGTTCTTCGCGTAACACGTACAATAGATTTAATTTACACCAAAATGACCCCAGTAAGTAGAATTGAATCCTGGTAGTTTTGAGCAGGGATCGGTAATTTGGTCTGTGTTGACGATGTGTATTGCACCGTCGAGCTATCTGTAGGGCTGGAGCAGTTAGATGTTAGATGTCTTCCAGGCAGGGCGACGTGACTTCAGCTGTGTTTTGTATTCCCTAACATCTCCGTGGATGGGAATAGTCTCGTTGTTCAGAATTCTCGACCATAATTTGGTTAGGACCTTTTGCCTTGTGATGTGAGGTGGTCGGATATTGCTGAGCTAAGAATTAATTTTAAATGAAGACAACTCAGGGAACTAATGACCATCTTGAATGTTTTAATCAGTTATCTATAAAAATAAACAGTAGTATTTATCCTTACCCTCTGCATTGTGCCTAGGATGTTTGTTGCTGTCTGAAGGATAATCACCAGAGCCATGTTCCCCACCTTCAGCAGTTCCATCTCTTCAGAGCCCATCACCACAGTCAGAGCGTCAATCAGAACCAGAGGATCCATACCACGCAGCTCCGACTGTCTGGACGACATCGCAAATAAGCCTAAAAGAAATACAGCCAGGTCAACTCAGCTATGCACAAAGATAAACACTTTAACCTAAACACAATTTTTAAAAAAGTTAACAGAAAAAATTTAAACAAGAGCATTAAATTTGAGATATTTTTTTAATAACTTTCAGTATTCTTTAGCCAAGTTCAATAATATTTTTTTTCTTTCTTTACAAATTTTCTTGACAAAAACCAATATGGATCTACAGAGAACTGCCTACTTTATTAAAATACTAAAGAAGGACACATTCCAAACAGAGAGCACATGTGACTTCTGAACTCTGGCATCAGAAAATGACAAAAAGATAAACAACTAAACTGTTACTAAAACAAAACTGATAGAAGCAGAAATAGAAGAAAACCAACTAATAAAAGAAAGAACTAAAAGAGGATCAAAATTGCTATCAATGGAGGGACTACAAGCAGAAAAGAATATAATAACAAAAACAATTGAAAAACAAAAAATACCAGTTCAACAATTAAGGAAGTTTTAACTACATGTGTCTATAGCTCATGCATAATATGGAATCAACCATCAAAATCTATGTTTTAATCTAAACTAATTTTGAATTAATGATACATTCCAATCCTGCACTCCTGTGTAATTAGCTGTCCGAGAGATACACGGCCTCTATGCTTGGTCCAGTCTGACTTACCTGCTTGCTGTGCGACGGCAGCCATCGTGTAGTGACTCACGAAGAAGAAGAGCGTCGCCAACACCTCCGCGTGGAGCTCCTTCACAGTGGCAGCAACAAACATCGCTGCAACAAAACACGAAAAACCACAAACGATACAAAAAACACCACATACTGCACAAAAACAAGATATCTTGCCTCAAGAGTTACATTTTATTCTGCACTTTGATAAAGCAAAACGCTAAATTATGCAATCCTTTACACGGAATAAAAATAATAAATAAATTACAACAGGCTGCTGCGGTTAATGTGAGGTCTTATGCTGCTACTTGATTTGGATGTCACATAACTGCTCGAATATTTCCTTCTTACAATTAACATCCTCAATTGTTGGAATTTGACAGCAGATTTAATTACTGATTATGTGGTATCAATACTGATTTTATGGAAATTCTTAACAGTTCTGAAATAACTAAAGTCACACCAAAACAATTTTTAACAGTGCTTTGGCACAGTACATCCAAATATTTTGAATTTTATTCCAGTTTTCGATTTAAAAAATTAGTTTCATAATCTAATTATATTCTAGCTGATATGTTTTTATTATTGTTATATATTTCCAAGATTGTGTAAAACATTTAAACAGCAGTTCAAAAGGAAAAAGTAGATTTTGTGTTTTTATTTCTAGCAACCAATAAAAGATGCAAATATGTGGCACACGTAATGCGACAGGAGAAGGTTTATAGTTTTACTGTAGGTATTTGACACGGACACTATCTGTTGCATGAAAAACATCAAAACAGTGGTCCATTTCTTCACACATACACATTAACTTATCTTTTATTTATACTTCTACTTCATGTCGGGCAACAGGATTCAGCAACAGAGTGGATATTAGGTGATAGAAGTGAGACCCTGCTTCTATTTCTTAACTGCAATCAAATTTCGAATGCAAGGTCCATTACTGTCGTAGAAATGTGTAATACCTGTTTCTACTGGCTAAAGTGTTTCAAATAAACTTTATTCTAATCTTACATGGAGCAACTTTTCAGTTATTTTTTAACCATAAATCCTTTAAAGAGTATGTTGCTCAGATGGATAAACTGCTAATTTTCCCTGAGTCATGGATGGTGGCCATCTAATTTAAATGATTTTCAAGTCTGCATTTGGTTCTCCAGTGCCTCACAGATTAAGCTAGCTTCTGAACTCATGGTCAATTCTCAACAGTATAAAGACACTGAATAGTACCACAGTGAAAATTTGAGAACATTAATTACATCGTTACATACTCCCAATAGAAATGGCGAATAAGAGAATCAAATCAGTATGAAACATACTCTAAAAATAAGTAAAGAAAAGACCAAGGATTCAGCACTTCTACCACCCAGAAATAAGAATCTGACCCTTTTGAACTGATGGAAAAAATCTTGGGTGTAAAATATTAGGATGCAGTACCATTTACCATCAGTTTAATGACTGCAGTGGTAGCTTTGAGTTTTAATATTACCTGTGATGGCTGTCTGATGCGTAGCACGGGATCTGGAGTAGGGGCATCTGTAAGGAATCCCTTGTATTGGTTTAATTTTTACCGATGGGTCAGTGAAACTGTCAAATAATAATAAAAAAAGTTATTAGATCATTTTAATAGCAGCAGCTCTAACACACAAATATATTTTTAGCATTGATAATACCTTTGCAAATCATCACGTTTCTTTTATTTTTATTTTAAGATGCATGCAAAACATGCGGTAGAAATATACCATTTCACTTATAAAAATCTTACAATATGACAGCTGGTAACAATGGAAGAAAAGAACTGCCGCGAGGCAATATTTATATGGAAAGGATAGATGAAATACACCCAATACTCACCAAAGCTGAAGGGAGCAGGGCAGCAGCAACACAAAACAGCACACAAACACAGAAAATACATTATTTCGGGTTAAACCCTTCGTCAAGTTAAAAGAAGTAAAAGGCTGAGCTCACACAAGCCTTATTTTTGTTACAATCTGAAAGATATGAAAAAATAAAGGCTATAGTTGGGTAGCCCCAGATGGTGGGTGGCCGAGGGATTTAAAGTTGTAATAAACCAACCACACTGTGTTGATAAAACCTTACTGTCAACACGCGACCTGCAGTGTCAAAACAAATTCAACTGAGCTGCGGCTTGGTGAGTTCCACACTAGTGTGTGTTCTGCTCCTGGCTGAAGTTTTAGTTGCGCCTGTCAAAATTCGTTTGAGATTATTGAATATGATGCGTCAAGTCAACACATTATAACGAATGCTTCAATAATCCAAATGAGTGGGATTTTAACATCTTTACTGATATAAAGAAATGTGGAGAGGACAAGCAAAAAGTAAGGGTAGTAAAAAGGTTGAAGCAAAATAATAATAATTATAAAAAGTAAGTGCGCTATAAATACATTGAATACAAATAAATGATTTTAATAAGAAGGGAACGGCTTTTAGGCAATAATTAAGGACAGGGAAAATTAGTCATGTGGTAACGTCGGCGTGTGGACACATGCTTAATCACACGGCTCATTTCCTAAAACATGAATAAGACCAAACCGAAATATTGTTTATGTTTATGTTCGTCATGTATGTTTCTCACTCGCTGCGACCTTCAACTTTGGTGAGTGATGGGTTATTTTACCTATCCTTTGTTATTTATGTGAAAACAAATAAAGGCATTCAGAATCTTTCCAGAACAAATCAAGGGACACAGACCGAATGCATCATAAGTGGGGAAATTTCTGAAGACTAGATTCAATGCTATGAACAAAAACAGGGCCTATAGACATTGTGTTTACATAAATTCTTCAGATGTCCATTATTATTGTGATTTTTGTAAGGACAAAATAATAATAAAATGATTAGAACACTATTTGTTACAGTGTCTGGGACTATAGACAACTTTTGTGTTGCTCAAAAATTAAGGCAAAAGAGTTTTAAATTTAATAAGTTGATAAAAGAGTTATGGCTAGTAACTTCTAATAAACGTGACTGCCGAAGTTCCCAGTTTAATTTTAAGATTAAAATGGAGATACAAAATGTGTTTCTTTTATTTTTATTTGTAATCATTTTTAAGTGTCCAGGGCTACCAGAAGTTCCCCTAATAGTTCTGAAGATCTGTCAGTTATTTGTAGCTTTGGTTTACAGTAACACAGTCTATGAGAGCCATGTCCTAGTAGTGAATAGTTTTAATCACCTGGGATGGGAGAACAGTCTCTTGATGTGTCGTGTATCTGTTTCCAGCTGGACGGACGCTATGAGGTAGCACCTCACCAGCTCCCAGCTCTGTCTCCTGCAGAACAGGTCCGTTGCACTGCTCCTCAGGGCTGCGAGCGCAGCGTCGATAAGCTGCAAACGAAAAGGTTACGTATTGTAATGGACCAGTCGAGTTAGTTCAGCGACACAATGCTTAAGCGTCTGTGGTACCACCTTCTCTGACGGCAGAATCACAGGTCTGGCGTGGTCTTGGAAGTAGACGGTTACTGAAGGTCCAGGGCACTCTGTCCCCGGTGTCGTGTCGCCTCTGTCTCGCCCGAGACTTTCTGCTACGGCGTAATTTAATATCTGTGGCTCCACCATCACTTTTCTGCTCTCTCCACCAAATTTTCCTAGCACTCTGAAACAGGTGATCCATCAAAAAAAGTAGTGACTCAACTAAGAGTCTCAGTTTAAAATAAATAAACATAAAACCAAGATAATAATAATAATTGATAAAATTGCGATGGAGCGCCCGCTCCGGTGCCAATCTCCCTGTAAACCCATCCTTCTCCCTTCCTCCTCCTGCCCGCTTTTGCCATCAACCAATTTTTACTTTAAATTCTTTCAGTGTTTTTTTGGTAAATTATTCATCACTTCTCTTGGTAACTTATTCCAATCCCTTACACCCTTTCATATACAAGAAAATTTTAGCACACCCTTAAGCCTGAAATAAAGTGCCAGCTTGTGGTCATGGTCATCTTTACCCTTCGAAGCATCTCTCTCAATTTTTTCACCAAGATCTTACCATGCTTTGTCACCAATATATGCCTTGTACAGATACAGGACTATCTTCTATCATTGCGCCAATTCTTATTAGAACTGTTATAGGAAACAAAAAATGCGAAGAATGTGTTGTTATTCTTAAATCTTACATACAAGAGAAAAAGATGGGGAAAACGTAATGTAGTTGAAGTTAATACTAGTGATAAGAACTAATGAAAGATAAATAAAGATGCAAAGTTTTTAATTTGGTGTTCACCATCATAATCATCTAGGACAACTCCCAGTCACTGGCCGGGTATGCTGGGAACCAAAGCCTCGCCAGTGCTTCCTGTCTAACCACGATCTCTCTTCTTCCACTGACGCCCAATTTCCTTCTCTTTCCTCCACACATTTCTTAACGCCTTTAATCCATTTGTCCCTCGGTCTTCCTCTAGGCATCTTCCCTATCAGCTCTGTGTCCAACATCTTCCTTGGTAGCCTCTCCTCTCCCATCCTCTTTCCATGCCCGTACCACCGTAACCTAGATTTTTCAATTCTCTCATTCCTTGTTTTGTCTCTTCTTGTTACTCCTACTCTACTCCTCTGAGATTCATTTCTACAGATAGTACTCTCCCTTTGTCTCTCTCCTTCATCATCCACGTTTCCGACCCATACGTTAAAATTGGCACAAAGTATGTTTTATTGAGTTTTATTGATTGCCTCTTTAACTCTTTTGTAGGGCATCCCTGCTCCATTCAAGACTTCTAATACTTTTAAAAAATTCATCTGCACATGTTCCGCTCTCATTTATTTCCATCCCGTTTCCTCCATTTTCTTCAATACAGCTTCTCATATATTTGAAACATTCCACTCTACTTAGTTGCTCTCCTCCAAGTGATATGCCTATGTCCGTCCTATTCTTCTTTCTTCTTGTTATCACCACTTCACTTTTTCTCGCAGAGAACTTCATACCATAGGCTGCAACTACTCTCTCCCACACATCCAGCTGATCCTGCACCTCTCTTTCATCCTCTCCCCAAACTAATACGTCATTCGCAAAATACCATTGCTTTTATTTTTCCTTTCCAAACACTCTGCACCACCTTCTTCAATATTTCATCCATAACCACAATAAATAACAGGGGTGATAGGGCACTTCCTTGTTTTAATCCATTTTTCAAATGGAACCATCCAGTCTTGTCCCTTCCCGCTTTGGCACATCTCTTACTACGCTCATACGTATCCTTCACTCTTTCCATTATCTCCATCTTTATTGTCTTTTTTCTCGGTCCTTCCCACACTTTGATTCGGCTGCCATATGCTTTCAGATATAACTAGGTGTTACTAAATTAAACTACTCATCTTGGTGTTATACCACGCATGCCACATTAAAGTCGATATTTACTACAGAAGAAAGTATTGTCCACCTGAAGGCGACGCGGGCCAGGTGGTCCGAGGGATCGCGGAGTATCTTCCAGAGAGCCTGCATCAGCTCCGCCCTCACGGGCTGGATCAGCTCACACAGGAAGTCCAGCTGCAGGTTGTCCAGGCACAGCTCCAGCGTCCGCAGACCCTACACGGGGACAAGCGTTACCTCACTACAGCCTACACTACCATACAATGTTGGTTATGACTATACGGTGGGAAAAGAATAGCTTGTTCAAGACTCTAAGTGTAAATACCTGAGCATAACATTTCATAACAAGCTTAACTGGGCAGGACACATTGGACAGGTGGTAGAAAAAGGTTTCAAAATTCTGCACTCGTTGAAGTAAGTGATGAGGGGATGCACGAGAGAAGTAAAGGAATTGGGTTACAAAACATTGGTCAGACCGTTGCTTGGCTATGGTAGTGTAGTATGGGACCCACATTTTGAGTATCAAATACAGGAGTCGGAGAGGGTGCAAAGAAGGGAAACTAGATTTGTTTGTGGAAATTATCGCAGGACCCAGTCAGTAACTGATATGTTAAAGGAGCTGGGTTGGGAGTCATTGGAGGGTGAAGAGAGTGCTGGGAGTGTACAGGGCATATGTTGGTGATGGGGCTTGGATGGATATTGGTCAAAGAATCAGGAATAGTGCATGGAAGAGGAAAGGCGACCATGACCACAAGCTGACGGTCGACTTCATGCATAAGGGAGTGGGAAAATATTCTTTTGTTGGTAAGGGTGTCAGGAAGTGGAATAAGTTACCTAGCAATTTCATGAATAATTTGCCAAAAATGCATAATGAATTTAAAATTTGTAAATCGGAAAGTAAGTGGGTGAGGAATTTAACACTCCAACCCTAAAAGAAAATTAAAAATAAAAATTTATAAAAAGGGATAATTAGATGGCTAGAGGAATTATCACCAGAACATTATCTGCATCACAATTAAAATTAATAAAAAGCATCTACTAATATTATGGCTGAACCATGTATCCTGCACAGAAGTGTATTTGGACCACTCATATTTATAAAGGACCTTTGGAGACAATGTTGCTACCCATTAAAGATTATTTGCAGTTTTCTTCATGGAATCACTGGAATCTGTGGATTGTTTAGAGACATCCCAGATACTGCTTCAACACAGCATTTAAGTTAAACTACAGTAAGTGTGAGGTAATGTATAAAAAGATATGGCTTGCCCAAGGGTACATAATAATCCATTCAGTTCTTCGTAAGGTTGAACTATTTAAATTCTTGTATATAACAGTTCAAAGCAATATTGTAGCCTATAATTAATAGCTAAAATTTTATAGAATTGTAATGCATCAGTAGAGGAAATCTATTATACAGATTCCTAAGCTCACTCACCTCAATAGCTATTGGCTGGAGAATGGTGTCACGTGTTAGCCTTCGCTAGGTTAAGTCGCCAATTTAATAGCTACGCAACTGCTATAAAATTAATTGCCATAATACATGCATTATGTTTGCTTTTCGTAGCAAGTCATAGTTAATACAATATCAATAAAATTCATTACTGAAAAAACGTGGAACAGCTTTTCCGTAATATGTTGCTAAAGGAAGCAACATAAAAAAACTTAAATTACTCGTGGTCTCTGTGGTAACCACAAATGCCAATCGTCATTTCGGTCTAGGATCAATTTAAATTTAATTAAAACTTTCACTAATGTTGTTGCTTGACCAAATTTTATTTACTTTATTACATATTTTACCGACCACTTTTGTTAATGGTCTTCGTTCATGTTCACTGTACGTGAGATATTAGGTTGTTTGAAATTGACATCGGACTACAAATATTCATTTCTTCGAAGATGCTCAACTGTTTAATAATCTAGAATCTGTATTAAGTTCTCTGGCTGTTACAAACACTGCAAACAAAGATTATATTATGCTGGCCTAGCCTAAAAAAAAAAAAAAAAAAAAAAAAAAAAAAAAAAAAAAAAAAAAAAAAAAGATGCTTTCAAAGCAAACAGGAATTCTTTAATTACTGCAGAGTGATCTTTAAGGGTCTAAATATAAGTAAATTTTGTATTTCAGCAAGATCGAGTCAACGAGCTTTGAAACAATTAAACGATAGCGCAATTATCCCTGTCCACGTTAACACCTACATCTATTAATACTTCTGTGTTTTTGAAGCTCAAGAGATTTTATTCACCCCCCAGGGTAAAACACAGGTCAAGTTCATAATTTTATCAGATCAGGTCAATCATTCATAATCTTTAACCCTAAAAACTGGAACTATTCTTGACCCATGACAATATGCAAAAAACGGTCATGGGCTTACACTGGTAGCTTATGAAACTCTTGTTCACCATCGTGTGGAGTACTGCTGTATTGTACGATATTTGTTTCACTGAGTATTTACTATTAGCGATGAAAATGTGCAGAGAAGTGCGGCATGACTTTTGACTGGTCGCCACGGACCATACGAAAGTGTCAGAGATCTGGTGTGTAACTGGGACTGGCATTCTCAGATGTGTTCGCTGCTCAGATTCATTGGGTTTAACTTGTGTTACTTATGAACACCCTAAAATACTTTCGCCACTAACACAATTGGTTTACAATGACACCGTGATAAGAGCTGGTGAATGAGGTGCCGTATTGACGATTGTATGAATTCTCTCTTCCTCTGTGCCATCGGAGTTTGGAATGTGCTTAATACAGATTAGTTTGGTGAAAAGCATTCTCTGCCAACTGCAGTTTTCTGTACATTACAGAGTACAAACGTAGATGCACATTAAACGTACTATCATGTCTTCTGTCACATCATGGTTCCTGTCTGTATACTTAATATATACAGAACTTAAAAGTATCTTTTTCCTCCAATCTGTAGATTGATCCATCATTACTACACAGAATTATGTAAAGAATAATTTACAACTGAAGAGCAGAACTTCTTACACCTGCCCCATGTAGTGAGATATATATATATGAAGAAAAAGCCACACTTCCATAACTAGAACCTGCTAAACACCCAATGGTAAACATTTTGAATGTTAGAAGTAATTCAATTTACTAAATTTTCAGTAGTTAAATATCAGTGCGTACGTTTATCTCGGCCAGCTCGTAAACACGAGTGGTGGTGTAAGACCCGAAATTATCTGTCGCATCAAGCGGGGATGGCAAGCTTTTTGGAGGCATTCTATTATCCTGAAATCTAAAATCCCCACAAATCTAAAGCAAATTATGACCATTGCATTCTTCCTGTGCTGTCATACAGCTGGGAGACCTGGACTCTAAGTGAATTCACAAAAGGTAAACTCGCACCAAACTAATCTGTATTAAGTGCTTTCTACTCTGTGGTGGCACAAAGGAAGTGATAATTCATATAAACGTCAGTACAGCACCTTATTCACCACTTGTCACGGTGTCATTGTAAACCAACTGCATTAGTGGTGAAAGCATATCAGTGGGTTCATAAATAATAGAACTTGAGCATCCCAGTCCTATTTCAATGCTTGATTTAATGAGAAAATACAAGAAAAGAGCAACCGACATTAGGTCAGTTATGAAGGTCACAGACAAATCAGAGCAGACAGCATCCTTGAAGCAGCAATGGGCCGGCCATATTGCACAGAGAAAAGACCAAAGACAGACAAAGCAGTGATAAAGTGGAGCCCAAGAGATCACCACAGACCAGAGGAAGACCACCAGAAGGACAGGACGAGGACACGAGCGGGTTGTTGGAATTAACAGGCAGACGATCGCCCAAGATCGTGCAACCTGGAGGAAACTGCTTGAATTCTAACTGAAATCATAACTTTAAGAGGCCACAACAGAAAATGATTGAACCGGCTGATGAAGATATGAATAATGATTTGATTAGTTAGTAATTATAATTCTTCAATATCATACTGTCACCAATAAAATGAATGTATGCACGATTTCAAGTCAACTCATGGCTGGGAAGATTTTCAACAAACAATAGACTGACAAAAGTAATTAAGCATGGCAGAAAGAAGTTTAATAAAACAAATCAAAAAATTAAATAATTATGTTTAGGTATTGGAAGGGAGGTTTAAATATGGAATGAAAGTTAGCTTTTTGCAGTGAGAACATAGAATGAACATCGAATTAAAAACCCAGTTTTTACCTTAAAAAGAGGTAAACAGATTGGGAAAGCCGTCAGCAGCCACATGATTTTTTAAACCCCTGAGGTACGGTATGGGATACCTATGCTAAGTACTACGAGTACCCCTGAGGTACGGTATGGGATACCTATGCTAAGTACTACAAGTACCCCTGAGGTACGGTATGGGATACCTACGCTAAGTACTACGTGTACCCCTGAGGTACGCTATGGGATACCTACGCTAAGTACTACGAGTACCCCTGAGGTACGGTATGGGACACCTAGGTACGGTATGGGACACCTATGCTAAGTACTACGAGTACCCCTGAGGTACGCTATGGGATACCTACGCTAAGTACTACGTGTACCCCTGAGGTACTGTATGGGATACCTATGCTAAGTACTACGAGTACCCCTGAGGTACGGTATGGGACACCTATGCTAAGTACTACGAGTACCCCTGAGGTACGGTATGGGACACCTATGCTAAGTACTACGAGTACCCCTGAGGTACTGTATGGGATACCTATGCTAAGTACTACGTGTACCCCTGAGGTACTGTATGGGATACCTATGCTAAGTACTACGAGTACCCCTGAGGTACGGTATGGGACACCTATGCTAAGTACTACGAGTACCCCTGAGGTACGGTATGGGACACCTATGCTAAGTACTACGAGTACCCCTGAGGTACTGTATGGGATACCTATGCTAAGTACTACGTGTACCCCTGAGGTACTGTATGGGATACCTATGCTAAGTACTACGAGTACCCCTGAGGTACGGTATGGGACACCTATGCTAAGTACTACGAGTACCCCTGAGGTACGGTATGGGACACCTATGCTAAGTACTACGAGTACCCCTGAGGTACTGTATGGGATACCTATGCTAAGTACTACGTGTACCCCTGAGGTACTGTATGGGATACCTATGCTAAGTACTACGAGTACCCCTGAGGTACGGTATGGGACACCTATGCTAAGTACTACGAGTACCCCTGAGGTACTGTATGGGATACCTATGCTAAGTACTACGAGTACCCCTGAGGTACTGTATGGGATACCTATGCTAAGTACTACGAGTACCCCTGAGGTACGGTATGGGACACCTATGCTAAGTACTACGAGTACCCCTGAGGTACTGTATGGGATACCTATGCTAAGTACTACGTGTACCCCTGAGGTACTGTATGGGATACCTATGCTAAGTACTACGAGTACCCCTGAGGTACTGTATGGGATACCTACGCTAAGTACTACGTGTACCCCTGAGGTACTGTATGGGATACCTATGCTAAGTACTACGTGTACCCCTGAGGTATGGTATGGGACACCTATGCTAAGTACTACGAGTACCCCTGAGGTACTGTATGGGACACCTATGCTAAGTACTACGAGTACCCCTGAGGTACTGTATGGGATACCTATGCTAAGTACTACGAGTACCCCTGAGGTACTGTATGGGATACCTACGCTAAGTACTACGTGTACCCCTGAGGTACTGTATGGGATACCTATGCTAAGTACTACGAGTACCCCTGAGGTACTGTATGGGATACCTACGCTAAGTACTACGTGTACCCCTGAGGTACTGTATGGGATACCTATGCTAAGTACTACGTGTACCCCTGAGGTACTGTGTGGGATACCTATGCTAAGTACTACGAGTACCCCTGAGGTACTGTATGGGATACCTACGCTAAGTACTACGAGTACCCCTGAGGTACTGTATGGGATACCTACGCTAAGTACTACGAGTACCCCTGAGGTACTGTATGGGATACCTATGCTAAGTACTACGAGTACCCCTGAGGTACGGTATGGGACACCTATGCTAAGTACTACGAGTACCCCTGAGGTACGGTATGGGACACCTATGCTAAGTACTACGAGTACCCCTGAGGTACTGTATGGGATACCTATGCTAAGTACTACGAGTACCCCTGAGGTACGGTATGGGACACCTATGCTAAGTACTACGAGTACCCTTGAGGTACGGTATGGGATACCTACGCTAAATGACCATACACTAGTACGAGGAAGTACACATAAAAAAAAAACCGGAATTATTTTTTATAAGCTATATATTTTCCGGTTTTTTTTACAAAACAACCTTATCCCCTTCCAGATACTCTCCATTACAACCAATACATTTGTCCCACCGGTGCTTCCACTATTCAAAACATTTTCTGTAGTCATCTTTAGAAATGGCTGACAGCTCATCACTCGTTTTTTTATTGACCTTGTCAAATCGCTGTCTTTTCAAGCCCCTTTTCATGTGTAGAAATAAGAAAAAGTCGCACGGAGCCAGGTCAGGCGAGTAAGGTGCGTGGGGTAGTGGAACCATGACATTTAAACTGCCTAACAGAGACAGCTGTGTGTGCAGGTGCACTGTAATGATGGAAGAACCAGTCTCCTGTCTGCCACAAATTGGGTCTTTTTCGAAAAACCCTATTTGGTAATCTTCTTAAAACTTCCAAATAAAAGGTTTAATTGATAGTCTGATGTGGGGGAACAAATTATTAACGAAATATATGCTTGGCATCCAAACAGTAAATGAGCATTGTTTTGATGTTTGATTTGAGTTGACGACATTTTTTGGACGGGGTGACCATTACGCCTTCCATTGGCTTGATTGTTGTTTTGTTTCTGGGTCGTAACCATAGCACCATAACCCATTGCCAGTAATAACCTTTGACAGAAAATCTGGATCAATTTCGAGTTGTTGTTTGAAAGCACGACATATTTCAATTCGATATTCTTTTTGATTGTCAGTCAGAGCCAGAGGAACAAACTTGGCAGCAACCGTTTCCATTCCCAAACCATCAGTTGAAATTCGCTGAACCAAGCTCCAAGATAATGCACTAATCTCTCACAGTCGATCAATTATCTCTCGGATTTCCATCGATTCGGACAGTTGATGGACGTCCAGAACGAGGTATGTCATCATACAACATGTCACCATTTTGAAGCCGTGGAACCACTCGTACGCATGAGTTTATCACACTGCATCACCTTTGTAAGCTGTTCTCTACATTAAAACAGTTTCAGCAGTATTTTTACTGAGTAGCAAACAAAATTTCACAGCTGCACGTTGTTCACTTAAGCTTACCAACATCAAAAATCAAACAATAACAAAACAGTGCTAGCAGAAATTATCACTGCAGATTAAGAGATCAAGCTGTGGCGCTTATCAATGATTCGATGCACTGATTATAATTATAAATAACTCAGTTCTTTAGATCCAAACATATATCATTTATTATATATTATTTGAATCTACTAGGGATTACAATGAAATTGGTTACTCTCAGAAGATGCAGGCTCATTTTTTGGCAATGATTATCTCAAGCATTCAATCTACTCATCTACTCTGACAACTAACATCTCTAGAGTCCACATCTACATAGCAACTTATATCTTATTGCTTTCTCTCTCTAAGAGTATATACATTATTAATTTCTATCTACTCTCAGAAAACAAAAATATAATTTTCTTATGAAAATATTTCTGTTCTGCCACAAAGCCAGGTCAAAAATGCAGGTGGCATTGAACTGACAATGAGTTGTGTTGTAAACGCCTAGCGGCAGAAATGCGTACTACACAAGCTCTGCCCACGGCAGTGCTATTCTGGTTATTTGTGGGTGCCCGCTGTATATACAGCACAGTACATATCATACACAGCTGTTCGAGTATTAAGTATGTTTATGCAAACAGATGGATACCAGACCTGCTAGTGTAAACACAACTAATGCCAAACATGTGAGCCATAAACTACATATAATGTTCAGCTGACTAGTGCCGACCTGGCTGACGAGAGTGGGCGAGCCGTCGAGAGCGGACACGAGCGGATCCACCAGCGACGGCAGGAACGGCAGCAGACAGCGCAGACTGACGGGCACCGTGAGGCACAGCTCGACGAGCAGGTCACGCGTGTGTCGTCGGTGCGGGGCACTCTGCAAGCCGTTCAGCCCTGCGCACGGAAATCTCAACTTAGCGTAACAAACAGGAGGAAGTATTCCTGAGCGGACTGGGATTCCTTATGCTGCCAAATTACAGATAAACATGTTCTATATCGCCGAGTATCAAACATCAAATGAGACAGATACCTTATAAAGATATCTTCAAACAATGAAGAACAGGGAGAGCAACGTCTACATGAACATAAAAACAGGAACAACTTTACAATATTTCAGTTCAAAAATTTATTCACGTATGTAGGATTAGGTCATTTGGCAAGAAGAAGCCATTGCTTACCACATTGCCACGGAGAAAAATGTAATGGGCTTGAAACGCTGGGGTTAAATTATTGTGTTTACTTAATTATTAATAACTCTAGGGAAAAATATATATCATAGTAGACATGTACAAACATAAAAATGTAAATTGTTTTACAGAAGAAGGCCAAAATACGGGCTACCACTTTTATTTTGGTCCTACTGATTTACCTGGTCACTCAAAATGGATAATTTTTATGTAACTTACTTCTATAAACAATCATGAACATGATATGAGAGTTCATTTTTTTTTTTTTAATTTTCAGAATTACAGATGTGTATCTAATTTTGAATTCCATCACATTCAATCTCTGTCCAACCTTCAGAGCAGTTTGTCATTGAACCGGGGTGCTGAAATATTGGTGTTTACTTGTCAAGACCTAGCCCGCTATAGGGCGACCAATGGTGGCCCATTTTTAGACCGTGCGGTACTTCAAGCTGATGGTCTCGGCAGCCATTAAAAAAAAAAAAAAAAAAAATCGAACATGACGTGTGTCCTGCATGAAGCGCAGGTCATCTACTTTGGGTTGAGGTGGAAGCCATTCATGTAACTGAATAAGTAAAAATAAAAAAGCAGATATACCTTGTAAAGATTTCAAAAATACCTTGAAACGTTTTGAGTTTGTGAAATGCAGAATTTGCTCCAACACACGCGTGTCATGGACCAAGTTCATTTGCTCTCTACTCTTCCCCCACCACTCGATGTTCCTTTTGTTCCCATTCTCGAGCCTGCGTACAACCCCCTTCCCCCACTTTTAGCAAGTAGCCCGTATTCAGACCCTAGCCCATCTATGGACCTTATCGCCTAACGGAGCAGTGAAGGAAAACAACAACAATACATAAACTGAGATGAATCTTATATATTATTTCTGAAAGGTGTCTGATATTGTTAAATGAGATTTTAAATAC
Organism: Vandiemenella viatica; assembly: GCA_031002005.1. Classification (NCBI taxonomy): domain Eukaryota; kingdom Metazoa; phylum Arthropoda; class Insecta; order Orthoptera; family Morabidae; genus Vandiemenella; species Vandiemenella viatica. The sequence goes on from JARYHS010008074.1 coordinate 2,376,398, forward strand.
TATGGTATCCATTTCAGTCACATCGTATTTGAAGAAAGGAATTTTTCTGAATTCAAACCTGAGAGGACAAACATATTATTATTTCTGAAAATGTCTTTTCTTTTCTGGAGTCATTTAACTCCTTGATAAGTAACGGAATTCGATAAGTAAAGTATCATTTTAAAGATTAAGTTATCTGGTTTGGTCACATCACATTTTAAGAAAGGATTTTTTTGGAATTAGAACCTTAAACAGCAATGTTAAATGTCATTTCTATAATGCGTCCCAAAATTGATATGTGTCGTACAATTTTAAAAATTGAAGTCTCCTCTTAGGTGTCATCATAAATTAAAAAAGATTTTTTTTTGGATTTGACCCTTAAAGGGAAAAAGTAATAACTATGAATGTTGCAAATATGAGATAGTTCAGAGCCAGGCCACCAGACAGCAGCACCTCCAACAAGGTGTGTGTTAATTAAACAATATGGAGCTCTTCGGATTTTTTTTTTTTTTTTTTTCCCCCGATTACGGAAATATTTTTGTTTTGCTACAACATCAATAAAGTGTAAAACTGAAATATGTTTGTGTTCACTCATCGCAGCCTTCAACGTTGGTGAATGACGAGTAATTTTCTCTTTCCTTTGTTATTACTAATATAAGATCTGTAATAATATTGAAAATGCTTTTTAGTACTGAAAATGAAGAAAGATAGTGAAGTAGACCTATTAATCACCACAGATGAAGGCAAAAGGGCAATGACTAACACACACACACACACACACATACAGAACTCTCGTTGATACACTGAGCTCAGCGATACAGCTAGGGAGACGTCCACTACAAGCCACAGAGGACAGAGCAGGTGGAGGGGAGGGAGGAAACATGGAGTACAGAAAAGTGATATCACTTGAGGTAGCAAACAACACTAAATTAAGACAAATATTAACAAGCAAAGATAGAAACAAATTGTAAATATTGGTAGCTTACCATATACCTCATCCTTGTACTTACTTTTGATCACTGAAATTGTGAAACGTGTTTGTCCCATTTTTTTTTGGGTTTCACAATTGATTGGTAATTAAGTCGTTAGAGCTTGGAGACCGTGGGGGAGAGGGGATGGTGACTAGTCGGAAGGAATTTGGTCGTGGCCTCTCAGGAGGAACCACTCGGAGTGATTTCAGGAGAGCACAGGAAACTGGCCAGGCGGAGGGGGATTCGAACCCACGTCCTCCCGGTCCTCCACTGCCATCTGCTGACGTAAGACACGCGTCACGATGGTTCCCTGTGCGCCACGTATGTCTACTCTCTGACACGAGTAACGAGTTATTTGTGACACAATTTTTGTGTTCATATTTTTCACTCACTTCTTCCTTCTGCTACGGTAGGGTACGACTTTCTCCGTGTTTAAGTTTATATTGACCAGTGTTTCTCAAACTGTGATCCGCAGCCAGAATATAAAAAACTTCGAAACCATAACCGTACAGTATAAGGGGGGCTATAAGTGAGTGTAAGCAGTACGAGGGGGGCTATAAGTGAGTGCAAGCAGTACGAGGGAGGCTATAAGTGAGTGTTAGCAGTACGAGGGGGCTATAAGTGAGTGTAAGCAGTACGAGGGGGGCTATAAGTGAGTGCAAGCAGTACGAGGGGGGCTATAAGTGAGTGCAAGCAGTACGAGGGGGGCTATAAGTGAGTGCAAGCAGTACGAGGGGGGCTATAAGTGAGTGCAAGCAGTACGAGGGGGGCTATAAGTGAGTGTAAGCAGTACGAGGGGGGCTATAAGTGAGTGTTAGCAGTACGAGGGGGGCTATAAGTGAGTGCAAGCAGTACGAGGGGGGCTATAAGTGAGTGCAAGCAGTACGAGGGGGGCTATAAGTGAGTGCAAGCAGTACGAGGGGGGCTATAAGTGAGTGCAAGCAGTACGAGGGGGGCTATAAGTGAGTGCAAGCAGTACGAGGGGGGCTATAAGTGAGTGCAAGCAGTACGAGGGGGGCTATAAGTGAGTGTTAGCAGTACGAGGGGGGCTATAAGTGAGTGTAAGCAGTACGAGGGGGGCTATAAGTGAGTGCAAGCAGTACGAGGGGGGCTATAAGTGAGTGCAAGCAGTACGAGGGGGGCTATAAGTGAGTGCAAGCAGTACGAGGGGGGCTATAAGTGAGTGCAAGCAGTACGAGGGGGGCTATAAGTGAGTGCAAGCAGTACGAGGGGGGGCTATAAGTGAGTGCAAGCAGTACGAGGGGGGCTATAAGTGAGGGGGGCTATAAGTGAGTGCAAGCAGTACGAGGGGGGCTATAAGTGAGTGCAAGCAGTACGAGGGGGGGCTATAAGTGAGTGCAAGCAGTACGAGGGGGGCTATAAGTGAGTGCAAGCAGTACGAGGGGGGGCTATAAGTGAGTGCAAGCAGTACGAGGGGGGCTATAAGTGAGTGCAAGCAGTACGAGGGGGGCTATAAGTGAGTGCAAGCAGTACGAGGGGGGCTATAAGTGAGTGTTAGCAGTACGAGGGGGCTATAAGTGAGTGTTAGCAGTACGAGGGGGGCTATAAGTGAGTGTAAGCAGTACGAGGGGGGCTATAAGTGAGTGCAAGCAGTACGAGGGGGGCTATAAGTGAGTGCAAGCAGTACGAGGGGGGCTATAAGTGAGTGCAAGCAGTACGAGGGGGGCTATAAGTGAGTGCAAGCAGTACGAGGGGGGCTATAAGTGAGTGTAAGCAGTACGAGGGGGGCTATAAGTGAGTGTTAGCAGTACGAGGGGGGCTATAAGTGAGTGTAAGCAGTAAGCCCAACTTTTTAAAAGGCGTGAATATTTCAATGACCAGACAAAAATCTGATATATCATGGATATGAGGGTAGGACTGCATTGTTGCTACAACAATCTCCTCCCTGCATGCATTCCCAGTTAGCATTAGAGAGTGCCTGTAGGATAACAGAAAGGTTATCCCAGAATACATATTTTAATGTCATTTTATATCTTTGTAATGTTAGAGTTCCATGGCCTGTTGGTATTACTCTTTTAAAAAGGTTTCTATAGCAACAAGATATAAGGATCTAATAAGAAGATGGCCTAACACGGCACTAAGGAGAGCCTGCAAAACAAGTCCGATTATGTATTTAAAGCTATGTATTTGAAGTAATAAAAGATTGATTTAAATTGTGCAGCATATAAAGGCTAACTGATTAATTATTTGATTTAGCCGCACACAAGCACAATCACGACAAATGAATATAATCACATCGTAAAATGCAACACGGCACTTTTCAAATGATAAACCGCCATAAGAAATGCTAAATGCCGTTAGTCTAAGGGTTAAGTCAGTGAGAGATCACTACATGTGGTGAACCCCACCACATGTAGTGATCTCTCAAACACAATAGAAGATGTCAATCTTGGGTCCAGTCAAAACAACAGAACTATGGAAATCAAGAAGTAATAAGGAATTATACCACCACATAGAAAATATAACACAATCGATAAGGAAAATGAGATTGCTGTTTTAAGACATATTAACAGAATGAATGTTAACAGACAACAAAAAGATTATTCATTTACCTTTGAGGAAAAAACTCAACAATTTTTTATCAGCATAGTAAATGGTACCTAAGATTTTTTTTTTTTTTTGATTGATGTTATGACTTAAGTTCGAATGTCCACTATTTTGTGTGTGTGTGTGTGTGTGTGTGTGTGTCTGCCTCAACAGAGTGTTTGTGAGAGTCCCGCGGCCTAGGTAGCTCTACTTAATGTGTCTCCCTATTTTGGATAGGTTGCTTTTGGGAACTTTTTTTATTGCTCTTTGAGGGGAAATCATGACAACGGTTCGTCAAGGACGACCTTATGTGAAAAAGCCCTACAGTTTTCTTATGGTCATATCAGTTTTATTGTGGCTGATACATGATGCTTAATGGCACTTTATAGGTGTGCCAGTGCCTTGGCATTATTGTAGAAATTCTGCATGAATTCAATATGTGCATGTATGTAAGGTTTATTTTCTTATAACATGTAGGATAACAGATATGATATGAATTATATCATAGATTTTAATATAATTTAGTATCAATGAATCTGGGGTTCCTTGGCTGAGGCCAGTTTGTTTACTCTGAGAAACAGTGGACAGATTCTGTAGCAATGGGTAACTATGAGTGGGTTTGGTTGGTTGATAGAACCTGGAGAAACCAGTCACATAATTGTATCGCCACCACAAGGAGATACTCGTAAAGGTTTGAGTGATAAGGCAGAGAACAAGAAATATTCATAAACATACAAATGAATTATAAAAGCAAATACTTTCTGCAAGAATTATAATGAAAGCTTGTATAAAGAAAGAAGACTGATTAATAATTTGATGAGGTTTTGTGTTGGCTATCCTTAAAAGTGCTTGAGACTGTATAGAGTATCCAACTATTATTTTTGTTGGCTGCCAGCAGCGCTTGCGTGCAGCCATCTCACTTCTACTGAGGAAGAGCCAGGCTCGAAAATTTTATTCTTTGTGTGTTCGTGTTTTTTTCGTGTACCAACGCCGCTGGAATCCTCTTCTTTGGTAAGCGGTGGTTTTTTATCCTATCCAATGTTCAATATATCCGCTTTTAGCGCCTTTGTTTCCTAACAATCCAATTATTATTTTTATTATACTTAGACTAACAGTACATTCAGTGAGATAAAATAAATAGCGCCAACAGCAGCTAACGACGAATATCGAGAAGAAATAAAACGGGAGAAATTCGACCAACGGTACAATACAATATGCTCTAGATGTTAACAATATAGACGTAGGTAAAAGAAAATAGGCGCATGTAAGTTAGTGGTACATAGCATTACTTTTGGCATTTGTAGTGGACATATTTCAATTATTGTAGATTTTTATTTAACTTCTCTAAATGTGAGCCTCAGTGGCATACGTGCAATAAAGCGCCGGTTCAACCGAGCAGAAACTGCCAGCCGTCAGCTGAGCAAATACGCCGCACTTGGCTGAAATCGCACACGCGGCTCAAGTTCACATTGCAGCGAACAACTTGTGGGTTGTATCACTTGTATCTGACCTGTGATAGCAGCTAGCACTGCCTCGATCGCTGCTAGTGCCCACCCATTCTAGTTCAACTATCTGTCCTAGACTATTTTTTATTCCAGGTAACCTAGCTTTCGCTCACATTACGTCGCGTGGAATCTGCATATGTATTTTTACTTGTAACAGAACCAATAAGTTTGTCGTAATAGACACGGGCTGTAACGGCTTCAGTATTTTATGTGGATAGAGGTAAAGAAACCCTTACGATTCACCGATCCCATGCTGCCCAGAGTTTAGGTGTCAGAAATAATAGAAGAAGAAATTCTTGGCATGTCTTAGGGAAACCTGAAGAAATTAGTTTAATCCAGTGCAGAATATTCACCACAACCACTACTTCCCCGGTCGGAAAAGGTCGAGAATCGCCGACACCGTGCGGCGTCATTACCTCGCAGCAGGCTGGGCAGCAGAGGCAGGAACTCCTGGTGCAGAGCGTCGTAGCTGCCGCCTCCGACCGACCTGAACAGGGCGCGCAGCAACAGCAGGTAGTGGAGCGGCTCTCTCGCAGTCGTCGCGAGCTCCATCGACCTACAGGAATCAAAACAGTGGTACAATTAACATGAACGACACAACAATGCAAAACCTACATTAGTTTGACACAAAATAAAAATTATAACTGTCAAAATGTATTTACATACCATTAAATCAATATTTCATAAATAATGAAGGTATTCAAGATAGCATACAAGATGACAGATTTTTGAAGAGGTATTAAGGATGCAGAACAGTACAGAAGTATGTTTTTAACAAAATAATCCTATCATGTGTATTACTTCTATTAATATATATATATTTTCTGCCGGCAGCGCTTGTGTGCAGCCATCTCACTTCTACTGAGGAAGAGCCATGCTCGAAAATTCTATTCTTTGTGTGTTCGTCTACCAACGCCGCTGGAATCCCCTTCTTTGGTAAGCGGTGGTTTTTTATCCTATCCAATGTTCAATATATCCGCTTTTAGCGCCTTTGTTTCCTAACAATCAATATATATGTACATATATATATATATATATATATACATATAACAATGAAAGGAAAGAAATGCTGCGACGCAATATTTACATGGAAAGGACAGGGAAAATACACCCAACACTCACCAAAGTTGAAGGAGGGGCAGCAGCAACATAAAACAACACACAAACAAACAAATTATTATATTTTGGATTAAAACTCTTTGTCAAGTAAACGGTAGTAATTGGCTGGGCTTGCACAAGACTTGCATTCGATGCAGCCACTCAAAGAATGCAACAGACCATCAGAGGTGGTGGGGGGAGCAACTATTATATTACCGTGAGTATAAAAAAGATTAAAATGGTTGAAAAATAATAGTAATAAAAATTATAAATAAATAAATAAAAATATAATTGAAAACTTTGGTAATAAGGTCTATAAATGTGTATGAATCTATTGTGCTGGCCAGTGACGGGTGAGGATGGAAGAGATTAATGGAAATTAAGGCCTGGGGGATGTCTAGTCTGTGGAGTTGAGATTGGGAGGAAGTGTCTGGAAGTACTCTAATGGCTCTGACTGTGAAGCAGTTACTAAGGTCGTGGCTGTTGTGAGTAACAGGGAGGTCCAGGTTTTGGGAGTAAACTGTCTGTCTGTGACCATTCATTCTGATGGATAATGAGTTTGAGGTCAGGCCAATGCAGGAACTTGGACAGTGGAGGCAGGTGAGCTGGTAAATGAGATGGGTGGTTGTACAGGTGGCACGACCTATTATGGGGTAGGTTTCACCAGTAGTAGGGTTGCTATAAGTAGACGTAGGCGGATGCATACCGCACGTTTTGCACCTATCATGGTAACCAATTTATAATAATTTTTTATATTGAATATTAGTTGCTAATAATGTATCATACATAAATAATGCATTTTGTCACTTATTTTCATCATTATTCATTTTCATATATCACGTGCATAATGTAGAGTTTAGAAAATAATTTTACCTCTAGTAAACGGGACTGGGACTTTGTGAAAATATTCTATGAGGAGTGCTATAAGTATTACTTAGTAATTAAATTGCAAGGAAAGGGAAAGTGACTCATCACTCACCAAAGTTGAAGGCAGCGACGGGAGAAGAATATGTATCACAAACACACAGATATAGACAATATTTCAGTTATTAAACCTTATACATGACGGAGAAAATGAGTCATGAGGCTCGGGAGGTGTGCACAAGCCGAGGGTTGCTACATGACTAGGGGGATTAGCAATCAGAGTTTTTCCCGAAACTACCGCTGCCTCAGAACTTCGGAGATGGGAACTTTGTCGGGAAAAGCGAGCTGGGATTTAGTTTAATGAAAGTTGTAGTTTCTTGTTAAACTGGAATGCATAAGTTTATTTCTGCTGATTGTACATAATCAACCACCAACTTCAACTGATATGACCACTTACTAAAGTACACACATCACTTAATTTGACCGTGGATAAGGCTAATACAGACTGGTTGCCAAAGATACAGATCCGACTACAATAAAGTAGACCCAGGCTTGAGCAATATGTTTTCCCGATCTAAGTCAGCGCTTCACTTAAACAGTTCAACTTCATGTATAGTTCTCCAAACTGCTTAAAACCTTCAATACTCATCAACTATAACAGGAAAGTTACTCTACTTGTCTTTGAGGAGCTTAAATTGCCGTCCCACGTGCATTACGCTACATACACCAATTCACATGCTTACTACACCATGCGCCGATCAGTCTCCACTGACTCTATATGCTCACTGCCGGGCCTCCTCCTACGGAACCCTCTCATTGTCGCTAGACTAAGTCTTATTGTTACAATTACGCTCTGGCAGTTTGATGACCAATTAATTCTTATGCATTAACCTTTCCACTCTACTCTTTTAGTACCAAATTACTGTCTCATCACAACTAGCATATCAAAATATCCTAGATACCAGACACCCAGCCGGCCTCAACCACAGATAAAATTGCTTTCCCTGATGCATCACTCATTATTATAGTAGCATTATTGTCATTTAACTAATTACCTTATTTCATTTTTTATTTCATTTTTAAAAATTTATCCATCCATACTTAATTTATTTCCCCCATGCCCCCTCTTTTGGTAGATTATCATTTCTACCACCATCAGTGATTTACATATTTATATACAAAATCTCAGTCCCACCACCATATTGATAATCCACCTAGTCACGTAGCAACCCTCGGCGTGTGCACACCTCCCGAGCCTCATGACTCATTTTCTCCATCATGAATAAGGTTTAATAAACAAAATATTGTGCATATTCGTGTGTTCGTGATATATGTTCTTCTCCCGTTGCTGTCTTGATCTTTGGTGAGTGATGAGTCATTTTCCCTTTCCATGTAATATATATTGCCTAAAGCCATTTCCTTTTTGCTTAGTTTAAATACTTAGTAATTAGTATGACACACATAATCTCATTTTATTATCACCTTTAAATCATATTTGTTATAAAAAGTAAATCGACTAATGGGGGAAAACCCATTTCTGCAGTGTGGTGTTAACTATCAAGAGCACCCCAAGTGAGCAGCAGTGAAAATGCTAAGTTTTGTATTAAGATAATAGGAAGTCCTGCCTGTTTACTATCTGGTGCAGGTGTGGCGTGAACACGTGTTTGTTTTGTTCCGGGAACAGAGAGACGCTCCCGAACACGAGCTTGAACAGCTTGAGGTAGAGGGCTCCCTTCTCCGTCCCCGCCCCCAGCTCCTCCACGCGTCCCAGCAAGTACTCCAGCAGCACGGACGCAAACACTGGGGACGTTGTCGGATTAGCGAGAAATGAATTTGCTACGATCTGCAAGGAAGGATTTATGCAGATCCGCTCCACCACGTAGTCGATTGTAGTTGAAAATATTTCATTGAAACTGCGCTGATTCATCGTTGAGAACTGAAAAATAAAGAAAATATAATTAAACAGGAGCATGAATGCTCAATAAAATTGGTGTAAAACAGTTAAGCAATAATCAAAATTATTGTAAGAAATTCGTTTGACCTTTCTAAACAAAATTAGTAGCAGCATATGTATCTATGAACAAGTTTATCAAACAAAAAGGAACTTTAATTCTCATAGCAGAAATAAAATTAAACTTTAAAAAAAGTTACATTATTATTATACTCATGTGGAAATGCACATAAACTACATTAACAGATGATTTGGAACTACAAAAAGTTTCATTGCATGATAGGTTTAAAACATTTTTGGCCCACCACCCTCTTTTTTTTTTAAACAAATAAACCAATAATTAAATAATAATAATAAACCTGACTGTCACTATTTAAAAAAAAAAAATAATAATAATAATAAAAATACTAATGGCTCCCTTTTCAAGAAAAAAGCACACTGACCCCATCCTTGTAGTAAGTAATGTAACCCACAGTACTCCAACTTTTTTGTTTTGTATCACAGGCAGTAAGGAGGGGAGATATTAAATAATGAATTGAAAAGAGAAGTTGAGAAAGCAAGAGAGAACTGGATGAGAAGTAAGTGTGAAGAGATAGAGCAATTAGAAAGAGAGGGAAAACTTGACTTGATGTACAAGTAGGACATGCAGATATGCTTTGAAGGAAAGAGAAATCTTTATAAATAAAGAAGGATAGGGAAAGTAACCGATCACTCACCAAACTTGAAGGCTGTGACAAACGTGAATCATATGAAAAAAATCATTTTACCATGACCAATCACCACAGAGATTATTTTGTTCCACATTCATCATTGGTTAACTTTCTTCCCCCACTGCTGGTTCAACCCCCCCCCCCCCTCCTGCACAGTTCATCCCTGTTTCATTCATGTGGTGGGTTGCGTTGTGGTCATTTACCAAAAATGTTGAAAGAATTAAAGTTAAAATTTGCCGAGGGCAATGTAGGGAAATTGCCACCAGAGTTTGCAATCCATTGCAATTAAATTAAATATTATTATGTCTTCCCTCTTACATGACTGTTGTTATCAACTGAGATACTGTAAACTTGTTTGTGTGTGTGGTTTTTTTGTTTTTTACTTGTTCATTTCACTGTCCTGTCTTCGTCTGTGGTAAGTGACAAGTTATTTTCTATCTATACTATCTTATATACATAGTAGTCAGCAAGTCAAGAACACTTTGAATGCTCAATGCATGATACTTATTTATCATTCACTAAATATATTCGTTCAAAAAATTCTTATTTGATAATAGTTTAACAATTAACATGAACTTGTAACGTTGTTTATACTGACATCTTACATTTATGAAGTGTAAACTTATTTTAATACTTGAAATCCCTTACGATTCCTGAGAAGGTCTCCAGTACTTCTTTCTCCTCCCTGGAACGCACGGCCTGTGTGGTCGAGTTCCTCGACACCGGTGGCGGGATCACGCCGAGTGTCGAGGGGTTAGGGCTGAGGCTGTAGACGTCCAGAGCTCTCAGCGCCCACTTCACAAGGCGGATCAACAACTGAGTCTCTTCAGGATGGAACGCTGTCGCTCGAGCTGCACTGTCGGTCGAGGCAGACTGCAACAAACAGCACGTAATGTCACACAAACGAGTCTGTCAACTATATAAGGTTTTGCAGTTTGCACAGCCCTCGTGATGTTCTAGCTACGAGGTTTGCGAGATTTACACTGCGTCCAAACACTCGTTTTCCTGAAGTTTCGACTAAAGCCTACGGTCTTATTCAGGGGACGCAGCAGAGTCAGCGTGTCACATAACCGTGTGGTTTGTTCAAGTTAAAACTATTAAAGATTTCAGTCCTTTTGTTTCAAACAGTTTTAAGAGTTTACTATTGTACTTGCTCTACTCCTCTAGGAACTACAATGAAATGCAATACCCGAAGATGCAAGGTTCTTTCAGCAATGACTATTCTAAGCAGCTGATCTATGCCTCTGTGTCGTTAGCCCCACTCTTGATCCATCTCTATAGTAACGTACACCGTCTTACTTTTTTCTCTATGAGCAAATATTATCGATTTTCGTCCACACTCAAGGAACAAAATATAATTTTCTTATAAAAAATGTATTTGTTGTGTCACAATTAGAAGGCTAGTCCCTTGAAGAAAATGGTAGGCTTTGATCAAAATGCGAGGAAAAGCAGTGTTTGAACACAGCGTAAATCTCATAAAGTTTACAGTTACAAAAAGTTCGTCCAATACTTAAAGGCTAACCTAATTTTGCATCTTAAACTGAATGAAACTCAAGAATAATTAATTTTTATAGTTATGTACCTAAAACTATAATTGATGTAGGAAGGAAAGATAAATAATGCCCAACACTCACCAGAGCTGAAGGGAAGAAGGCAGCCACAACACGACATAATATACAAACACACAAAAACAAAATACTTAGGGGTTATCAAGTGAAAGAAACATGTGGCTGAGATCCCACAAGCCACGCGGTCGACACAGCCAAACAAAGAATGAACTTAACTGTCGTAAGTGGTGGGGGGAGCAACGGTAATATAATCACAAGTATTAATCACCAGAGAGTAAAAAGGGACATTTAAAAGGAGAAATAATAATAATGATAATATAGAGTTTGTAGCTTCATATTTCGCTTAATTTTCAATTTTGAATTTTTTTAATTTTTTTTAAGAAAGTTTTTATTTTATTTTGAGTTAGCATAGTTCTCAGTTTTTTGCACATTTTTCTATTACTTAATAGGCAATTCAGGACCATCGGCTGACATCTACCGCACATCTGCGACAGGTGCCTGTGAACACGTTTATTATCTATTTATTATTATTTTCTAGCTTATGCCTTTCTACCCCCCCCCCCCCTCCCCTCCACCCTCACTCCCCACGATGTTGTTTTCTCGTGTATCAATGCTGCGGGAATCCTCCTCCATGGTAAGTGGTGGTTTTTATATATATATATATATATATATGTGTGTGTGTGATTCCTGTGGCACCAAAACATGGAAAAAGAAACACGTACACACATAAAGCAAAATTTTCAAACCTTCTTCTTCAGTAGTAGTGAGATGCAGTCTGGCAGTCAACTGAGTCAGCCAGCAAGGCTGCTAGCTCATGGTGGGAGGAAAAAACAACAGCGCAGGAAGTGAGAGAGGCATATACCAGAAAATAGTAATAAATAGAGAATAAACTTGTCTATAGGAATTCATCGCGGAAGCACGGTAGATGTCAGCTGATGATCCTAAATAGCCTTTTACATCATGGGGGTATGTGCAAAAACCTGCAAACCATGTGAAATAATGATGATAATAAAGAGATAAGCATGTGGACATTAAAATATATACTGTACATTGTAGTGGCCAGTGATGGGTGTAACAGGATGGAGTGAATTATCTGAAATTGGGGCCTGGGGGATGTCTAGTCTGCAGGATGTGTTGGTCAGACAATTCCCACCTGCAGAGTTGCATTGATTAAATTACAAATTTTTTAAATATTAGTCTCATTATATCAAAAGGAGTACAGCAAGGAAGTGCCCTTTCACCTCTTCTGTTCATAGCAGTGATAGATAACATCTTAAAAGAACTAAAGAGAGCCACCAATACAGATCTACAGGCATTGGTGTTTGCAGATGATGTGGCTGTATGGGATGAAACCGAAGAAAGAATATGAAAACAAATTGAAAATGAGGCGTAATAAGTTTGAAGAATATGGAATGAAATTGAACCCAACAAAAACTATAGCACTGAAAATAAGCCGAAAGAATACAGACTGTCATATAAAATTACAATTCCACCAAGTTGAAGTTGTTGACCAGTTTAGCTACCTGAAGAGCATAATTGCTATTAATGGTAGAAGTGAGTTAGAAATAATGAATAGAGTAACCAAAGGAACCAACTTCTACAGTACCGTGCGGTGCTTACTATGGGACATGAAGGCTCCCAGAACAAAAATTGTCTTGTAAAAATCATATCTCATTCCTATTCTCACATTTGCTTTGGAAACATGCACACTAACATCAAAGGACATTAGCAAGATCCTAGCCCGTGTAATGAAGTTTCTTAGAACTGCCCTCCAGAAAACGAGGTTTGATCATATAAAGAATCATGATATTAGGTCAAACCTAGAGCTAGGGGAATCCATGGAAGAGAGACTTTGGTCATCAAGATTTAAATGGTTTTGGCATGTTAAAAGAATGAATAGTACAAGACTAACAGACGCCTATTTGGAAAAAAAAAAGGATAATGGGCAAAAGACCAGTGGGAACACCAAGAAGAAGACGGAAAGACGAACTGAAGGAGAACATAAAGAGAAGAGGCTGTGTCACATTAAATATGCTGATTGTTATTTGAAATAAATGAATTTTGTAGACTGAATTTTGATTATGATCTTGGTCAATCTGTTTTTACTCATCCGACTTTTTCTACCAACAATCCTTCTTACACCTCACTTCTTTTTTTTCCAGAGATCATATCTTTTCAAACATCTCAGAGTAAACAATATTTATTAGACTTGCTATTCTTTTTTTATAAATTCTTTAAACTTTTAATTTACCAATATTATGAACTACCATGTTACAGCTGGAACTGGGAATCTATTACGAACAGAGAAAATTTTCAAGATAGGAGACAGTGGAAGACTATCGACTATAACCACAAAGACAGAAACAACGGAGGGTTCGTAAATCACACCCGGAAAACTGGAGATGGTCCGCAGCGATAATGATGGTAACGAAAGGAGACCAAATGTGGCTCTAAACCTCTTGACAGTGGTTAAAGGACAAGAAAAACTCTGCAGAGAAACGACACAACTTCTGGGAAACTAAATATCAAGGATATAAAGAAACGTTGTTACGAAATTGACACCAGAAGCGAGGCACTTACCTCGTCGGCAGAGCAGCCGCACACTGCAGCCTTAGCGGTGCACAGTAGTGTCCTCACGAGAGTCCGGCAGTCGGACACGTTGTGGGTCCCTCTCGGGAGTGCAGTCGGCTTCCCTTCTTGCTCTGCACGCACTGTACCTGTCGGAATGCAGTGCACCAGTGAAATTTTTTACATTACACAATAAACATCGTTACATTTTAAATTGTATGTACTGTGTATCTATTTATATCAACCTGCCAAGGTCTTCAACTTAGAAATAATCCCAAATAGTGATATATATATATATATAAGGAAGGATAGGCAAATATGACCCAACACTTACCACAGATGAAGGCGGCTGGGACGACGAATAAAAAACAAATACAAGAGAAGCGCAATATTCCAGCCTACAGCAGCCTTAAACGTGCAGAAGGTGAAGCACCAGGCGGCGTCACATGTATACACATAGACGGCCAACTGGTGAATGGCGTCTCAGGTGCGGATGGTAGTTTAGGTGGAAAAGGGGGGGTGGGGTGGAGAGTAAGCTCAAATACTGGATCAATAATCGATACTGATGACGATATGTTATTATTGAAAGAGGTGAAAAATAACTGGGTGGCGATATATATATATATATATAACTATAAGTGAAAAGTAAAATAAATGTAAATAGCATGGATAATAGTAAATACAGAAATACAAAAAATGTAAATGTTATGCTGGGTCTGGTGGGCACAGTTTATTTATTATCTATACCATTTACATTTTTTGTATTTCTGTATTTACTATTATCCATGCTATTTATATTTATTTTACTTTTCACTTACAGTTATATATATATATATTGCCACCCACTTATTATTCACCTCTTTCAATAATAACATTCGTCATCAGTATCGATTATTGATCCCCCCCCCCCCCCTTTTTCACCTAAACTACCATCCGCACCTGTGATGCCATTCTCCAGTTGGCCGTCTATGTGTATACATGTGACGCCGCCTGGGGCTTCACCTTCTGCACGTTTAAGGCTGCTGTAGGCCGAAATATTGTGCTTCTCTTGTGTTTGTTTTTTGTTCCTCGTCCCAGCCGCCTTCATCTGTGGTAAGTGTTGGGTCATATTTCCCTATCCTTCCTTAGTTTTATTGCCTTAAAGCTTTTTCCTGCTCATTGTTATTATATATATATATAGGAATCAAATTAGGATAGGGAAATGAGCCACCACTTACCTTTAGATGATGGATGTGGGGCGCGAACACACATAAAAGACACAAACACAAACAATAAAGAAATTTTCGGGAAAAAACCCTTCATCAACAAGAGAACATTATGGGAGGTGGGTGCAGAAAGACCGCCGGTCAAGAAAATGGTGGGGGTAAATTCAAACATCGGAAAAGTAGAGGGGCAGTGAATCAGAGCTAATACCCGAGCAAAAATAAATATCCAAAATAATTTCTGGTTGGTGGGAAGATCAAACAAAATATAATTAGAACTAAATATATATTGAAAAAAATATTAAAATTATATATATATATATATATAGGTTGTTAGGAAATTTTTATCCTATCCAATGTTCAATATATATATATATATATATATATATATATATATATAATATTTATGAAGTAAACATCACCTCAGGTTAGTGGTGGTTCAGTATAGGTAATGGAAAGGAGAGGAATAAAAAAAGGTTAAACATATGTGCTACTAATAATAATAATGACCGGGTATTATCTTAAGTTGAGACCAGGTGGTTGCCTTGTGCCTAGTTTGTACTGGTAGGCAAGTTCCCACCTTCTGAGTTCAGAGAAACTGCTGCTATTAGGGAGAACTCTGATAGCACGGACTGTGTAACAAGAGTTGAAATTATTCAAGTCGTGGGTTATGGCATGGGCAGCAACTGGGTGCTTTGGGTTCCGTGTGAACACCGTCTGACGGTGGCCATTCATTCTTATGGAGAGTGCATTAGTGGTCAAACCTATATATGAAGCCAGGCAGTGGTTGCATGTTAACTGGTATATTACATGGGTGGTTTCACAGGTGGCGTGTCCTATGATAGGGAAGCTTTCCCCTGTGACTGGGTTGATAAAAGTGGTGGAAGCATGGTGTATGTCACACATCTTGCAGCGTGGTCTATTACATGGGAAAGAGCCTTGGGGTTGACTGTTAGGAAGAGGAAGACTGTGCTTGTGGACTAGAAGTTCACTGAGGTTAGGAGGTCTGCTGAAACAAGTTCTAGGAGGGGCAGGGAGGATTTTAGGAAGAATGGATCTCATTTCAGGGCATGTTTGTAAGAAATCATAGCCCTGCTGGAGGATTCTGTTGATGGATTCGAGGCCTGGGTAGTACTGTGTGACCACGACTGGATTGTGGTTGGTTTTTGCGGGTCTGGGATGATTGATTGCCTGATTCAGTTGTGATGTAGCATGTGAAAGCTGTTTGTAAACCAAAGCTGGAGGGTAGTTGCGAGATATTAATGCTTCTGAAATACTGTTTGAATAATCCATGAGAGACTGTTGGTTAGAGCATATGCGACTACCTCGAATGCCAAGACTGTAGGGGAGTGAACGTTTGGTATGGTATGGGTGGCAACTGTCGAAATGGAGATACTGTTGAAGATTGGTTGGTTTGATGTGAACTGAAGAGTTGAGATAGCCATTGGATAGGGACAAATCCACATCCAAGAATGTGGCCTGGGTGTGGGAGTAGGACCAAGTGAATTTCAGCATGCTGAAGTTACTGCGATGGTTCAGGAAATTTAGCAGTTCATTTTCTCCATGCATCCAAATCATAAATATGTCATCAATGAAACGAAGCCAAATGAGGGGTTTGAGAGGGACTTTCTCCAGAAATGTCTGTTCCAGCCGGCCCATGAACAGATTAGCATAAGAGGGGGCCATGCGGGTACCCATGGCAGTTCCGCAGGTTTGGTGATAGATGTTGCCTTCGAAGGAGAAGTAGTTGTTATTAAGGATAAGGTGGGCTAATTTGATGAGGAAGGATGTCATAGGAAGGCTGTTGGGAGGGCGCTGGTCCAGAAAGTGTTCCATGGCCTGAGGTCATGCCAGTGTGGAATGTTTGTATACAAGGACGTGACGTCAATGGTAACCAGTATTGAGTCGGAAGGAAGAGGTGTGGGTAAGGTAGAAAGCCGGAAGAGAAAGTGCTAGGTGTCCTTTATATGAGATGGGAGCTGATTAACAATGGGCTGTAGGTACTGGTCAACCAAGGCAGAGATGCGCTCAGTTGGCGATCCATAGGCTGCAACGATAGGGCGTCCTGGATTGCCAGGTTTATGGATTTTGGGCAATAGACAAAGGGTGGGTGTACGTGGATTTTGTAGAGTGAGAAGCGAAATGGATTGTGGGGTGAGGCCTTGGAGAGGTCCACTAAACTGTACATATTCTTGTATTTTTTTGTTGACAGCAGGAGTTGGATCTTTCGATAGGCAGCAGTAGGTTTTGGTGTCTGATAGCTGACGAAGAGCTTCAGCCACATAGTCATTCCTGTTCATGACTACAGTGGTTGAGCCCTTGTCAGCTGGAAGGATAATGAGATCTGAATTGCTGGAGAGTTGTTTTCTGGCACGGGTTTCAGCTGGGCTAAGATTATCGGTGTTTGCTAAAGATTTAAGGAAAGTGGGAGAGGCCAAACTGGTGGAAAGGAAATCTTCAAAAATTTGGAGGGGATGGTTCTGGGGAAGAGGTGGAGGGTCAAGTGTGGGTGATGGTCTGAATTTCTCTAGACTTGGTTCTAGGTTTTCCTGATATCTCTGTTCACTGCTATGCGTGGCAAAGTGATACCGCCAGCGGAGTGTACGGCAGAACGATAGAGAGTCACGGACTAGTTTGGCGTGGTCAAATGTGGGGGTGGGTGAGAAGGTGAGTCCTTTAGAGAATACAGAGAGCTGGGATTCAGATAATGGTGATGAGGATAGGTTTATAACTGACAGTTTAGGCTTGGGAGTAGGACTTTGGTGCAGAGAGTGAGGTGCAGGTTTTAAAGGGGGAGGTTGAGGTATGTTGAGGAGCTGGGCAATGGATGGTTTTGAGGAAATCAGAGGAGGCTGTGATTTTGATTGGTAGACCATTGGTTGGTGTGGAAGAAACTGCCCTAGTGCAAGATGGGACTTCAGCAATTTGGATAACTTCTGTAAATTTTTCTGGGCATGCATACTGCTCGAGTTAACTGCTTGCTCTAAAATATGCTGCAAAGTTGTAATTACTTGTGGGAATGATAACATGAGTATTTTGTGCAGGGATATGAGGTTTCCAGAATGTTGGTTAGCCAGAATGGTATATTGTTGCAGAAACAAGGTGAGTAAGGGCCAACAGGCAGTGGTTGCATGTTAACTGGTATATTACATGTGTGGTTACATATATATATAAGCAAAAAACCACCGCTTACCAAAGAAGGGGATTCCAGCGGCATTGGTACACGGAAAAAACACGAACACACAAAGAATAGAATTTTTGAGCATGACTCTTCCTCAGTAGAAGTGAGATGGCTGCACGCAAGTGGCAGCCAACTGTATTACTCAATTGATACAAATTGGTCTAAATAATCAATAGCACAAAGTAAAATAATTATTTAAATACAAACAAATCACTAATAAGAATGCTATGATGTCACGCTTCTTGGCTTTGCTTGAAACGACAAGAGACGTTGTTGTAGGTTACGCGTGCTATTAGCTAAGTACCTGCAAATATATGGATTGTCAGAATAATCAAAGAAAAGTGTGTATTTTGTTTAAATCAACATAATAAATATTAGTTGCTTATATTTAATTAACATTTGTTCTATGTAGAAGTATTCATTAAATTCTTTGGCCATTGATATGTAGGGTAAAACTCTTAGTTTTTGATTATTAATGTTAGTGTCAGTTTTGATTAAATTTTTATTTAGCCTCAGTCTTACTGCTGGCATTTGACGTTACAGCACAGGGCAGGAGTAATTTATTATTATTTTTTTTTTAAATTGAAATTGTTTCCATGAGTGTCCTGTTAGTGAAAACATTACTTCGTTTGAACTTAAGCAGTTCCACACTGATTGCAATCTTTGCAGCCTAGACTAATATTAAAACTAATGTTACGTAGCACGACACGAGTTGTTTACTTTCCTTTGCATTCACTGATGCCATGCGGTCATTATTCCAGCCGAATGTAACTGTGTCAGCCATTCAAACATTGTATTAGGAGTCTGGAGCATGGTTAACAAAAAATACAAATTGTTAGAACTGTGAATATTTCTGATCAAGTTTACATCACGATGCATAATTGCCACTAACACGTGATATGGTGAATCTATTAATTCACGTATGATTGAAACATTCATTTTCTAACGGAAATTTTAGCAGAGTTTGTGGTTAGGTCGAAAAGCAGCCCGAATCAGGATGGCAACTGAGACAGTGTAAGTCACAGAGAAATGTATTGAGATTTAATTTATAAAACTTCTTTTTAGTTAAGCAACTAAGAAGACATGACTTGCCAGACTATTGCATTCAACCTGTCATTTTTGACGCGCTTTGAGGCGAGTAACAAAATAAAATTACAAAAATAATTTATTCCAAAGCTCAATTAACTACCTAAAAGTTTTCAGACAAGTATAAAGAATGAGCTTTAGCAAAGCTGCTACTTCCACCACCATTATCAAAGTTTTTCTAAGCAAGGTCAGTAACACAGTTAATATTTTATTACTTCTGTTTGTTCTGTATTTCCACAACACCCTGCCAAACGGAAATACAGCATGATTAAGGAGCAATGCAATATATTGAAGGAGGTTGGAGCATGAACAATCCTGAATAAAAAAGTTCATACAAAAATGCGTCCAATTTGCATTCGTTTTTTTTTTTTAATACAGGTGCTGGAATGCTTTCTATAAAATAAACCTAAAAAATGATCAAGAGTGAACAAAAAACTTATTGAAGTACTTTATTCATATATTTTAGAAAAATGTAAATCAAATCTTAAAAAATCCCACCATCAACTTTAATACACAAATTGAAGCACTTTATTCATACTTGAAGTCGACAATGTTGTATTGTTGAAAATAAAGCTGCAGAGTGAAGTCAATGGTGGGATTTTCGAATATTTGATTAACACTTTTGTAAAATATGCATTTGTTTTTCCATGACTTAAGTACTTCAAAAAGTTATTTGTGTGGTATTGATGTTTTTCTGATGTTTTTATGCATAAAATTCCAGCAGCTGTATCTCCAAAACGAATGGAAATCAGATGAACTTTTTTTACTCGGTAATGTTCATTCTACCTCCTTTAATACTTTTTTTTTTTTAATCTGCTTAACGTCTCTCTTACAGCGAGGTCTTTAGAGACGGGAAAGGATGGGGGGCAAGGAATGGGAAGGAATTCGGCCATAGCCTTTTGAAGGAAGCATTCCGGCATTTGCCTGAAGTGATTTGGGAAACAATGGAAAACCCAAATCTGGATGCCCGGACAGGGATACGAACCGCCGTCCTCCCGAATACTTAACATTCCTCCAGAGTAATTCTGTATGTATATTATGTCACTGACACACTATAGTGAACAAACTGATATGTAGCTATTTCTATTCCATTGAAACAATAAAAGAAATGAGGAAATAGTGACTCAGTTTCTGTTTAACGTATTGCAAAGTGAAAAGTCAGGTAGCCTACACATTAACATAACTAGGCGTTTAAATGTAAGGTTAAGAGTTCGGACTATGGGGCGAGATGAATTGTTACAGGT
Source organism: Vandiemenella viatica (assembly GCA_031002005.1). NCBI lineage: Eukaryota > Metazoa > Arthropoda > Insecta > Orthoptera > Morabidae > Vandiemenella > Vandiemenella viatica. Next base: position 2,396,872 of record JARYHS010008074.1, read on the forward strand.
GTTATTTTTGGATAAATACGTAATCGTAGGTTTTCCCAGCGAATCTGATGCTTGAAGATTTCTCAGCCATATGGCCAAATCAATTGATTGTAGTTCAACAAGTTTTCAGGCAGAAGACCACTTGACAAACAACTTACGAGGAAGAGAAACTGAAAGCCACAGCCTTCGTCCCGTACACTGGCAATATATCCAGCAAGATTGGCAGAATTCAATGCCGACACAACATCAAGTGTGTTTAGCTCCCACTAGCCAAGATTAAACCAGTCCTAGGCTCGGTTAAAGATGACACGATGAAACCTGGCGTATACCGCATACCGTGCGAGTGCGGAAAATCATACGTCAGAGAGACGAGTCGCACGATTGAACAGGGTGGCCACAAGGTAATGATTTAAAAATTCCCTGATATTTCCAGGTTTTCCAGAAAAAATTTGCCATATTTTTCCCAGATTTAGAAAGTTTATTTGCATGATTAAGATATTTAAAGTTTAGGTTAGATTTTGATTGTAAATAATTAAATCTGGTATAAAACTCAAAAAATTAGAAAAAGAAACAGTTTAAGAATGTTTATTTGAAAATTTTATAACTTATTTAGTAATCTTATGAAGCATAATTAAAAATGAGTAGCACAAAAATAAGATAATGACCAATATGAACTAGAACAAATCAGTAATCTTTCAATATTTGGTAGATAAAATAAATGAAGATTTTTAAATCATTCATCAGTAACTTGACTCAGTCAAAAGTTTAGCTTTTTTATACCTTTTTTTCATTTGCTACACTTTTCTTTTCAAATCTTCTGGTTCAGTTATTGTATCTTCTTTTGTTCCATCTTCAATTTCTTCTGTTGTCGAGATAACACTTTCGCGTAAGTTTCCGCGAGTCTATGCAAGCTAGTATGAACACGAGTTTGTATAAACCATGCAATCGTGTAGGCTCACCTTGCGCGGTTGTTTGGGTGTGCCACTCGCCTTGGCGGCGGTTTATTTGGTGCAAGTCAAAGGCACGAGCACGATGTTTACACTGTCGTATCAATTCAGCATTTGAAAGAGCTCTGAATGACGCAAAACTTTATAAATTCTACCTGTTTAGACCTATGGTTAGTATTTACACGATCTTACGTACTATTTTGTTCCTGCTTTAATTCGCCTTATATCATTAATACAAAAAAGTTATAAGGCCATATAATTATTGCTATTCACATTTTTGTTGGCATTGGTATCTTGAATCTAGGCTTTTGTTTTGATATTAAAGGTTCAATTTTTCTCAAAAGAAGTTAAAAACCAGCTTGTGACATTCTACACGACTTCGAAGACTCTCCACAAATTCAATTTTTTTGGAACGTTTGTTTCACACTTTGCTTGAAATTGTAAAAATGTTTAGTGAAACATAAAAACACCTTTATAAACTTACTACTCTACGATTGCTGTTTTATTCAGTAAAAAATATAACTTTTGATTTTACTTGTAGTACTATAATTCTGATTTAGATGTTATCCACTTTTTTTTTTTTAATATAATTTCGAATGCTGAGTTCTAGAGACAGTTCATTTCAGCATTCACGCACGAACATTTCGTCGTCATATCTCGATGAGGCGCAAGACGAGATGCAAGTTGATAGTGTAAATGCGGCATTTGTTGGCTGAATTATTTAATGCAAAAGCTCAATATTAAAATAATTAACAAAAAATTTCCAAATTTTGGGATGTTGCAATTAAAATTCCCTGATAACTTTTGAAATTACTTGGATTCCCTGATATTTCCATGAAATTTCAAGGTTGCTTTAAATTCCCTGATAATTCCAGATTTTCCAGGTTTTCCAGGTCTGTGGCCACCCTGTTGAAGAACGGTGTTCAGAACATTAACGTCACACCGAGCTACAGCAGCCGTGAAAATCATCAATTGCTAAACACTGTATACAGACACGGCATACTATTAAATATGAGGACATTGAGGTTATGAACAACACATCTCACTTGTGGGACTGTGTATAGAAGGAACCCATTGAGATCTGGCTATGGAAAAACCTAATCAACGGAGACAGCAGCTTCCAACTAGACCAGGCTGGGAACACCAGAGCAAAGGCAGCGCACACGACAAAGGTAACTTGCAAAACGAAGACCACTGCTCGACACATCGGAGCGTACCACATCCACCACCACTGTCGGAGTGCTGCGCTGGAAGTGGAGGGGATGGGTCGTGGGGTATAAATACCACCCCAGCAGGTCCGGCCTGCCAGTCGTGTCGCGGACAGACGCAACCTGAAGACGACGGCACTTTACGCCGTCGAAAATTCGTTCGTCCACAGTCGACTGATCCGGTCGCATGCCCGAGAGATCTTCGAGCATTTTGGGACAGCTCGAGAGAGGTCTCCAGCGCGACTCACCTTCGGGATTCGCAGGAGCCGACTCGCGTGCGGCAGACGTACTCCCGGCTGCACGCTGACGGGCGGAGCCTCCGCTCGCGGCAGCCGAGCCGACGAGTGGAACGAACGCGGCGGCGTCGGTGCTAGACCACTGAGTGGCAGCTGTTTTCATTTTGGCTCCTGCACCGGCACTGGTCACCTTCAGTATGGTATCACCAGGTACTTGTTTGGGTTGAGGCAGTTTACTGAAACAATAAGTAAAAACCATAACGGCAATAATTAGTATTATATCTAGTGTGCACAAAAAACGCTGGGACTAAATTTCACACTTAATGTTGGGGGAAAATTCTCTTTCATAGGTAAGGGCATCAGCGATTGTAATATAATTTAATTTAATATAATTGCAATGGAGTTCACACTCTAGTGGCAATATAACTATACACCCATCTTTCTCCTTTCTTCTTCACACCTACTTTAGCCCTCTACTATTATGAACTTTAAATTCTTTCAGTGTTTTTGGTAAATTATTCATTTCTCATGGTCATTTGTTACAATCCCTTACGCCAGTGACGTCAAAGATACGGCCCGCGGGCCGCATCCGGCCCCCGGGCTCAATCAATACAGTCCGTGATCGCAATGTGACACAGAAAGAAGTATCATGTTTTTTTAGAGCTTTTAGACTTCACTCGATTCCTCGATAATTCAGTACATTTTTTTATTTGAATCTGGCCCGCCTACACATTCTAAATTTAACATACGGCCCTCTGCAAAATTGAGTTTGACACCTATGCCTTACACCCTTACCTAAAAAAGAGAATCTCCCCACACCCTTGTGTCTGAAATCGAGTGCCAGCTTGTGGTCATGGTCATCTTTTTGCTTCCATACATTACTTTTAATTCCTACACCAATATCTTGCCTGCCTCATCACCAATATACGCCCTGTACACTCCCTCGACCCTCGTCACCCTCCTCCTGTTTTCCAATGAATCCCATTCCAGCTCTTTTATAATATCTGTCACTGATTGCATTCTGCGATAATTTCCAGAAACAAATCTAGCAGCCCTTTTTTGCACCCTCTCCAACTCCTGTATTTGATACCCATAATTTGGGTTCCATACTACACTACCATATTCAAGCAATGGTCTCACCAAAGTTTTTAAACCCAATTCCTTTACTTCCCTCGTAGGTTTTCCATGGTTTCCCAAATCACTCCAGGCAAATGCCAGAATCCTTCCTTCAGATATCGTATGTACATACTGTACTAACGTACAACACTTGTAAGTATGCTTAACATCTTAAAGTGTTGCCTTTTCATTTAATTAATGAAAAGCTCTTTTTCTTTAAAAATATGTTTTTTCTCCCATTTTCGACATACTTACAATAATTAATTAAAATAAACACTATCGGAAAAAATTCAATTACTCTAATTTTTTATTATCCGAATGGGTTCCGGTCCCAATTGATACTTATAATCGGAGTTCTACTGTACTTCATTAAATTAGTTATACAGTTATATATATATGGTCGATTCTATGAAATATTTGGCAGTAACAGTACAAAGGAACACGAAATGGGACATACACATTAATTCGTTAGTAGGTAGAGCAAATTCTAGGCTGCGATACATAGGTCGAATCTTGAAAAATTGTAATGAACAAACAAAGGAGATAGCGTACAAATCTCTGTGCGTCCACATTTGGACTATTGTTGTGCCATTTGGGACCCGTTTCGTAAGGGGTTGATCGAAAGTATAGAGAAAGTACAGAGAAGAGCCGCTCGATTCGTGACCACTTGCTACAGTCCTTATGAAAGCGTCACAGAACTGATTAGTAGACTAGGCTGGGAGTCTCTGGTAGATAGACGACACACGTTTCATTTAAACTTATTTGAAAACATGTGTACTCCCACTTTCACTTTCGAGTGTAGTGAAATACTTCGTCCACCAACCTATTTGAGCCGGAATGACAGGAAAGATAAGATTAGAGAAATAAGGTGCCGCACTGATTCCTATATGAATTCTTTTTTCCCCTCGTACCATTAGGGATTGGAATGCACAGCAAAGAGATTAGCTTTGGTGCTGAGCACCCTCTGCCACCCACAATTTTGTGAATTGCAGAGTATATATGTAGATGTAGATATCCCCTCATCACTTTCTCAAACAAGTGCAGAATTTTGAAACCTTTTCCTACCACCTGTCCAATGTGTCCTGCCAAGTTAACCTTGTTATCAAATGTAATGCCAAGTTAAACACGTTTCAAGTCTTCTACAAGCAATTCCTTCCCTACTTTACAATCGTAATCAACCTTTAACTGCCATGAGAAATTGATATTTAACCAAAAATGCTGAGAGAATTTATAGCTATAATTTGAAGATGGCAAAAGCAAGTTGTTGCGATATGTCTTTGAAATGGGTGTGTAGGGAAATTGCCAACACAACGCCAGCTCCATCACAATTAAATTAAATTAAAAATTCAAACTGAATAATACAGATTTTGTGTACTGTGAAATGAGTAGCCATTTCTTCTTCCACATTTTTATTATACTAATCAACACATGCTACAAATTGCTGAACCTTAATTTATCTGCACTAGCTAGTATATTTAATTGATGAGTTTTATCCACTAATAAAATTTAAAATCTAGAGCACACTCACCATTGACTTAGGAGAGTTGGTAGCTGATGCTTTGCTATTGTCTTAAACTTGATCACAATCGTTTCCAACATCCTCAACAGCAGCTCCCTCCCTCGCCCGGTGTCGACTCCACTCCGGTGTCTTATGTTGTCGACCAAGTTGAGCAGCAACTTGCACGACACTGTCTGAATGCTGACACGACAGAAGAGAGATATCATCGTTCCAGACACATACTAAAAGACTGAAAATGTCACAATTATTTTCTTAAACAAAGAGATTTGATTGCCAATATTTGTAGTGTGAATAATTGTAAATGACAGCTAAAACATAAGTATTAGACATTAATTTTAACTAACGAAGGATACAGTAAATGATTCATCACTCGTCAAATTTCAAGTCTGTGTCGAGTGGAAAACATATATGACGAACACAAACATATGCAATAATTTGGTTTTGCATGTTATTCATGTGCCAGGGACCGAGCGATATGGTTTGAGAGGTGTGCACACCCGAAAGATTACTCCACGGCCGACTGGGCGGGGGGAGACGAGGTGGGGAAGAAGGTGGTGGGAGTGAACTGTCGATATGTCAGGAAAGGCTAAGATGATGTACATGGATAATGGAAACAAAGAAACTGCCGTTGGGCTCTAAAATAAGACAGGAAAGACGACCCATCACTTACCACACACGAAGGCAGTAGGTGAGATGAACACGTAAAAAAAGCCAAAAACATACAAATTGCACAATATTTCGGTGAGAAACATTAATCGTGTGAGAGGCGAGACATATGGCAGGGGAAAGATGTGGTCACAACCCGACCCACCACAAGGTGGGAACACGGGGTGGGGGCGGAAGTGCCGGCTGGGGTGGGGGGATAGTGTTGAACAGTGATAGAAGTGGGACAAGATAAACTCTGCGACACCTGTTTAAAATTTATTATTGACAACATTACTAAAAAAAAAATTACAATATTAATAAGATGATGTATATAAATATATATGTATCACTGGTGGTGATAAATTAATAAATATAACAAAAGGGTACACAGTGTTAAAAAGAACAATAAATATAACAATAATATAACAAAAAGGTATAAACTGTTAAACGGAATGATAAATTTAAAAGAAATATGTTAATAGTTAAATGATAACAACAACAATAATAATAATGACTGATGGGTCAAAAGATGGGATTTTATCAGTGGTTAAGGCAGGTGGGTGTATGGTATCCAGGATATTCGGTACACTAGTTCCCATCTCTGGTCTTCTGAAGAGGGGGTGGTTTTGGGGGGGAAGCAGTCATTGACGTGGTTGTTTTGGTATTGGAAGACATAACTTGTGGGTGTGAACTGTTTTTCTGGCTGAGAGTTGCCGTGTGGTGGAGCTAGTGCAGTGGTGCAAGCTAGCTGGTGTATGATGTGCACTGTGGAGCATGTGACACATATACGGTTGGAATATGTTGTAGTGGGTGGATGCATGTTGCAGGTTTTACAGCGAGCTCTATTGTACGGTAAAGAACCGTATGGTGCTTTTGGAGAGACTGATGAAGGGTATTAGTGAACCAAGATGTTTTTGAGATTGGGTAGTCGGTTAAAACATGCATGAGGGACAGTGGGTAGACCTTCAATGTTCGTGAGTAATGTTTTATTTGCACTATCCTTTTTATTTATATTGCCTAAAAGCAATTTCGTTTTTCCTTAATACGATACTATAATTACATACTTTTTAACTATATATGCATTGTAAAATTAAATTATTGTGTTACCTGGTAGGCAGAGAATCGTCTCGAACGTTCCGTGAGAAGAGGTGTACGGCGCGTCGGAGGTCGGCGAACGAGAGGTGCTGACGGACGCGGTGCACCAGGTCAGCGAGAGTGCCGTACGCCAGCGGCCGCAGAGGGTCGTGCGACGCGGAGCCGGCGCCGAGCAGCACCGCCTCGTCAAACAGCCGCTCCGTCACCGGCACGAACCCTGGAAGCGAAATCGACAGAGAGCAGAGTAGATAATTAATAGTTCAGATTTCATTTCTGCGCCGACACAAATAAAAAAAAAGTTGTTAAGTGAATGACTGGCAATAGAAAAAACAATAACTATCCAGTTTTGATTCCTCCTTGCAAAGCTACTGTTGTCAACATCAGGGTTTTGAAAAATTATGTTTAAAGCAATAATTGGCCAACACTTTTCTTCTTACTAGCATTTATTCTGTATTGCCAGGTCTGCTTTATTCAGGTGAGGCAATGACTAATCACATATCCTTCAGCAAGGAGTCCAGGCAGTACTTCCTGAGTCTCGCGCGTGATATTTGGAACTCCGAAGTTATATCGAGTGCTATTCTCGGAGCTGAATTGTTGTTGCAAAGCAGTACGTGGCCATACCATTGCAGACTTCACTCTCGTACTTTTTCAGGGACTGAGGACACGACACATGCTGTGCGGTACAATCTGGAACGCCCCTGTGGCCAGCAAATCTTAATTTTCATGACATGCAGTTGTTGTTCATTTCTTTTAGTGGTTGGTCAACATTTAGTTCCAAACAGTACCATTGGTTGAATAACAGTTCTGTTAATCTTTTTCTGGTCGACTAGGACTCCTGTGAAGTGATGCCACTTCATCCGGGCAGCGTTGACTCTGTTTTAGACGTCTCGGAGTGTCTGACTGTCCAAAGAGATTGGTGTTCTCTAGTATTTGAACTCAGAAGACTTAAGAGTTCAAAGACAGTCCTGGTATCCTCCGTACAAATGTGTTGTACACACATATACTAAAAACATAACATCAATTCACTGTGCAGTTAACGTATATTTTTTAACCTGATTCCTTCAGCAGGATCTGCTGACACATAAAATTAATATAAAGTACAAGGATAGGGAAAATGACTCATCACTCACAAAAGTTGAAGGCAATGACGAGAGAAAAACATATAACACGAACACAAAAAATACACAATTTTTTGGTCTTAAACCCTCTTCATGTTAAAGAGAATGAGTCTTGTGGTTCGGGAGGTGTGCACACGCAGAACTTTCCTACATGACTGAGTGGATTATCAATATGGCGGTGGGGCTAAAATTAATAAAATGACACATATTCCCAAGTCATGTGATTTTTTTTTAATAAAAAAAAGATAAAAAGAAATAAGCAAATTGAAACCATAGAGAGATTATCCACATCAAATACTGCAAATACAAATAAACCACTATTGAGTGGAGGGGTTGATGGATACTCACTGATTCTTAGATCAGTCGCCAGGATGTGACGCGTAGCGACCAGCAGTTCCTTTCGCAGAGTGGCCGCCTCCGTGGGACACGTCGCGAGGAGAGAAATCACTGCTTTTACAATCTGGTCTGCATGCTGAGACACGACTGCTTCGTTGATCTGTATCGTGTATGCCAGAAATGACAGTGTCTTAATCTGCGCTCCCATGAAATTGACAAACACTTCCTTATTGAAGAGAGGGTTTGACCTGATCAGAGAAAAAAAAAATACATATAATATGGATAACACAACTTAGTATAACATAATCTTACATGATATGAAATCACTAACTGCAGATAGAATGGAGACAGAATTTATATAAAATTATCAAAAATAAAGTCATGTTTTACCTTTGCTGTTGAGGAGGCTGCAGGGATATGGTTGCCATGATGAGGGGTATGAAGTCAGTGACGTCCTGCTGGACGTCCGACTTGTATAACTGGTACATCATCACAACAATTAACGGTAACTCCTGCAGGACCTTAAGTGACATCACTGCCTTTGGGATTAAATGATACTACAAGGAAGGAAAAAAAAATTAAAGAAATTAAAAATAGATATTTAACATCAATAATATATAGATTTAATATTGGCTCATAATATTTCAAACACAAATATAATAGGATAGAATGTGTAAAATAACCTATCAGAGCTGAGGGCAGTAGGGCCAGAGGAACAGAAAAAAATGTACAGCTGCTGGGTGATCTAGATAGGATAACTAGCTGGGTGAGTCAACATGGGATGAAGGTAAATGCAAAGAAGAGCCAGCTTATTAGGCACACAGATAAAAACCTAAAGGTTGATTATGATTATAAAGTGGGGAAGGAGCTACTTATTGAAGACTCAAAATATAAATATCTCGGTATAACATTTGATAGCAGACTTAACTGGGCACGGCACATTGGTAAGGTAGTAGAACAAGGGTTTAAAATCCTTCACCTTGTAACGTAACCATGAACGTTACGGTTATATTTGGAGTGGATAGTGTAATCTGAGAGGTATGTAAGGTCTTGGCGGTGGGCAAGCGCCGAGCGCGGTGAGTAGGGAGTCAGTGATTGTCAGTGGTAACGTACGGAACAGCCGGCGGGAGCGGAAGGTTTACGGCAGTGTGTTTATCCCGTGAATACATCGTACGGCCGCTTGGCGTGTGTTCCGTACTAAAGAACGCTGTGGGATGTGTGCTAAAGTATATGTGGGACTATGAAGGTTCTTCCGAGAGACCTGATTCAATATAAACTGTGTTTAGTAAACTACTGCAGAATCGGACTATGGCGATTGTTTGTTAATTAGTTTCGAGAATTGTGCTCACTGCTTATTTAGTTGTTTTGACTGTACTTGAATCTGCTATCTTCGGTGACGAAGAAACATTAGTATTATTGTCTGGTGGCATGCTTGTGGACTGTGTAGTCTCAGAGGAATAAATCTACGAAAACTAGTACGCATATGTGTTTTCCTTCTGTGACTTTAATTAACCAATTAGCATAGCCGAAAGACTGGCGACCGCACGGCAAAACGAACCTTTAATTAAAAGAGTAATTAGTGGTGGAAGAAAGCTTAAGAAAAATCGTGTTAGGAAGTGTAGCTGCTCAATTGCTTCAACGAACTTTTAACTATACAAACACGAATAGCGTGAGTACCCGTTACATGGCTCAACGTGACAGGACAAGTTGCAGTTAAAATTGTTAAGGACGGACAGTGATTAATATAAAAAAAAAAAAGTGCTGGAAATAATAAGCAGTGAGTAGAGCGGGAAGACAACAATCGGCGATGGTACGGCTACTTCGAGGCGGCGAGTGCACAACAATGTAATAAACGAGAGGACCCGAGCTTTCACGATCGGAACCGAACAACGCAGTCTGACGGGAAGCCTCACCAGAGCAACAACTCGACACCGGGGCAACGCGGTACATCGGAGAGACGCGACAGCGGAACAACGCGGGCACGCAGAAGCGGCGCGGCGTCATTGCGGTCGACGGCAGCGCGGTCAGCAACTGAGATTCTTCGAAAGGGAAGTGCGAACAATTTTTTTTTTAATTAAAGAAAGACACAAACTGACATTAAAATTAAAAAAAAATAAAAAAAAAAAAATAAAAATATACTGTTTCGATTGGAATCACATTTCCGCGGTAGTAATTATTTCTTTTGCATTAATGAATCTTCAAATGAGCTACTGACTATGCGGATTGCAAATTTTATGCATGCAAGCTTAATGTTATTCTGATTTGGGGCAAGTTATGTCAGTTTCTGTTAACGAATTAATTTGTAGATTTTTTTGTTGATTTTCCAAAGAAGTGCAAGATTTATTTTTCAGTCTTTGTAAAAGCACAAACCGGCACGAATAATTCGCGATTTTTTTTAAGAAAAAATTAATTATTATTATTTTGCATATTGAGTAACAGAGGTTTTTTTTACCTTTTCTTTCGTTAACTTATTAAAGTTGAAATGCCGGAGAACTGTGGTAGATTTGCTTAGCAAATTATTTTTCAAGGAAAAAAAAAAAAAAATTATTTTATTTTGCTGTTAATTGGAATCGGAAAAAAAAGGATATTTAATGTGGAAGTAATAACAAACCAGATATACGCCAGCTGTAGTTGAACGGGTTTGCTTCAAGAGGTTGATTTCATAGATAGAGATTTCTGTAGAGTTTCCGTAATTTTTTTGGTCATTGATAGTAGTGTATGTATTCAATTGAAAGTGTATTTTATGACATGGTGTATATCTTGTTTGGTAGTTAAGAGATTTGGAAACAGAATTTTACCTTTTTTTGTGCTAATGTATACTGGTGTATTCTGTTTGCTGGATTGACGGCGTTGGTTACTTCTTGTCTTTTCTACAACGGAAGATTGAATTTATTGTGTGAAATAATTTCGTAATATGGCATCTGAGGTAGAGGGTGGTGTGAATGGAGAGATGGTGCGGGGAGGTGAGTCCCTTGGTGACGCACCCAGTGTAGGCATTAATCATTCCTCCCTTACTGTGTCTAATCATTTACAGTCGATGACGAGTTTTGCTAGTGAATCAGAAGTTGACAAGTCAAGAGAAGTGGTTAGGGAAAGTAATGAGGCGTCCATGTCGGAAATGTTTTGTGCTTTCCAGGGACAATTTGTCATGTCAATTCAGTCCTTTCTGGAAGCTAAATTCAATGAAAACAAGATTTCACTTGAATCCAAATTAAATGAAAATAGTATTTCACTTGAATCCAAATTAAATGAAAATAGTATTTCACTTGAATCCAAATTAAATGAAAATAGTATTTCACTTGAATCCAAATTAAATGAAAATAGTATTTCACTTGAATCCAGATTAAATGAATCACTGGAATCCAAATTAAATGAAAATAGTATTTCACTTGAATCCAGATTAAATGAATCACTTGAATCCAAATTAAATGAAAATAGTATTTCACTTGAATCCAAATTAAATGAATCACTTGCATCCAAATTAAATGAAAATAGTATTTTGCTTGAATCTAAATTAAATGAAAATAAGGAGAGTATCGAATGTCTTCGGGATGCTTTTGAATCGCGACTAGGGCAGTTTAGGGAAGAATTGACACAATATAGGGAACTTTGTGCACAACAAACTGCTGAAATATCTTGTAAATTGACTCAGTATCGTTCAGACTGCGAACAAGTAACTAGTGTTTTGCACCAAAATATGGAATCCCTAAAGAAAACAGTCGAGCTTATAGAAGATAACCATGATGAAAGACTGTCGAAGGTGGAGACTTTAGGAGAAACCCTTACCGAAAAATACACGGTAGTAAAAGAAGAAGTTGACCATTTAACAGTCGGCGTAGAGAAATTGTCGTGTCAGGTGGAAAAGGTTAAGGCGTCTACTGCAGTGTGGGTGAATGAAAAGTTACAGTTACAAGAGAAGCAAATTGAAAAAAGTCTAAAGTTACGGGTTCCACAAGTTGTGCGAGAAGAGGTTGTCAAATGTCAAATCTTGCCAAATGTGAATGCGCTCACTGCGTGCATGGTAGAAGAGAAAGTGGACTGGGAGGACTTTTGTGATAATGGGGGGATACACCCAGTTGATTTTGTGAAGAAGTTTGAAAATTTTGGGCCGTTCTGTAGGGCCGTAGAAAGAAAGAAGATAGAAATGTTCAGTAAACATATCAAGGGGAATGCCCGAATGTGGGGAGAACGGGCGGCAGATAATTGCGAGACGTTTGAGGAGTTTAAGTCAGCTTTTTTGGAACATTTCTGGTCCATCGACCGGCAAATTGCTGTTCGGCGGAATTTAATGATGGGAAAACCATACTCGCCGGGTGGGGGCACTCAGCAAAATTTTTTCTTGAAGTGTGTTAATTCTTGTAAACATTTAAGTTCACCATTTAGTGAAGGGGAATATGTGCGGATGATTAGTGCGCGTTTGCCCGAGTCGACACAGCTTGTATTTGTCAGTCACAATATATGTACCATTGACGAGGCGGTAAAGATGTTGGGTCGGCTGGACGAACAAGAGAAAAGTATAAGAGCAAAAGAATATGGGGTGAGGACACCCACACATTACGCGGAGAAATCGCAATCGGAAGGGGATAGAAGTAAGTTCACATCAGCAGCAGGAGAGCTACAATCATTTTGATAACAGGAATCGAGGCGGCTACAATAACCGCGGGCAGAGAGGAGGATTTGGACGTGGTCGTGGAACAGGGGGAGGAGGATTTAGAGGTGGATATCAATGGACCAACTGGAGATGATCGGTCCCGAGGAAGAGTCAGTAAATCAGGTGCAGGTGGCCGTGGTGGAGAGTGCAGCCACAGGTAAACTAGTGCCTGTCACTGCTTCAGCCTCAGCGGGGACAGGAGACGATACGAGGCTATCAAAAGAAGAACCAGAAGACAATACGAGGGGGCGAGATGAAGATGAGATTTCTAATGAACCAATTACAAACGATCAAGGAGAGGAAAGAGTGATCTGGACTGAATGTCGGAGATTATGCTAAACTGTTCATCGCTAAAGCGCGCATTCATGAGGAGGAGAGTGATGACTCGTCAGAAGAGTGGTCAAGTTGGAAGGAGATAAGGTGGTTCGGACAAGAAAAGGCAAAGATAATTTCAGAACTAACTTATAGATCAAATGGAAGAGAAACTGTGAATAAAAATGATGTTTGTGAGCCAGAAGAGCAGGAGAAGACTTGTGTAACTGACGACAAAATTGTTAAGAAAGATACTGTAGTAAAAGAAGAAATGAGGTCAGTAGAAGAAGATGGAAGACAGCGAGAAGCAGTCCTTGAGGTGAAAGAAACACTTCAGGAGACAGAAACAGTGAAGCCTGAAACTTTGCCGGAAGGGAATCTCGAAGTGAAGACATTGTATGATGGTAAATGAGAACTATCCATTATGTAAAGACACAAAACAGAAGGTAATTAATGGGAAGAAAGAGACTAGGCAGAATAGAGGATACTATGTAAAGCCAGAAGAATGGTATTTGCTGAGAGAAGAAAGTTGGAAGAGGCACAGGAAGAAGTTACGGTTATATGATGAAGCAAAGAATGTAAATAAGAAGAAAGGAGGAGGAAGAGAAGAGAGTTGGAAGAAGCGTAAGAAGAAGCGGGGTTTAATGCTGTTTGGTGAAGGAAGGAATATTGTAAAGAAAAAGAAGTAGGTACTTTAGGTAGAGAGGGGTGAGGTACAGTCTTCAGTTGCCTCACTGCGCATGATGGAAACATCCATGCATAAATGCCTTAGCGTTATGGTAGGTTTAGGTTTTCAGGTTGTTTGGTCATCACAATTATTTCTTCTATGGTATTGTACAGTTGTTGTATCAAATGTCTTTTGAGGTTGTGCGCAGATTAGCGACCCGCACACGGTTTGTTTTGGTGCAGGCACCGGATAGAGGGGCCCACCTCACAGCACTGTCGCATCTACCGCACCTCCAAGCTTTAAGTGTTGCCATGATTTAAGTAAGTTTTCAGTAGTTTCTTGTAACAATCAATCGCAGTCACAATTAGAATGTGTAAGAGGCTGTGTCAATAAGTTAGTGGGGTAAGGACTTTTGGTAGTTGGGTACAGATTGGTGACCCACGTAGTATTAATACACAGTTGCGGAAGGCATTCTTGCTGGTTTGTGTTTCCCAGTAATTTTAGCCCCGAGGCTGGACAATGTACTTAGAAGTGCGGTTTTCCCTTTCATTAAAGTGTTAAGATGATGTAAGTGTGGCGCAGCGTAATGTCAGTTTGCGTCTTTCCGCGTGTGGAGTGATCAGTGTTGGTGTACAACAGTCAGTGAATGAGGCACCTGCCTGAGCAGGGCACACTGTCAGTGCACTGTCGAAGTAAACAAGGCACGATTCAGTGCATGTGTCATACATCAGAAAAAAGAGAGGAAAAATTGTTGTCAAAATATATTGTAACTCAATTTGTAATTTCTTGGTTATATGTCATGGATCTAAGCAAGGACATATGGACATTGAAAGGTTTGATGATTTGTTTCATGCAGTTTCAGACTGTGTGTGTTATTCTTAATGTGTATGTAATTATGTTAGTTTAAGGATAAGCAAGCAGCCACCCAGACTTCCCTTTATGTTTGGTAAACATTTAATCTTGTATTTTTTTGTAAATGTTTCTATGTATATGTGAACAAGTGTGGTTTGTGATGACAAAAGTCGGTGCTTTGTCAATGCCGACTTTTGCCACATTGTAACGGTGGGGGTGTAACGTAACCATGAACGTTACGGTTATATTTGGAGTGGATAGTGTAATCTGAGAGGTATGTAAGGTCTTTGGCGGTGGGCGAGCGCCGAGCGCGGTGAGTAGGGAGTCAGTGATTGTCAGGGGTAACGTACGGAACAGCCGGCGGGAGCGGAAGGTATACGGCAGTGTGTTTATCCCGTGAATACATCGTACGGCCGCTTGGCGTGTGTTCCGTACTAAAGAACGCTGTGGGATGTGTGCTAAAGTATATGTGGGACTATGAAGGTTCTTCCGAGAGACCTGATTCAATATAAACTGTGTTTAGTAAACTACTGCAGAATCGGACTATGGCGATTGTTTGTTAATTAGTTTCGAGAATTGTGCTCACTGCTTATTTATCCTTTTGACTGTACTTGAATCTGCTATCTTCGGTGACGAAGAAACATTAGTATTATTGTCTGGTGGCATGCTTGTGGACTGTGTAGTCTCAGAGGAATAAATCTACGAAAACTAGTACGCATATGTGTTATTTCTTCTGTGACTTTAATTAACCAATTAGCATAGCCGAAAGACTGGCGACCGCACGGCAAAACGAACCTTTAATTAAAAGAGTAATTAGTGGTGGAAGAAAGCTTAAGAAAAATCGTGTTAGGAAGTGTAGCTGCTCAATTGCTTCAACGAACTTTTAACTATACAAACACGAATAGCGTGAGTACACGTTACAACCTGTTGGAGAGAGTGATGAGGTGATGCACTAGAGAAGTAAAGGAATTGGGTTACAAAACTTTGGTCAGACCACTGCTCGAATATGGTGGTGTAGTATGGGACCCACATTATGGGTATCAAATACAGGAATTGGAGAGGGTGCAAAAAAGGGCTGCAAGATTTGTCTTTGGAAACTGCCACCAAAGTGGTAACTACGAGGCGTATTTTTTAAGTAAGTACCGTTTTGTCACACCGTGGCTGCAGCGCTACGGTCGGCGTTCCGCGCATGCGCACTGGGTACCTGCATCTCTTGCCTACGCACTGACACCATTACAGTCTAATTCTTCCTTGTTTACTGAGTGTTTAAGATGCCTCCTATAATCGTGAGTCCCGCCGACTGTGAAGTACGGGCTGTTATGAGATTTCTTTGTGCTAAAGGCCTAAAACCGATCGATATTCATCGTGAGATCTGTGCAGTTTACAGACAAAACATTATGAGTGATGGAATGGTGAGAAAGTGGGTGAGAGCATTTAAAGATGGCCGCACAATTGTGCATGATGAACAACGGAGTGGGCGTCCTTCGGTCGTTAATGAAAGTTTGGTGCAGAAAGTGGACAATAAGGTGAGAGAAAACAGATGCTTTATGATTTCCTCCTTGTGTGATGAGTTTCCTAATGTTTCTCGTATTGTTTTGTGTGGCATTGTGACTGAGCACTTGAATTACCGAAAATTGTGATCACGTTAGGTGCCGAAAATGTTAATGGATGTGCACAAAACCAAACATTTAGGCAGTGCATTGATTTTCCTTGAGCGGTACCACAACGATGGTGACGATTTCTTAAGCCAAATTGTTACAGGCGATGAGACATGGGTGGCCTACATGACACCTGAATCAAAGAAACAGTCTATGGAATGCGGCATTCAGATTCAACCAAAAAAGTGAAGTTTAAGCAAACGATTTCTGCCCGGAAAATCGTGTGCACAGTTTTTTTGGGACAGAAAAGGAGTATTGCTTGTGGAATTTCTGCCTCGTAATGAGACAATCAGGCATCAGCTTATTGTGAGACATTGAACAATCTGCGCCGTTTAATCCAGAACAAAAGACGTGGCAAGTTGAACAAGGTCATCGTTTTTCTGCATGACAATGCCCGTCCACATGTGGCTAATCAGACCAAAGATCTCATCACATCTTTTCGATGGGAAACTCTAGATCATCCTCCGTACAGTCCTGATCTGGTGCCCAGTGACTACCATCTGTTCCTGCACTTGAAGAAACACCTGTGCGGTCAGCGTCTTGAAGACGATAACGAAGTCAAAACAGTTGTGATGCAGTGGTTAACAAGTCAGGCGGCAGACTTCTATGAGGAGGGTTTTCCAAAACTGGTACTATGTTATGACAAGTGCCTCAATATTGAAGGGAATTATGTAGAAAAGTAGAGTAAGGTACAGGCTTTCATGTAAAAATAAAATTATTGAGATATATTTGCATGTCTTTTTTTAATTTCAAAACGGTACTTACCTAAAAAACATGCCTCCTAATATGATAAGGGAGCTGGAGTGGGATTCATTGGAGAATAGTAGGAGGGTGAAGAGGGTAATGGGAGTTTACAAGGCGTATATTTGTTATGAAGTGTGGAAAGATATTGGTGGGAAAATTAAGAGAGATGCATGGAAGGACAAAGATGACCATGACCACAAGCTGGCACTCGATTTCAGCAGAAGGGTGTGGTAAAATTTTATTTCATAGGAAAGGGTGTAAACGATTGAAATAAATTGCCAAGAGAATAGATGAATAATTTACCAAAAACATTGAAAGAATTTGAAGTAAAAACTAGTTTAGGGCAAAAGTAGATTGGAAGAGGATGGGTGTGTATGGAGATTACCAACACAATTTTATTAATTATAACACAATTTACAACATTTTGGTTAATAGCCCTACTCACGTAGTAGGCGAGACATGTGGCGAGGGGAGAGATGTGTACACTTGCAGACACTGGGGCGCTTGTCGTATATTGATGGACTGTATAATTATAAATAACTCAGTTCTTTTGATCCAAACTTATATGGTTTATTTTGTATTATTGAATCTACTAGGGATTACAATAAAATTGGTTACTCTCAGAAGATGCAGGTTCGTTTTTTGGCAATGACTATCTCGAGCATTCAATCTACTCATGTACTCTGACAACTAACATCTCTAGAGCCCTTATCTCCATAGCAACTTATATCTTATTGCTTTCTCTCTCTAAGAGTATATATATTATTAATATCTATCTACTCACAGAAATAAAAAATATAATTTTCTTATGAAAATATTTCTGTTCTGCCACAACATACACATCTTTTCACCTTTTATGTCTTAATGTCTCACCTGCTATCTAAGCAGATCAATGATCGGTAGGAAAAATAGCAAGAAAACTAAAAAAAAAAAGATGGAAAGAAAAAGAAGGAAAACACCGAGATAGACATAAAACGAGCAAAACAGAAGGAAGCTGTCAGGCAACACACGGATAATCTAAACAAAGAAACTGCTGTCAGGTTCTGAATATATGTCACCTCACCTTCTGCACGACTAAGCTTACCAACCGAAAAATTGTGAAATTTGTTTGTGTCATTTATGCCTTGCTCCTTTCATCTATGGTAAGTGACAGATTATTTTTCCCTATCCCATCTTATTTTCCAGGCGTAACGGCAGTTTCTTTGTTTCCATTATCCACCTCCGACATGAGTAACGTTTTAAACTGAAATATTGTAGAGTATGTTTATATTTTTGTGTCATCCTGCCTTCATGGCAAGTGAAGGGTTTTTTTCCCTGCCATGTTTTATTTTCATCGCCTAATGGAAGTTTCAGTGCAACCATTATCTAAATATATTTTATAATAACACAAGATAAAAATAAATAAATAAAATAACATGGAAATACTGGCAAACAAGTGCATGTCAAAATCTTTAACATAATTTTCGTTAAAACTGGAGATCCTCCTGTAAACCAGGTACAAAATATACTTAAAATATTTTTAACCTAGTAAGGTACTTTATCTAACATTTATACTTCAGATGACCACAACCCAAGTAAAGTATTCCTTATTAGAAGACTACATGCCAACTGAGCAGTCTACAACATGAAGCCGTCTGTGTCATCTTTGTAGATCCTTTTAAGAGGGATATAAACAGCCCTATCATTATGACATACAAAACTATTTAACATGGTGGTTTGACCAAAAAATTATGCAACTTTATTTCCAGAACCATATCTGAGGCAATTTTCTTGTGGTGCCAAAGAAAAATATTTCTGGATTTATATGCAAACCGTCACTTACTATCCTGATTGACAGCTACTGATCTGTAAGAATTGTATCATTAAGAAGCATGGCTGAATATAGGACTTCAAATGACTCGAGTCGACGCCACATTGGGTTGCCGCCCTTTCCAGGGACCCTCGCGATACTAGTGGGTTTCCCATGACACCTGGCAGTTCAGTGTATAAAAACACTTCTTTTGCCACAGATTTTTGTGACAGAGTTGGATATGAAGCTCAGCATCAATCAGCAAACCACTGAGGCCAAACTAATCAAGTCTACAACTCCCAGCAGCCACTCTCCGACCCTATGAGTCACTTCCACTTAAAATATATTCAGACATCTGTAATGCCCAGACTCATTGTTTTTTTTTCCGTATATTTATTAGCGACCACAGGCGACGTAAGGTGCGGAATTCCTAAGCAGCACCAATCACCCCTACTCCTACTGTCTAACAATAGGAGCGCTGCTTGTGTTTGTTTTAACTGCACGTGGACAGAGGTAAGAGGGGACACGAGTGTCTGGCTAGTAGACGGTGGTGTTTGTTCTGCCTCAGTGGGGCTAAGGCACCGTGATAACGTTGCAATCTCGTTATCCACATGTTTTTCTGTGATGAAGAAAACCCCAAGATTGCCAGTGCCGAGAGCTGTCTCTGTCTGCAATTACCTCAAAATGGATATAAGTGACAATTTTATAAAAACCTTTTTGCCTGACAGTATACCTGTTGAACTGATGGACAACAAGCAGGCTCTAGTTCTCCATAGCTGGGAAAGTTTTATGCATCGATAAACATGTTTTGTATGTTTATGGCTGGGTATCTTTTCTTTTGAATATTAATTGAGAGTTTTCCATGATCAGTTTCTATGAACCATATAACAATGTATTTTTACTAAATGGCGAAATTGCTATAAAGTCAATTTTCTAGTATTTTACTCATCTCATTCACTATTTGTAATTAAAACATGTAATCTTAATATACAGCCTTTCCACATGGTCTGTGAAGTTTTTTACTGTATTTAATATATTTTTTTATTTTATTTTATTTTTAACTGCTTTACGTTTCTTTTTAACATCGAGGTCTTTAGAGACGGGAAAGGATGGGGGCAAGGAATGGGAAGGAATTCGGCCATGGCCTTTTGAAGGAAGCACCCCGGCATTTGCCTGGAGTGATTTGGGGAAACCATGGAAAACCAAAATCTGGATGCTCGAACAGGATTCAAACCGCCGTCCTCCCGAATGCGAGGCAAGTACGCTAACCGTTACACCACCCCGTTTCAGTGTATTTAATATAAACAAAAATTATCTTTTCAGGTGTAAAATGATTAATTTAGGTAAAGGAATTTTGAATCTCATGCAGATATTAATATATATAAATATCTCTGGTAATTTGGAGTAGTAAAAATTTCATAAAAAAACCGACATGTCACATCTTTTTTTGAGGTACAGAGTTAGAATCTCTTTGAACACTGAAGTTGTCTGTGCTGGCTTAGAAGGTGGAGCAACTTTGGAGACAACAATGGACCAAGAGGATTATAAGAAGTGTGGACGAATTTAGAAGGAAAGAAGGAATTTATAAGCTTAGTGTCCATGTTATTTTAATGATACTGAATCACAACCAAGTCAATTAGTAATTCAGTTATTAATAAAAGAATATTTGCGTGGAATTGATATATAACAATATTATAAATACCCAATCAGTAAACAACACCGAAACATAAACATGTATTATTTTCTCCATAAAGACTCGTATACACAGAATTGGTATATGTGAATGATATAAATCACCAATCAGTAAACAAAAGTACAATAACCCACTGAGAGAGCTGAGAGGTTTTTGAAACACTGCTTTACATTTATAAACATTTGCCTCGCGTCTGATTTGGTTAACAGGGATTGTGGGTTCCAGATAAGTGATGCATGGATTCCTGTTATTGAGGCTGCTCGTCACCAACGCTCTGCTTTTTGTGTTCCACGGGCGTCTAATAACATCTGAAATGCTGCTAGGCAATATAACAACATCTGTCGTTGCCATGCCACTTTACAAACAACATGCTCAAGGCTGACTTCAAGGCAGACTTCAAGACTTGCAACTGCACCTGAAGATGGCGACGGAGAATAAAGTCGCCGAAATATTGTGCATTAATAACAATATTACTCGGTTTGTTTCCCGAGAAACGTTTACAAATAAACAACGCCCAGAAAAATTACATTCATTTATACTGCTTTACATGTTACTAAACATTCAGCTTACTCACCATCACTACTATTCCCTCAGACTTCGCTTCACTGTGAATTGTTGTGACTGTGAATACTTCCTTCAGCACTGTCTCAACATCAAGTTCTGAGACATCAGACAGTGTTATGGGAACGCGAGGTTCGAATATACGTGGCATACGATTTGGAAGCTCTCTATAAATTGATTTCACAAAATGCAGGAAATTCTGTATCTGAAACAGAGGAAACACTAGAAAACAGTGCACAGTTGTAATTAATATATATACACACCAGACATCCTCCAGGCCTCAATCTGCAATAAATTCCTCCCACCAGACCCAGTGCTTATTATCACTACTATTTATATCGCTTGTTTTCTCCTATTTTAAGTTTTCAAATATGATTTATTATTGACTTAGTTATTATGTTGCTCTACCACTTTCATACCTTCAGTATAACTGATTCAGTATTTGCACATTCCCCCTCTCCTACACTACCATCTTTGCTGGCTGTGCCATTCACCAGATGGCTGTTGCCATGTGCATGTCTGTCTCTGCATGGTGTCTCACTTTTGCAAGAATAAGGCTATACACCAAAATATTGCTTGTTTCCTGTGTTTGTTCTTTTTTTGTGTTCGTCATTCCCAGCCACTAACTATCTCAAGGAATTAGTACAGTTAATTATTCTGACAGCTTTTCTACTATTTTGTAAACTGTATTACTTTAAAATATGAATGAAACAAAACTCTCGGACATCAGTTTGAAAACTGAGAAAACAGATGAAAGTTTTAAGAAGACTTTTAGAAATCATGCCTCTCAATGTTGAGATTTGGTAACAGAATAAATCAATAAGGAATTTTTACACATACCAAATCACACGCTCAGGAAGCCGTGGGCAAATGCTGGTAACATATACAGTTACCTATATGTGGCAAATGCTGGTAATATATACAATTACCTATATGTGAAAAAAAGTAACTGGACATAACGGCTGTTGAAAGAAGAGTAACAATACAAAGGAAACGGCTTTTAGAAAATACAAATGACAAAAGATAGGGAAAATGACCCATCACTCACCAAAGTTGAAGGCTGAGACCAGTGAAAAACATATGAGAGGAACAAAAACATATGCAATATTTTGGTTTTATACCTTATTCCTGTTATGGGGGATGAGCCACATGCTGAAGTTTTTTACATGACTGAAATCTCGGCATGTGCACACCTCCTGAACCATATGGATCATTCGCTGTCAGACGAATAAGGTGTAAAACAGAAATACTGTATAAGTTTTTCACTTGCCACAGCCTTCAGCTTTGGTGAGTGATGGGTCATTTTTCCTATGCTTTCTATTGAAAGGACGTTCATCATCCGTTACTACAAAAGATACTATGAGAAAATGTAGATAAACTTTAAGAGATACATATCATCAAAAACTATGTGAAATGAAACTATTACCTTATTTCATGCTAATCAGAAAGGGAAACGAGGGTCGAAGACTGGCACGGTCTCAAAGGTATCAGCTTGTGGTGGATGAACTGACACAACAATCGGGGTAAGAAATGTAATATGGAATGTATAATGATTACAAAGGCAAGGTCAAAGGACAAATTATTTCTGAATGAAAGGCTACTTTAAAATACGAGTGTAGAATGCGAAAACAAAAACATGGCAGGCATTGGGGACTGCCGATACAAGTTGAAACTATTAATTTCATATACACAACACATCATACTTACAGAAACAGATATACTAAACAATAATAATTCTGTGTGGTTATAATGACCTGGTGACAGGGTTTCTATTGGCTGCGCTTTCCATTCCTCTCTTGGTCGCCTTGACCTAACCCAGTACTGCTACCAGCTACAGGGGACCTACAATTTAACTTGGAATCTGAACCACTGAAGTGTTCTGCTGTACTTCACATTACATAGCAGGCTGTGCCAGAGGTGAAGGTCGGGTTCACAGTCTATGGAAATCCCCGCCGAGACAGGGATTCGAACCGGGGACCTTTCGTTCCCCAGTCAGAGACCTTAATCACTGAGCCACCAGACCACGGTGGATACACTATTAACATTAGCATGTCGGTAATGCAAACTCATAAGATTTTACCGATCCAAAAATCGCCTGGTGCACCTAAACACATTTTAACTTCACAAACTAAAACCCTAACTTAGTTCACATCCCAACGATTCATCAAATCTTCCCCAAGTAGAAGCTATTGTATCAGATGCAAGAAGGCTAATTCCATTCTTCAGGGGTCTACCATGGAACATCCTGGCATAGCTCATATAGTCAAATACAACTCCTAAAAACTGTGGGTTTGCATAAACAACAGTGACAGAAATTAAGGTGAGGGGGGGAAAGGAGGAGAGGGTTTAGGTTTCTGCAAATAAAACATTAACAGTGTTTTATATTTGTTTTAGAGGATATGTATGGAAAATTCAATCAAAATTGGATAAAAACTGTGTGTTTCATTAAGATTTTGTGAAAAGAGTCCTGTGCACATATGACGTGCAACCAGTGGGTATGACCTGACACGTGCACAACAGGTGGCTTCTTGTGGGAAACATAGATTTACCCATGTCCAAACATTGCATAACAAGACTATAGAAGTTTTCACTTAAAAAATAAAGAAGAAGGTCTTGACAGAGAATTATCCACAAACTGAATTAAAGCTGCTATAATTACGCAGACAAAATGAAAGAGGAAGGAAAAAACAAAATGGATAAATACAAAATGATTTACAGGGGAGCTGCACAAGAAAGAATTGCAGTCTGGATGGAAGTATTAATGGATAGAAAACTGAAAAATGAAATAGTCAGTTACACTATGAGAAATGAAAGGATTCTGATTGAAAGTAGAGAGAGGCAATATAACTTTGATCACCTTATGTGCCCCAGAAGAAAACAAATAAAAAGAATCTAAAATTTTTTATAAAAATCTAGTAATAGATAAAATTAATAAAAATGATTTTCTAATAGCAACTGGTGATTTTAATGTCTGAGCAGGAAACAGCCCAATTGGAATAAAAAAGTAAAAGCACATATATAAGTAACACGCAATTTGCAGATCAATTTATCCTACAGGATATTTGTTCAAAAAGGGGTCTGATATTCAGGGATACATATCTTCAATGAGCTCCCAACACATATTAAATGTCTAGCAGATGATAAGAATAAGTTCAAGAAAAAAATTGAAAGAATTTTTAATTGACTTCTACTCTGTCGAAGAATGCCAGTAGCTTGTATAAATATAGTTCATGTAATTTACTTACCATGTATGCTATGACTATACATGTTCTGGTGAATGTATTATTTTGTTATGCAACTGTTTATCTGTAAATTGAAAACTTTCCACATCCCACAGAGTCAGTCTCTTATATTGGGATCAATGGAAATGAATGTGTTAAATTGTATTGTATGATGGTCTCCAAATATCAATACACATATTAAAAATTATTAGTTTTTTTTTCTTCATCCTACCAAGTGTTAGGCCTGGTGGCCTGGTATGGTCTCAGTCCATTTTGTTGCTGTTCTTCCTACATACCTCCTGCCTCTGGGATGGTATTTGAGAATTTTTCGTGGGATCTGACCCGTCTTCATTCTAAGTACATGGTCTCTCCGAGATGTTCTGTAGGTTTGCACAGTTTAGAGAACTGGTTTGAATTTGAGTTCTTTAAGGATTTCATCAGATCTCTTCCTGTCTCGTTCTGTTCTCTTCATAAATTGCATCTCGGCCGCCGTTAGTCTCCGCTCACCAACTTTGTGTAGTGTCCAGGTCTCGCGGCCATACAGTAGTATAGGTTTATCCAGATTCTTGTGTGCCATTGTGCCAGAGACAGTCTGAAGGTGCTATTTATTATCCCTGTAACTCTCATGAAGCTTGTGTGTTTTTATTATTATTATTATTGCATATCGGTTTCTAGGATCTAGTTTAAATTCTGATAGTATGAGCCTGTTTTCTATTGAAATGTTAATTCTTTTTATTTTTCCTAACAAAGGCCAAAATCTTGGTTTCATTGAAGGAAATCTCCTTGCTGCACTCTCTTGCTGCCTTATGGAGGTTATATACAGATATCTGAAGGTCATCTTCAGATTCAACAAAAAGTAACTGGTCATCTGCAAACAGTAATGTGTCTATTTTAATTCTGTTGTTGGGATTTTGTCATCAGTCAATAATGATTTCATTTATATATATATGCTGAATGGAAGTAGCTATAGGCAACATTATTGTCTCACTCCTTGATTAATGGTTTAACTGTAGTCTGGTTCTGACTGCAATCAAAATTGTTTCTGTAAATTATTAGAAATCTTACAATTCGCAGTTGTCTCTCACAAAAACAAAATATGTGGCATGGCAACGGAAATATTCCATCAGAGTTGAAATAGCGATTGACAGTCAACCAATAGAACAAGTCTCATGCTTTACCTACCTCGGTTGTGAGCTATCCTTAAATAAAGGTAAAGAAAAATAAACTTTGCCAATTTCAATGCATGAATCGAACAATTTGATGAAATCTGAAAGATAAAGCCCGAGAGGAGCCTCAACTCAAATTTTATAAAACAATGGCTTTACTGATTTTGTATTGCTGGTAGGGGCCTGCTGAGCTGAGGCTAGGGGCCCTTGAGTTGTGCTTAGGGGCCCCCTGAGCAGTGAGGGGCTTTCTTAGATGATGGTAGAGCTAAACAAAAAGTCGCCAGTTTGCCGAGAGGCTCGTGGGCCCCCAGAGGTGCGCTTTGGGGCCCCTGAGTTATGCTTGGGAGCCCCCTGAGCGTAGGGGCCCCGTTGCACTGCACCGCCTAGCCCCATAGTAGCTACGCCCCTGAACGAGTGCCTTATCCACTGTATGGTAATTTTAGAAATGCTACAAACCTTGCCACAGCAGCCAGGAGACTTTATCTGTAACGAGCTAAGGGCCTTCTCACACAATGTGAACTAATTACTAACTCGTTTACCAATCAGTTCCTTCTTAGTCACTGTACTAGTCTTTGTATGGTGGAGATTGGTTAGTCATCAGTCCATGATGCATCAGTGATTAGTTCCTAGTGACACAGTGACTGCAGTACTAGTTACTAACTAGGTATGCACCCAAACATAACCTTAAAACTGACAGGCAAAATCAGAAATTACTCTTGTTTACATTGCTAGAAGTTGAGTAATTATTTGTAGAAACATTTCAATACATTTGTTCTTGTCCCCACTGGGCAAAAAATATCAGTCCATAATATCACTCCAAGAAAATGTTTTGTG
This sequence comes from Vandiemenella viatica, assembly GCA_031002005.1. Classification (NCBI taxonomy): domain Eukaryota; kingdom Metazoa; phylum Arthropoda; class Insecta; order Orthoptera; family Morabidae; genus Vandiemenella; species Vandiemenella viatica. Next base: position 2,423,219 of record JARYHS010008074.1, read on the forward strand.
AACATTTCAGCGCCAAGAAATATAACTTGAAGAAGTTAAAAATCCTTAAAAAGACTGTACTGAGGTATTTTTTATTGAGTTTGCTATTGGAAATTAAACAAATATCTCCAAGGCAGATACAAAAGCTCAAGAAAAAAAAGCAAAGGATTCAATAAATGAAATTGCATAAAATACTCAGAAATGTCAGTTGTTCTGTTGGAATACATACCTAATATCTCGGCTCCTCGAGCTGCTCAGAATCCAATAACTCACACACAACTGCTGCTAGATATGATCAATTACTGGACAATCATTAGTGAGTGATATTCGAGATAATACATTAATTCAGTTTTTTTAAAAAAAAAAAAAATTAATAAAGTAGCTCCAATACCTACTTCTGCACCTTAATTCATATTTACCTTCTTTGATTAATATAATATAATATCCTCATTTGAATTTCAGGACATCATGGCTAAACAAATTACAGACACTTAAGCAGCATTGTGAGCAGAATTTGCTGAGTAACAAGTTAGTGATTCCAGTAATCGGTTTTGTTTCTTTTGAGTAGGTAGCGGGCCTAACAGACATATTGGGGCAATAATTGTGTAATGTGAGGTTAGACACTGTGGTCTAATATGGGCTGCACTACTGCAGTATACAACAGATGTTACACAACACAGTACTTACTTCCGCATTAAAGCTAGGTTTGTATTGCTTGTGAAATTCAATGATTATTCTTAAACAGACTAGAACATTTTCTTCATTTTCAGTTTTCAAAAGCCTCATCATCAGGGTTATAATTTGCTTTACATACGGGCGCAGCACATCATTAGTAGGCAGTCGATGGACCATTTCCAAAACGAGCTTCCGAAGTTGCTGTGAACAAATAAAATCAATAATAAAAGAATTATCCCGGTTGTTTATATAAAACGATATAAATGAAACATCCAAATATAAAATTCCAAATACCTGCATACTGTACTCTGCAATAAAAAGTGGCTTTCCATCTTGTAAGATTTTCATAAAAGTTTTGATCACAAAATCTAAAAGCGCAGGGCATCCTGGATGTGTTGTAATTGTCTATGGGCAGGAAATCAAAACATTCAGTCATTGTAGTAGAAACATTTACCGAACTTTAATTGTGTAACTGAAGGATATGAAAGTAATTTCAAAACATGATACTAACATCTCTTTATTTCATACAAAACCATTGACATCAGGCATTTGAAAAACATGCACAATGCATTTCTGAAAGAGGCTGCAAACTCTGATTTAGTAAAATGTGCTACTAATAACTGTTTTGAATTTAAAACTGTCTGTTGGGGACAAACTCAAATTTCCACCAACCTGTTCAATTAACTCAACACATTACATAAGTATTAAAAAATGCAACTAAGTGAATATAACGAAAAATCAGAAGGCACACCTCAAAATGTAATTAAGTGTGTATAATGAAAAACCAGTAGGCACACCTCAAAATTCTCGCTTATCTCCTGGGCAGCTTTCAGTCTGATTTCATCTTTGGTCCCAGCATCTCCCAGAATCGCCGCAAACTCGCGAAGTTCGGCAACCAGGGCTTGGTACTCTGGTGTCCCTGGTTCAGCAGCCATTACAGAACGTCCTACCGAAAAAATATATGAGTTTAATAACGAATATAGCGTTCAGTAGCGTGGAAAACATGGAGCTCTACAAAGAGTCCAAAGTCGAAACTAAAAGAACAGCCAAGGTCGTCAGACAAGAGAGAGAAGCAAACTTTAACAGAAACAACGCCAGAGATTTCTACCAAACCTTTAAGTCGGAAATTCGGGTTTTTTTCCGCACAAATTATGCTCGGGGAATGATCAGTGCAAACTAATTCTAAAAGTAACTGCGAACATCTGCGTGAATACTTCAAAGAGCTTCTTAACACTGGTCCACCTCAAGATAAAAATCACCTTTTGTGAAACACACAATAAACTGAAAATTCTCGGGCTTCTCGCCGCGTCAAATTTCGTAATCTCTGGCGTTATCGTACACGGAAGTCGGTAATATAAATCTGGCAGCAGGGAGGGGAGAGCAGGAGAGGTGGGGGGGGGGTAACTGGGGGAGTGGGGGTGACTGAGGGAGGGGGAGCAGTTCAGCCCGAAGTCGGTCGTTGGTGACGTCATGTTTGATTCGTACAGTGCGTGGATCGTAATAATTTTACAGCTGAATCAAATTTCAACACGTTAGTACCAATTTCGCGTGGATTCTGAAATTGGTGCAGTCCCTATTTTGATATTACTGTTGGTGAATTTTAGTGTATTTCTTTCCAAATAGTTGGCTGCACTGATTATGATCGCCTAGTGCACGCTGAATTTTTAGTATAGTGTTACAGCTTTCGAAGCATCACAAATGAGTTTTAGAATATTCCTTCCAAAAAAGATGGTTGATCCAATTATGATCGCCTGATACTGACAGTGTACTAGTTTTCAAACGATCGCAAATGTACTTTAGTGCATTACTTTTCAACATGTTGGTCAAACTGATATTGTCACCAAAATGGCAGACGACTACCACGGAATAACAGTTGTATTGCCTGGCTGCCTGTTCATAGCGGATCGTGTAGAGGGATAAGACTATTCACGAAATTACTAACCAAGTTTCTGTCTTATTAGAAATTAACAAAGATTCTACTACAACCGTGGGGCCACAATTTGATGATGGATTCTTATGTAACTCGACGAGACAGATTGAAAGTAAAGAATAACATTTCTTGATATCTCGCTTAGTTCTCGAGATCTCAAAAGTGAGGACCTGAAAAAAAAAAAAAAAAACAACAAAACCACTATATCTACACGGTAGAAATGTACTATAGGTGTTTCATTTTTTCCTAGTGGTTGTTGTTAGCTCCTGAAGCACAACGAACTACATGCCTAACTGATTCTTAATATGCTACATTTCGAAAACCAAGCGAGATGTAGAAAGCTTTTATTCTATAATTACTATTTGTTTCGTCGCTTTCTGCAAGAATTCATCATCAGATTGTGGTGCCACGGTAATGATAGAACTGCCTTTGTCTTTTATATTTACTAAGCAAAAACAGTAGCTGTTATTTCACACAACCGCCGTAATTTGTAATTTAAATTGTAATTACATGCTAAAAGTTGCATACAAATTTACTTCCCACAGGAGGGTTATATTCCTTTTTAATGTGAATGCAGAAAAATAAATACAAATGATGATCTTCTGTCTAGAAACGGAGTGAAAGGAAATCGGCGATGGGAAATCTCGACAGCTAAAAGCGTATTCAATTCCGAGACATGAGAATTACAAACCAAAGCTTTATCGACCGTCTGTACTTTTACAAAACGACATTTTTAATATACTAACGATGTGCAGACCAATAGAGGTAAATATATACAGTTAACACCCAGCAAATCATGCTACACTAAAAACAGAAGGTTTTGTTAACTACAACCATGCAAGTAATAACTTACTTTTGCGCAGTGTAGCATTCGGTTTCTTGCACATTACTTCACCAGGATGTCTGATTTGAATATCCACATTTTCTTTAAAAAATAATTGAGCCATATTAACATAATACTTTCAAAAGATAGCAAAGATTAGCTTCATAACAATGACAGCGGTGTTCTACAATCACATATTGTTACCCTTCCAAAGATAATAATTTGCTGATCTCAGAAATAAATTTATTCCATGCCCTAGCGATTAGAAGCTGCCTTAAAATGTCGGTTCAATAAACTTTAGGTTTATGTTCAAAACGAAAAAGTAAATCTCTACTTGGCTTTAAGGCAGGAGAGTAAAAACTTCGTTTCAAGAGAAGTGAAAAAAATAAGATGTTACTGTTCCCTTTGTAACTATCAACGAGTCACATATCCCAGCTGGTACAACAGTAGAAAATGCAAACATTTTTTCCCATAACATTCTCAGGAAATTCCTATGTTTTAAAATTTAGTTAAGACCCACAAATATGCTGTCTGAAACTAAGGAACATTCCAAAACCTTCCATTTTAAATGTCTCTTGCCAGTTCAGAGCACATTTTTAATTAATTACTTAATTTAATTGCGATGGAGTGCTCGCTGTTGTGGCAATTTACCTTCAAAATCATTTTTCTACCATTAGTGTACACATATACTTTTGCCATCTACAGGTTTCAACGTTTCTGAAAAATTATTCATCATTTCTCTTCATAACATATTCCAATCCCTGACCCCCTATTCAACGAAAGAAAATCTTCTGACACTTTTGTGACTGAAATCGAGTGCCAGCTTGTAGTCATTGCCATCAGATCCCTTCCATGCATTAATTTTAATTCTTACACCAATATCTTTCCATGCCTCATCACCAATAAACGCCTTGTACACTCCCACGACCCTCTTCACCCTCCTCCTGTTCTCCAGTTAGCTAATTCCATTCTGGCACTTTTATCAAATCATTTACTGATTATGTGTATGTTGTAATTTCCAGTGACAAATCTAGCAGTCCTTATTTGCATTCCCTCCAACTCCTGTACTAGGTACCCAAAACGTGAATCCCATACTACACCACCAAACTTAAGCAATGTTATGACCAAAGTTTTGTTACCCAATTCTGTCACTTCTCTCGTACTTCCTCTCATCATACTCTCCAACAAATGTAATATTTTGAAACCCTTTTCTACCACCTGTCCAATGTGTTCTAACCAGTTAAGCTTGTTATCAAATATAATACCGAGGTGTTTACATTTCAAGTCTTAAACAATCAATTTTTTCACTACCTTTTAATCATTATCAACCTTTAGTTTTTATCTGTGTACCTTATAAGCTGACTCTTCTTTGCATTTATCTTCATCCCGTGTTTACCAATCCACCTAGATATCCTGTCCAGATCACCCTGCAGCTGTTCACAGTCCTCTACCATTTTGATCCTTTTATATAGCATTATGTCATCTGTAAACAACCTAACCTAACTACTGATAGTAAACCATCAACACAGTTATTCATTAGTATATTGAGTAGCAATGATCCAGATACGCTACTCTGTGCCACTGACATTTCCACTGCTCTTGACACTATATTTCTTGTCCTAACTTTTCCTTTCTACCTTTTAAAAATTCGTCTTCCTATAAAATCACTTTCTCGTCCACTCCACCTGTTTACCACCATTTTATGACTCATTATATCAAAATCCTTTCAAAGATCTAGTGTTACACTAACAGTTTTGCCTCCTTTGTCTATTTCATTCCATATATTTTGCATATAATCTACTAACTGAGATTTAACACTGAATCGAACCCAGAAATTCAAAACACTCACTGTCACCCAGTAAAAGCAACCCTTCAAATGTGTGTATAGTCTTGTTACCTTCAAGTATTGCTCACGTACGCCTCACTTCGCTAGTATATCGTGAGTAATACAATATGTCATCTGCCTTCAGTTTCTTCCAACCATGCTTTAAAATTCGCAAAATATCAGAAATTATCTCAAAACTAAGAAAAAAATACTAGAACAGTCAGAGGTGAATGGGGTGTATAGGTTATGGCAGAGATTTTAAGACCTTGTTCCAACTAAATGTCAGCCTCTCCTTCACGTGGCATACCGCGTTTGAATGGACGAGGCTATGGCGACTGAAAGATTCTCGAAACAAGGAGTCAACCACTGCTTGCCAACGGCCTCCGAAAGGAGGACGGAAGAGCAAGTAGTGGTCCAGGGCACCCTCTTGCCCTTGGGGTTGGAAGCGGTCCCTAAATACGGATGAATCAGAAATGATAAATGGCATGGGAAAGAAGAAGACAACGGAAGCCATTTCACTAAAGACCATAAGCTTATCCCGAGGCCATGTCGTCCTCCCCAATTACGTATAGTATAATGCCTTATTCCTGGGCAGGGGCGGATCCAGGTTTTTGTTTGGGGGGGGGGGCTTGAGCGGACTTTGGTTTTGGGGGGGCTTGGCTTGAGTGAATTTTGGTTCAGGGGGCTTGGGTTTAGTGGATTTTGGTTTAGGGGGGGGCTTGAGTCGGGAAAAAGGTAGTATTTATAGCCTCCTCGGGCCACAAATCCGTAGAGCTAAAAAAAAAAAAAAAAAAGCTCTCAAAACTACAATGTCAGGGGTGGACCTAGATACATTTGAGGGGGGGGGGCTTAAGCCCCCTAGCCCCCCCCCCCTGGATCCGCCCCTGTTCCTGGGTAAGATATTCCACCCACGTGGATTTCCAGGTGAGGATTGGTCTGGGAGGAGTCATCACAATGGATAGAGATATTCTGTGAGTTAGAGCAAGGAATGTTGAAGTATGAATAGGCAGATAAGTTAGAAAACTTAGATGTCATAGCGGTTTGTGAAATTAAGTGGAAGGATGCACAGAATTTCTGGAGTGGGAACACACAATAATTAACACAAACCTATAATTGGATTCACTGGTGTAGGATTTATAATGAACAAGAGAGTGGGGAAATGGGTGAGTTATTATAAACAGTTTAGTGACAGGCTTATTTTGATGAGGGTAGAAATTAAGCCTGCCCCAACAACGTTAGTATAAGCATATAAGCCAAAGTCACAGGAAAATGAAGAAGACATAGAGAAAGTATATGTGGAAATTGAAGAAATACTCCAACATAAGAGGGAGGAAAATCTATTAATCACAGGTGACTGGAATGTGGTGATTGGAGAAAAAAAAGGGGAGTGCTGTTGGAAGTTTTGGTCTATGTGAAAGAAATGAGTGAAGAAGCAGGTTGTTAGAATTTTGTGAAAAATGTAAATTCGTCGTGGCGAACACAATAATTAAGCATCATGCATGAAGGAAACGATCACTTGGTACAGGTACATATCAGCTAGATTAGACTCAGGAATTTATATGTATGTTGTAAAGCATATCTAGAAGTGGACATAGGGTGATAGTTATGAAGTGCAGACTGAAATTCAAAAGCATGAGGAAGCAACCTAGGCAGAACAGACTGGAAGTGAACAAACAATCTAAAATTTCCAGAGATGCTAGACGTGGAACTAAGAAACAACTATGAAAAAAATCATCTGAGGAAGAATAGAATCCATGGAAAATGAAAATAATGAAAGCTGAAAAAAAATGCTTTGGGGAACAAGCTACCTGAAAACCTTGGATCACAGAGTAATGTTTGGAGTTGATAGATCAGACAGATATCTTTAGCAACGTAGACAGAGTTGATTGTGGACCTCTGGTTCAGAACCCTATTGAGGGGTTGAACCAGAGACGGTGACGTTTCTCTGATGCTATTGGCTGCAGATGTCTAGATCTTCGCCATAGCGTTGAGTTATATAGGGTTCCCCTGAATAGATCAGTAGTGCACTACACACGAGAATCGGTTACATGGGTGACAGGGACAATGTGGAATGACTGGCAGGTTTTTTACGCTGAGGAAGGAAGACCCAGAACACGAAATACAGTTACAGTCAAACAAACAGATGCAACCACGGAATAGGAGGAACTTAAGAGAATCTCGACAGTTAAAAGTCCTCTTAATTAACTTTGGAACGTTTGTAACAAACAACTGGAAATTGAAACCGTTATTACTAGTACAGAAGCGGATATCGTTATCGGTAAATAAAGTATGCTAAAACCGGATATAAGTTCTGCAGAAACGTTTTAGGATAGCATAATGCTTTTTCGTAAAGAAAGATTACATTCTCACGGAGGTGAGGTATTTATAGCTGTCAGTACGAGGTGTATTCAAGTTCTAAGGCTTCCGATTCTTTTATCTAAGTAACTACTAACCCGAAAACTATCAAACTGGCGTTACTTCTCGACGTAATCTCCATGCAGACCTACACATTGTTCACAATGATTCCATGGCTGCGGCGAAGGCTTCTTTAGGAGTCTGTTTTGACCACCTGAAGCCTTAGCAGTACGGCTGGCGAATGTGCGGCCATGGAAAGTGTTTTTCATTGTTGGAAACAGCCAAAAGTCACTAGGAGCCAGGGCAGGTGAGTAGGGAGCATAAGAAATCACTTTAAAGTTGTTTTCATTATGAAACCGTTGCGTAATGTTAGCCCGACGTGCAGGTGCGTTGTCATGGTGAAACAGCACACGCGCAGCCTTTTCGGGACGTTTTTGTTGCAGCGCAGGAAGGAACTTGTTCTTCAAAACATTTTCGTAGGATGCACCTGTCACCATAGTGCACTTTGGAACGCAATGGGTAAGGATTACTCCCTCGCTGTCCCAGAACATGGCCACCTTCATTTTCTCAGCACTGGCGGATACCCGAAATTTTTTTTGCTGGCGGTGAATCTGTGCGCTTCCATTGAGATGATTGGCGCTTTGTTTCTGGACTTAAAAATGGCATACACGTCTCATCCATTGTCATAATCGACGAAAAGAACCATTCATGCCTTCGTTGCGCGTCAACATTGCTTGGCAACATGCCACAAGAGCAGCCTTGTGGTCGTCCGTCAGCATTCGTGCACCCACCTGGAGGACACTTTTCGCGTTTACAGGTCTTTATTCAGGATTGTGTGCACAGAACCCACGGAAATACTAACACTGGAAGCGATCTGTTCCAGAGTCATTCAGCGATCCCCCAAAACAAGTCTCTCCAATTGCTCGATCTCGTCGTCGAGGCCAAGGTTGTTTTGGTTTGTTGCCACACGAAGTTCTGCCTTAATTAAACTGTCGCACTCCCGAACGCACTTTCAACACATCCATAACTCCATCACCACATGTCTCCTTCAAATGTCGATGAATTTCAGTTGGTGTCACACCACGAAAATTCAGAAAACGAATGATTGCACGCTGTTCAAGTAAGGAAAACGTTACCATTTTAAGTATCTTAGACAGTTCTCATTCTCCACGCTGCCGCTAGAGTTTCATCTGTCTTAAAGTGCTGCCATCTCTGTCACGCATTGACAACGAGTGCACGCTCATTTTAAAACAATGCACATATTTCTATTTCTTTCCAGTCTGGGCAAAAAAATCGGAGGCCTTAGGATTTGAATCGTAATTCCCTCCCATGTAATTAAATAGACGTCGATACGAAATGCGAAATCACATGGATTAAACTCAACGTTTCCGGGTCGAAACTTGTTATAGGCGCCTTCTGTTGTCCACCAGATGCCGCATAACTATCGCCGAGGAGTTATGAAATAATATAAATAGTAGCACTCGCCGTTATAGGATCATGCTATAACTCTAAGTGATTTCAAGCTGCCTTAAATCGACTGGCGTAATTACATTTACGTTACTAGTGGCAGGAATATGGCAGTTTCTAAAGCCGATCTCAATTTGTTCTCAGATCACCATATCGAGCAGCTAGTTAATGAATCAACGCAGTCTCGTAACGGCGACGAAAACATTTTAGACATTTTGGTTACCAACAGGCCAGAATTATTCACTAACATTTCAACAACCACAGGAATAAGCGATCACAAACCCGTCATTGCAACCATCAAATTAATAACCAAATGTTAAAAGGGAAAAGGGATTGTACACAGGTTCATTAAGACGTGAAAGAAGTTTTTTAGAACTTATCTGAGGAATAATTACTATAACTTCAAGTTAACAAGATTCACCATAAAAGAGATGTGGCATCAATTTATACATTTGGCCAGGTAAGGTATGGAAATTTTAAAAATGGATAGCAAAGTGTATAACTAACAAAAAGAATCCATTTGTTTTTAAATACAAAATAAACACTTCAGTTATTGTTATTGTCAATTCTGTGAAATATTTGGGGCCTAACAGTGCATGGGACCTGCATATTAATTCGGTCGTAGGTATAGCTAATTCTATGCTGCGATTCATATGTCAAATCTTGAAAAATTATAATGAACAAACAAAGGAGATAGCGTACTTAATACCTCTGCAATTTTTACGCCGTGCATTACTTCTTATCTTTGCTTATCTAAAATTCTATCGTCACCCTGTCTTCCCCTCAGTTTTCTAACATAGCCATAGTAATTTCTAGATGCATGAGTCAGTGGTTTACCTGCGCGAATAACACTTCTCATAAACTTATTTTTTAATTGCTTATTTAATTGTTTAAGGTTTTCCTTGTGCCTTGCTGTCTCCTTACTGTGTTATATTCTCACTGATCACTTTAACCTCTTCACCTCCCTGTTACATGATGTGGGTTCTGTACTTCCCTTTATTTTCATATTTGGAACAGATGTTTCTTCATCCTTTTTATTATTTCCTTTAACTCTTCCCATTGTACTGGCTCCATCCTTTCATTTGCTGAAACTATTCATGCAATTTATTTTTAGTTCTGATATTCGTGCTTTTTTTTTTAATAATTGTGCCTATTTCCCACTTTAATTCTGGTCACTGGTATCCATCAGAACTACATTTTATTTACTTATTCCTTCAGTTACTTGACACCCAGCAAATTATCAACTGTCTTTATTAGGACGGTGACCAACATGTTTGGTCACCATGTGTTCTGTTCAACCACTTGTGTAAACACTCCTTCCATTATTAAGGTGCACTGGAAAACCATAGGAATTGGTATAGACATGCATATGCACGTACAGAAATATGTAAACATTCAGAGTACGGTGCTGTGGTCGGCAACGGCTATATAAGACATTAGGTGTATGGCGAAGGCGTTAGATCGGTTACTGCTGCTACAATGGCAGGTTATCACTATTTAAGTGAGTTTGAACGTGGTACTATAGTCGTCGCACGAGAGATGGGGCACAGCATCTCCGAGGTAGCGATGAGGTGGGGATTTTCCAGTACGTCCATTTAACGAGTACACCATGAATATCGGGAATTCGGTAAATCATCAAATCTCCGACATCGCTGCTGCCGGAAAAATATCGTGAAAAAGACGTGTACGGGTATGGTGACAACCTCAAGAATTCATGGACCCTGCATGTAAGCAGGGGACTTTTCAAGCTGGTGGAGGCTCTGCAATGGTGTGAGGCGTGTGCAGTTGGAGTGACATGGGACCCCTGATACGTCTAGATACGACTCTGACATGTGACACGTACGTATGCATCCTGGCTGATCACCTTCAAACATTCATAACCATTGTGCATTCCGACGGACTTGGGCAATTCCAGCAGGACAGTGCGATACCCCACACGTCCAGAATTGCTACAGAGTGGCTCCAGGAACACTCTTCTGAGTTTAAACACCTCCGCTGGGCACCAAACTCTCCACACATGAACATTAGTGATCATATCTGGGATGCCGTTCAGGAAAGACCTCCACCCCCTTGTACTCTTACGGATTTGTGTACAGCCCTGCAGGATGCATGGTGTTAATTCCTTCCAACACTACTTCAGACATTAGTCGAGTCCATGCCACGTCTTGTTTCGCCACTTCTGCGTGCTCGCGCGGGCCTTATACGATATTAGGCAGGTGTACCAGTTTCTTTGGCTCTTGAGTTTATTTGCAAATCCCTGTTTCCTTGAGTTATTAATCTTATTTTCTACCTAGATTAAAACAGCAACAATAATGACCATTCTATGATGACTTCTGAACTCGTAATATAAATTTAGTTTCTCCCCAAGAGCCTCCTTTTTATAATTCATTCTTCCATTATTGTTAGCAGCCAACAACCTGATGTCACTATCCAACCCTAAGTAACTTAAGGTCAAGACATATAAACATCAGATAACTATAGTAGTCCTTGTTAAACAGTATGAATACCCCTCCACCAATTGCTCCTCTATCTTTGCGGTACACTCTGTAACCATCGGGAAAAACCTCATTCTTCAGTACGTCTTCTCTTAACCAAGACTCTACTCCTATCATTAATTGCGATTGGTATATCTCTATTAAGTTCTATAACTTTGTTCATTAGACTTTTACACTTCACCAGTAACATTCTTATCACCAGCTTTGTGATATTTTGAGCGTTAATCTTCGCATTCTCAGTTCTGTTCCTGTAAGTTATTCTTTTCAGCAGCTTCTTCTATTTCTTTAGCATTTGTTATTTTTGACATTGTGTATCTACAATTAGTATGCCATTGAACATCTATCGCCGTCCCCTCATGCTCAATATTAGAAGTGGACTTTTTACTGTTTCTGCTAACAAAAAGAGCCCCCATGCCGCTTCTGTTTATGTGTAGGCCATGCCTAGTGAAACCCCACCTGCCAATGGTGTTAACAGGCACAATCCCCAAGACGGAACTAATTCCTACCAAGTAGCACTTCAGTTTCCACGTTTACTCGCCTCACAACGTGGTTCAATTGTGGTCGGGCATAGTGACTTACTATTACTATTATTATTACTCCGCGATTCACTAAAAATGTGTTGTGGAGGGTGCATTGCACCTATCTGGGAAGATAATGGTTTGCAAGGGATATACAGGATATGGCAGGAGGCCCCCATGGGCTATTGTGAGCAACCATCCCAGCATTCGCATGGAGCGATCCGGGGAAACCATGGAAAACCCAGATCAGGATGGCCGGAGTACTTTATCGAAAGCTACTCCTGAAGGATTTTATGTTTAGTCGCCCGGTAAATCCTTTATATTCCACTCCCTAATCGCTAGTGGAAAAAATGAGTACAGAAATGAATCGGTTCTGACCCTGATTTCTCTTATCTTATTTTCGCGGTCATTTTGGGATATGAATGTTACTGGTAGCAATATTTGTTTATTGTCATTCCGAAATATGTCAGTCGAGAATTTTTCAATTAGTTTCTGTCGAGAGCTGCGCCTTCGGTGCTCCAGGTCTTCCCAACCTAACTGCTTCAATATCGCTGTTACGCTTTCCCTCCAACTATATATACCTGTCACGAATCAGGTGGCTCTTCTTTGGACCATCTCTAATGCCTCTATTAATCCCTTTTGATGAGGACCCCATACAGAACAACAATATTCTAAGTGAGGACGCACTAGTGACTTACACAGACGGAAAAAAAATTCCCAACACCAAGAAAAAATTATTGTAGAGTAATGAAATTTGGACAATGCATTTGTCAAGTTAACATGTTTAATTGATTAAATTTTCAAGATCACAGGTTAATTTAAGCTCAAGAAAATGCATTTCAAATGTGAAATACTGTTAAATTAATAGCCGGTGTAACCTCCAGAATTTTGAATGCAAGCCTGCAAACGTGAATGCATTGTGTCATACAGGTTTCGAATGTCACTTTGTGGTATGGAGTTCCATGCTTGTTGTACTTGTGCTGTCAATACTGGGACGGTCAGTGCTGGCTGTGGATGATGCTGGAGTTGTCGTCCAATGATATCCCATACGTGTTCAATTGGAGACAGATCTGGTGATCTCGCAGGCCAAGGTAACATGTCGACACTCTGTAGAGCACGTTGCGAGACAACAGCGGTATGAGGGCGAGCGTTATCCTGTTGAAAAACTCCCCCTTGAATGCTGTTCATGAATGGCAGCACTACAGGTTGAATTACCAGACTGACGTACAAATTTGCAGTCAGTGTGTTTGGTATAACCACAAGAGTGCTCCTGCTGTCATAGGAAATTGCTCCCCAGACCATGACTCCAGGTGTAGGTCCAGTGTGTCTAGGCCGCAGACAGTTTGGTTGCAGGCGTTCCCCTGGCCTCCTTCTGACCAACACTCGGCCATCACTGGCACCAAGGCAGAACCTGCTTTCATCAGAAAACACAACAGATCTCCACTCCGTCCTCCAATGAGCTCTGGCTTGACACCACTGGAGTCGCAAACGGCGATGGCTTGTAGTCAGTGGAATGCACGCTACAGGGTGCCTGGCTCGGAGCTGTCCTTGAAGTAACCGATTTCTAACAGTTCGTTGTGTCACTGTGGTACCAACTGCAGCTCGAATTTCTGCCGCAGACGCAGTACGATGCGCCACAGCTGTACGCCGAATACGGCGGTCTTCCCTCTCAGTAGTGCCACGTGGCCTCCCGGAACCCGGTCTTCTTGAGGCAGTACCATCCCTTGACCACTGCACCCAACAATCATGCACAGTGGATACATTCCGGCCAAGTCTTTCTGCAATATCGCGAAAAGAAAATCCACCTTCTCGTAGCCCTATTACACGACCTCGTTCAAACTCGGTGAGCTGTTGATAATGGCTTCTTCGTCTTCTTAAAGGCATTCTTGGCTAACATCAACTCACTATGTCAAATCTCAGCGGTAAATAACGTTCACAAACTTTACAGCGCGTATTTAAAGCAAACCTGATTTGCAAGCTCTGAGTAGCGCTACTAGCGCCACACTTATGCGCGAAGCGCGAAATTTGAATCGATGTCATCTTTCAGATGTATAAACACGCCTACCAAATTTCGTTTATCTAACACAAGTCTTTCTTGGTGTTGGGATTTTTTTTTCCGTCTGTGTATATGCAATCGATTTAACTTCCAGAATGCATTGTTTGAAATTACGACCTAGAATTCGAAGCATACGATTTTCTTTCCCAATTACATTCTCCATATGCTCATTCCACAACAAATTTTTACGAATTGTTACCCCTAGGTATTTAGCGGAATCTACCGTTCTATGGACAGCACCATTAATTGTATATTCAAAGCTAAATGGTGTCATCTTTTTACTTACACGCATGACTTGGCACTTTTTAGCGTTTAATTCCAACTGCAAATCTTTACACCACGCAATTATTTTCATAATATCGTCTTGTAACAAAGCGCAGTCGTCTTGGGTTGTGATTTCACGATAAATTATAGCATCATCGGCAAATAATCTTTCATCCCCCTTATTATATCGCAAAAATCATTAATGTATATGAGAAACAACAGATACCCTATCACGCTTCCCTGAGGAACCCCGGACCTCACTTCAGTAAGTGATGAACGCTCGCCGTCGAGAACTACACACTGTGTTCTGCCCTTCAGAAGGTCTGCAACCCAGTAGCATATTTGTCTAGATATGCCGTAACCACGAAGTTTCCTAAGTAACCTAGTGTGTGGCACAGTGTCGAAAGCTTTCTTAAAGTTTAATTGAACTAAATCAACCTGTTATTGCTCATCTATAATACGGCTCAGGTCGTGAATTAAAAGAGCAAGTTGTGTTTCGCAGCATCGGCCTTTTCTGAATCCATGTTGATTTGGGTTTAAAATCTCACCTTTATCCAAAAATCGCATGACATTTGAATATATGATGTGTTCTAGAATCCTGCATTATATTGAAGTTAACGAGATCAGCCTATAATTTTGAGGATAATTAACATTCCCATTTTTAAACACTGGACTTACGATAGCGGTCTTCCATTCGGCTGGTATTTTTCCTTGACCTAAGGATACGGTATATAATTTCATCAAATACGGCGCAATTTCCTTTGCGTCCCTAGAGTAGGATCTTGTAGGAATACCGTCTGGTCCGGGAGCCTTATTGGGATTTACATTCATAAGCAGGTTAGTTATTCCGTGTATTCTGTCGTGAAAGCTTTTTTAAATATATTAGTCAAAATTTCTGCTTTCTCTACGCTAGTTTCTGATAATTCCACATTTTCCTTAATCAACGACGGCATGACCTGACGAGAGCCTCTTATTAATTTGACATATGACCAGAACTTTTTTGGATTAGTAATCAGATCTTCGGATAAATTTCTGACTTGGAATTCTTTAAACGTATCACGCATTGCCTTACGCACTTCCGCTAGCAACTGGACTAATTTAGCGCGATTAGACGAGTCCACGGATTTTTTTTAACGTGGCATGTAAACGCCTTTGCCTCCTGAACAAACGTTTCACTTCCCTATTGTACCACGGGAGGTTCTTACTAACCTTAATAAACTTCGTGGGAACAAATTGATTTAAGCTGGTCCACATTATTTTAAAAAAAAAATCAAACCAAAGTTCCTCAACATTTGTATTTAGCGTGTATGTTTCAAAATTTTTCACCAAATGATCGAACATAAATTCATCGTTTGCCTTATAGAAGCAATATACGAGTTTATCATTATCATGCGTCAAATTCAGCCTAGATTTTAAAATTACCACAACCGCCTTCTGATCACTTATACCATCTTCTATACAAACTGTATCTACAATGTCCGGATTGTTTGTAAGAAAAAGATCCAAAATGGACGAGGAATCTTTGACGCTCCGCGTTGGCTCTTCGACCATCTGTTCATGAGAATTTTCCGCGAATGATTCTAGGAACGTTTCGGTTATCAACCTATCTCTTCCGCATGTGTCCCAGTTAACTGAGGGTATATTAAAATCGCCTCCCATGATTAATGTATGTCCTGAAATTTTTGAGAAATACTATTAAGTGACTGTCTAAAATACTCCGCGTTATCTAATCCGGAATCCAGAGGTCGGTAAAATGATCCTATTATAAACTATAAACTTCTGCCAATTTTTACCTTCGCCCATAATTACTCGCAAAAATTTTCCGTTTCATTTACTGCAAAGCATATGACGGTTTTATTAATGGCCACGAACACAACTCCGCCCATTGTGGTAGTTCTGTCTTTCCGAAAAACATTGAATTGAGGAGCAAACACTTCGCTAGATTCTTCCTTTGGCGTCAACCAGTTATCGGTTCCTAGTATTATATCGACATGGTTAGTAGCAACTGTAGCGTGGAAATCGGCTACTTTACCTCTAATACTCCGACAATTAAGGATGATTATCATTAGCGGCTTAATATCGGTATCTAAAGAGTCTAAATTCGCATTTTTCCTATTTGCATTCCGAGAGGAAACGGGTGAAGTATTTGGAGCTGTAAATTTCGATTTATTCGCGCCGTCACTTCCAGAACCTAGATCTAGGTTACCGACGCGTCTTCTTCGTTGAACTGAGGGATCCTCGTGCCTCACTGTGTTCCTAAAACATAATTCACATCAAGACGGTTCCATATTTTAGCAGCCACCTTGGTCGCCATTTCGGTGTGTAGTGGACTTAAGACCAGCAAGAGCCCCACCCAGGTATGCTGTGCCTCCTTTACCACCTTCCTCAGGTCACTCTCTATACTATAACTCGCTTTTCTATCAATACTATTCACCGCACCTCTCACTATCATTCATCTTTCATAATTAGTGAAACTCTTACATAGTGAACCTACATCTTCCACTATCTAACCTAATGTTGCACTAAGTTTGAAAAAACTTGTAACCTGGTAACCTGTACCTAACTGATCCTGCAGAAGAGGGCCTACACCTCTCCCGTGGCTACTGCCTAGCCGCAGATCCGTTTTTTTTCCTATTCTTTCCTTGCACGCCCTTATTCATAAAGGCCATAACGGAGTGAATCATCAAATGGCCTTCAGTATGAGAAAAATTGTTGGAGTGGATGGAAAAAGTAATATGCTGTAAGAAGAAATCTTAAATGGTAGAAAGAAAAAAGATGGAGGAGAAAATGGAACATCAAAAGAAATGGAAGTGAAACTGGAAATACCACAGGGTATTGTATTTGGACCATTGCTATAAATTATTCTAATGATGATTATGTTTGTTGTTTACTGTCTCAAGCTAAGTTATTTGTAGAGTACGCAATGTTGTATAACATGATAACAACAGCTTCAGGGTCATGTGAACAGGATACCTATCTAGGTCGACAGGTCAACGTGGGTTGTTGAGAAATGCGAGGAAGAGTCAGCTTATCAGGCATACACGTAAAAAACTAAAAATTGATAATGGTTTTAAGGTGGAGAAAGTATGTTTTGTCAGAGACTTAAAATATTAATATCTTGACATGAGGTTTGATAACAAACTCAACTTGAAGCGATAAATTACACAGGTAGTAGAGAAAGGTCTCAAAATCCTTGTTGCATAGAGTGGTGAGGGCGTGTACCTACCAGACAAGTGAGCGAATTAAGTTAAAAACTTTGGTCAGACCATTGCTTGATTATGGTGGTGTAGTATGGGATCCACATTTTGGGTATCAAATTCAGGAGTTGAATGGGATGCAGAAAATGGCTGCTAGATTTGTCTCTGAAAATTTCTGCAGAACAGAATCAGTTACTGAAATGCAGGGCCGGTTTAAGGCTATCGCAAGAACCGCAGTTGCGGGGGGCCCCAAGCTTGAAGGGGGATCCGCTACGATCCCCTTCAAAATTTGTTCCTACTTAGCGAACAATTTTCTTGCTAAAATAAATAATCTACAAATTTAGTATGTTAATAAACTGCGTTCACAATAGACGTTTCCGAGGCGTGGAGTTCACGAGAAGTCTTTCATCAGATTCAGTTTTGAGAAAGCCGTATCTGATGTAATTACAATAGGTCTATATATTTAAAGGCGTGTATTGCTCTGAACCTGATTCAGAAATTTATGTAATTTCGTTCGAGTAAACTCACTCATCTCTTGACGTTTCATATACAAAGTTATTGAATTAAAATGTGTATGCCTGCTCATGTGTCTCCAGCCCCAAAAAACTATATATACTAACAAAGAAATGCAAGAAACGAAATGTCGCGTACGAAAAGTGTATTATAAATATAATAGCTATAAAACTGAATACAAAAACAATTTCATTTGACATAATGGGCAGCAGGACTTAGGCAGAAATGAAAGTGACAGTAGTTGGGAGATCCATATGAGATGCATTGATAAAACACCAAACACTCGGCGAAGTTGGCCCCGTTCAGCTAATACTCAATAAACTGCTTACCCGTTTGTGTGTGTGTGTGTGTGTATGTATGGATGTGAATTATTAAAAGTGTAGGCAATAGTACATCTAGGAAAAAGTAGGGGGCCCGAAATCAAACTTGGCAGGGGGCCCCGAGAGTCCTTAAGCCGACGCTGCTGACACGATACAGGAGCAGGAATGGGATTCAGTGGAAGACGGTGAAGACACTTGTACGAGTGTACAAGGCGTACATTGGCGGTGAGGCCTAGAAGGATGAGAAGTGCGTGGAAGGAAAAGACGACCACGGTATTCGATTTCAGGCACAAGACTGTGGAAAAATGTTCTCTTATACCTAAGGAGGCAAGAAGTGGAATAAGTACCAAGAGAATTAATTAATAATTTACCAATAACGTTGAAAGTTTTTTTTTTTTTTTTAAATTAACCGTTGTAAAGGATAAAAGTGGTCTGGCGCAAGAGAGATGAAAAAATATGTGCGTTGGGAAGTTGTCCGGAAAGCACGAGCTACATCACAATTAATTGATAATTAATGCGATATGTATATATATATATATATATATATTGTTTGAGTAATTGCTTATGATCGATGTAATAGTATCAATAGAGTAATTCAAGGATATGATGCACATTTCCAAATATTTATAGTATATGGAATTATTTTCTGTCTTACATCGCTGATTATATAAAAAAGTTGCAGAAATCTGTCTAATTCCAATTTGATGTAAAAATAGTAACATTTATAGTATCGGAGAAGAAATCGTTTGAGGGGTGCTGTTCACTTAGTAAACAGCAGTATCTTTGCGTTGTGTTTGGTGATAGCTGGTTCACGCTACAGGTTGTATGTGTTGTGTGTGGAGGTAAATAATAGCTGGAGACGACTAAACGAAGTGATATGGAGCCACTGAATACTGTCCGCATCAAACAAGAGGTGGGTTTGTGACTTTCACGTCTGAGATTAATGATTCCACAGTAACGCCGATTGTCATGGGACTGACTAACTGCAAATGTTTGTTTGTAGGAGTATTTTGTTACAAAATTTTTTAATTTTATTTTATTTTTTTAAAAAAGCGTAATTTTTCCAAATATGCTAGTTAGTTGGTTGTCGTATGTTTTAATCGGTGCAGTTCCACTGAATCAAACACAAAAAACCGATGATTGATGTATAGTTTATCTAGTAATATTTTCGTTTATGTTTAATTTGTGTGTTTTCAAACAATTATTTTGTTACTACTATGTATGTGCTTTAAATTATTTCATTTGCAAAATATAAAAACATTCCTTTTTTTCTGTGCTGCTGGGCAATACATTTTTTTGTTGGTTAGTATTGTAATTTAGAATAATCGGTTTAATTCTAGATTGCAATACCTCTACAACAACTTTATTGCCAGTACAGGGATCATATCAACCTAACTTGCTTTTTTTTTTATTCCTAGCAGTTGAGGTTAGGTTGAAATACAGCCTGGACCAGAAGAAAAATGTCGTAAAAGTGATATGGCTAATTCTATGATAGCTGCGTGTGGCAGAATGTTGCTATAGCGGTATCACCATCTAGAATTAAACCGAATAATCATTGAAATACCATCTGTGTTGGTACTATTATTTATCTGAAGCGCTTGCTTCTCAATTTATCTATAGAACTGTGATCAACATAGTTAATTCTTTGCAGTCACTAAGTAATGACTAACTGATAGTTTCCAGAAAAACTTGTCCTAGTTGCGGTTAGTTAAACCTGAAATTCTGGCAGTGACTGTAATAGTGCACGTAATGCAGTTGTCGAAATACAGTAGTGTAAAATCAAGTAAAATTTGGGAATAGTGTATATATCCTGACCATGGAAGTTGGAGTAGGAGTACTGAAAACTTGGATACAACTGGAACTATTTTTAGCGGCACAGGCTAATAATGTCATAACACTGAAATACTGCAATTGCAGATGAGGGCTGCATTTAGGCTTTGTGGGCCCCTATGCTATACATGTCGGCAGTGACGTAACAATTTTTATGGGTGACTTTTTTTACTACTACTGGCCCTCTGACTGTGGTGTGTGCCCTGTCTCGGAACTTAATATTCTGGAGCATTTATTAGGTAGCATAACATTTTGGAAAGAAATAGTAGTGGTATCGCAATTTTGACTAAACTTGTTGCCGTCTGATCTTTATATGTATTACAATTGAAAACTTTTCCACTCCCTTATACCCTGCATTATCGTGGTTGTCTCTTTCATTCCATATTCCGTTTCTGTATTGCAACATCATTTATTCTCGTGTAATTGTCAGTTTTTTTTTTTTTTGTTGTTGTCATCAGTCTCTTGACAGGTTTGATGCAATCCTTCATCCCATTTTATATTGCGCTAACCTTTTCATCTCAACATACCCCTTACAACCCACGTTCTCAATTATCTGATCTGACAGCTTCTGTGCTAATTATCCTGTGTTCCGAAAACCAAAAATCTTTTTCGTCCTTCCATTTAAGATCACTAATCTCAATGACATCTAACTTAAATCATTCTGTCTCCCTTTTTAAGTTTTCTAGTCTATCTGCCATATTCGGACTTCTAACATTCCACTCTCTGACTTATTGAATACTGTCTGTCCATTCTGATAACTCTTCCATGAGCAGTTGTCAAATAACTGAAGGAAATTATATATACTGTTTATAACATGTTTGACTTGATAGTTTCTTTTTTGTTCGATATTTCATTATGAAAATTGTTATTTAGCTAAGGAAAGGTGTAATCAGACTTCGTTTTAATGTCTTTGGTCGCCACCATTGGATGGTTCGGGAATATTACGTGCACTTCGTAGAAAATAAAATTAACACTCCGTTTTCATAAATACATGAACACATTTATTCTGCTAGTTCCTTAAGTGTACTAATTTCCGACCACCAATGGAAAATACAATGTTAACACTATTGTACACTTCACAATAACATTTATCGGAAGATTGCAATTCGTTAGAGTGGCAAGTGACTTGCAAGCACTTAATGTAATATAACTTCCAACTGTTCGTCATACACCGTCTGTTCTTAATGCTCGTAACGGCTAAATAAACAGTCTTTACTGCGTGGAAAATCACTCCTTGAGTTCACTAATCTCCTTCAGTAACTAATATTGCCAAATTGATTTTACATTAGCAGCCACGGGCAATTATAAACACGGAATAATCACGCCGAAATCCGTCGTACACATATGCAGTACCCAGTACACTTACTCACAAACCAAAACTCATATGTTTGGTCTCCGACCACTAACACAGGCGTAAAGTATGCATTATGTACATAGTTAAATCGGGTTAAACACCCAACACTGATTTTATGTATATACCTGTTAAACCATTAACAGCACAACTTAGAACATATTTTTTGTTACGCCATGTGTCTACTTCAACACTTGCTGGAACAACCAAAATAAAACTATCTCTGACCTACTACAGCTAGTTGTTCAGAGATAACTATATCATCGACTACATTAAAACACTTTCAATTAATTTCTAAAATTTAAAGGAGGGCGGTTTTGTACACTGTATTGTGACAACCCCTTCCATGTCAAACCTCAAATGGGGGAACTCGCAGGAACCCATTTGAGTGGGTGACAGAATCAAGGTTCGCTACTTCTTAGGTAGGAGTACAAACATGTAATAACTTAGTGTGTTACATGTATGAGGAAATTGGTGGTCGGTCTCTAACTGAACCTGAATTTACCTTACATTTACAAAGAAAATTATCTTTACATATTTGGATAAGGTCCCTCAAAAAAAAACCACACCCACATATTACCATCAAACATTTCAAAATTGAATTGTAGTTCTTTTCACCATACTGTTTTTTTTTTTTTTCTCTCTCTCTCTCTCTCTAAACACACTCCCTGTCACTGACAAACATTGTGTAAATAAGCACCAGGTTGTTATTACTAGAGCAAACAAAATCACTTGTGCACATAGGCACATCCATTATACTTTCTGGGTTGGCATTACATAGAAAACTTGAACCAACTAAGTAGTGGAACTATTTATATTCGTATGTACAACTCCTACCGAGATCATTATATTGCCCCTGATATCAAAACCGTCGATACTGAGCTATCAGTTACCAGAGGAATCATCTATCTTGAAAGGTATTAGCGAAATAACATTGTATCTACCCTTGATCTTCCCACTTTTTGGGTACACCACAGTGTATGCATTTTCCTCCTGGGTCAATATTCCCCTTCTCCAAGTGATTGAAATGTCCTCCTCTCTTCTCAGGCGCTACTTCCTCTATGATTCTTCTCCTAACAGTCGTTTCTCCTATACTCCACTGCGTCAGGTCTGTGGAGATGACCCCTTCCAATCCAAATTCCATAATCTCTTCCTCATCCTCGTTCACACTCTCAGACTTTAGTCATCTGCTCTATAGGTTCATTGGCCAGCTCACAAATACTTTCATATTCTCCCCGATGTTCCTCTTCATACTGCTCTTCCTCACTGTCGGAACTGCTCGAGTTTTCCTCACTCCTCAACAGTTCTTCTCTCTCGGTGACTTTCCCTACCACTTTCCCTCCTGTCTCTTCCTTGACAGGTGATAGTATCATTCCTCTGTTTCTAAAGGTGTAATACCTTTGCTCCTAGTGCCAGGTTTTCCTTAAACTCCTCCTCACACAGTTGAAGATTCTTTTCCACTACCTTTAACTTAATATCGTGGTATCCCACTTTGTTTTCAATCCCACGTATTCTTTGGTTAGTTTGGCCCATTTCTTCCACCACTTCCTGTTTGAATTGGTCCAGGGTGTTCCTAGTTTCTTCATTCCTCATAAAGCAGTCTTGTCGCAGTTGCCCTAGCTCACTCCTTATCTGCAAGAAACTGTCATTAAAGTCCGTCTTGATTTCAGGGTGGCCACAAACCGGGAAAACTGGGAATTATCAGGGAATTTCATCTAACCGGGAAATATCAGGGAATTCAGGTAATTTCGAAAATAATCAGGGAATTCTATTGCGACTACTAGGAATTTAGATATTTTTTAAGGTCGTCTTGAATTTCTTTTAATAATGAAATTTCTCATTAGATACTTAAACTTATATACATTTAATATAAAATAGCCAACGACAGTGTAAACAGCGCGCTAGAACTCGCCACGACTACCTTCGACTAGCGCCAAAAAGCCGCCGCTGATATTGCGTCACTCGCGAGCAACCACGCGAGAAGACCGGCGTGCGTACCACGTGCTCCTGCATTGTTATCTCGCTCTACTCGCGAAAGTGTAAAAGTGGCATTAGAATCCTCGAACTATATGCTATGTAGCTATAGATAGCCCTCTGGTCAGTTGAGTTTGCTAGCTAAGCGACAATCGCTTCATTTGTCATAAAATTTCGTCTGCTGTTTACAAACACGCAAACGCATATCGTGTGATCATATCTAATTTAAAAGTGAAAGTATTTTCTAAATATTGTTATTTTAGTTTATTATCAAATGGTAAGTTTTTCTTAATTTTTATGATTAAGTGGAAGAGATTGTTATTTTTATAAGTTATTAATTTATTTTAATCGTGAAATTTCTCATTAAACATTTCAGCTTATTTATTTTTCACCTGAAATAGCCGATTAAAGGGTATAAATAATTTATTTTACTGATCATTAACTCTTGGTATTTTCTTCTCGCAATGTTAATTACCGTTACCAAACACCCGCCACAGAAGCGAGCGGCACTCGTGGGCAACTACGCGAGAAGACCAATGCGAGCCTACCGTGTGTTCAAGCAGTGCTATCTCGATTCGAATAAGCTCGCGCGAATGTGTAAATGAGGCATATAATTTTAAAGTGGAAGTGTTTTCTAAATATCGTTGGTTTTAGTTCATTATCAAATGGAAGTTTTTCTTAATTTTTATGATTATATCCAGGGCCGTAGACAGGTTTAATGGGCCTCGGGCAATTTCACCCGACCGGGCCCCTCTTACCCGCGGGGGGGGGGGGGTCGAGGGGGGTCACTTTTTTGACAACGATAAAACAAAACAAAAGTATTCAGATCCTTACAGTCAGCGTGATAAAAAACAAAGCAAAAAATGTAAACAAACTAATTTGGCATTTAAACTGTCGAACAACTACACTGACTAACCTAAACAGACGATTGTCAACATACTCAACTCCACGTTCGACAGTCGACACAGCTTTGCTCCACTACCACTACTCGCACACGCGCAGTAGGCTCATGCGCCTCGTGAGAACGTCAAGTCACTTCAGCTCCATAGTTAGTTCCGTTCTCCACCGCCGAAGCGCCATCGTCACTTACCGCGCTCTTAAATTTTACATATCGTAGGCTACGTTTATTTGTTAATCAGCACATAAATTTTTATCTTATTGCATAAAGCTGCAAGAGGTTTTTTGCTCACATTAACTGGTTTTTTCTTTCCGTCATAAAATTATAAGCCTGTATGATTGTTAACAATTTTTAATTTTGTTGTTGAAGGCATGGAGGAATGAATATATGGAGACGAGATAACGCGAAATCCGTGAAACCTCGTGAAAAAACTGTGCCTGCGCGGCGGATATCGTAGGAGTACCAAAACATTGGGCTGTTTGCACTGTGTCAACTGCTGAGAATATTTCATTTTCTAATATTCTAAAGTTTTCTATAATGCCAAGTTGTGATGCATATGGTTGCACAAACAGACGAGATAGGAAAAAACCTGGAATACCGTTTCATAAGTAAGTCACATTGTAATTATCGTTCTTGAAGTATCTGAAAGGCAACCGCAACATTAGTGCCATTCGCTGTAAATTTATTCATTACTCTCAATAGGATCATATTATTCTCAAATTTTTGTTGGTGTAGTGTAGACAATTAGCATATGTTACTATTTTGCACTTGAAAAGCTAGCCTTATTGTAGACAAATGTTGGAAATTTAATTTAAAAGGGTCATGTTTGCATCGCGACACAGTGAATATGGTATTCTGCATGCATTACTCACGTTTAAGTTTACACTGAAATTGCACAATGAAATTAATCGTGATAATTTGTGCTGTGCGAACTACTAAACGTGATGAAATAAATTTTGTTGACGGAAATGTAGTTCGCGATGCATTTCTTGTGTTTAGATGTGTCTACATAGTTTGGTTTTGTAGCGGCAATATTAATGGAAATGTTGGCAGGTTGAAAAGCGGTGTATACAAGAAAATAACAAACAATTTATTTATTATTAGCTGTTAGCTTCTGATTTTTGAATGTACTGATTTTTCTAGCAAAATTATATAGGCCACTACCAGTACAATATCTTCTAAGTAAGCTCAGAAACTATGAGGTTTTATGAAGTATTAATTTTTCTAAAGCTCTAAACATTCATTGACTTATGCTTTTTTTTTAATTTCAGATATGACTTGTTTCTGTTTGTAAATATGTCTACAAGTATATTTCTAGATTTTGAAATCTTCCTTGTCAATTACTGAAATAGAATGTGAAAATATAACCTATTTGAACATCAACTAAAATTTAAGGACTGTAGAAATAAACAGTTTGTTATACAAGTTAAAAAGAATTACCTGCTCATTAATTTACGTCCGAATTCATCATCAAATATGGATATGGCGATAGTTTTTTTCTGGTCCAGGCCGCATTTCAACCTAACCACGTCAGTTTTAAGGTACAATATCTGAGCGAGATATCAAAAAATTTTATTATTTACTTTCAGTTTCCCTCATCGAGTTACATAAGAATTCGTCATCAAATTGCGGCTCCACGGTTATCGTTGAATCCCCTCATAACCTAACAACCTCACCTTTGAGGCAGTATATCTCGCGAACTAAGCGAGATATCGAAAAATTTTATTCTTTATTTTCGATTTGTATCGTCGTGTTACATAAGAATCTATCGCCAAATTTGACTTTGGGGGCACGTTTCTTCTGAATTTCAACCAGAAACTCCACTATTTTGAGACAGTATATCTCGAGAACTCAGCACGATATCAAAAAATGTTATTCTTCATTTTTGATGTGTCTCGTCGAGTTACATATTAATCCATCATCAAATTGCGGTGCCACGGTTGTCTTATGATTCCCTTGAGGTTTTTGTGCATATTTCCGTGTTTCTCTGGTCAAGCAATATGGCGCCCTCCGCTACCCACTTGTCTCCACCCGGTTTCACTCCAGTATGTGGCGAAGGTCCCTTGCGTCGTCTCCATATATTCCTTCCTCCATGGTTGAAGGTAAAATTTACATAACCTAGATTTTTCCGGGCCCCTGTCAACAATTTATGGGCCCGGGCCCCGGGCAAATGACCCGAAAAAACCGGTCTGTATACGGCCCTGATTATATCAAACTTTTCTACTGCTATTTTTTAAATTAATAATTATTTTTGAAAATTCATTACCGGTAGGTGGATGTCGATTGCATTTTGGAAGTTATTACTATAGTTTACTATTTATGTATTTAATTTCATTATACCGATAAAAATATTAATTTTTAAAATTTTCAGACTAATGAATTCAGCATGATAACACATTTTCAAAATGATTGGTTGATTAATCCAGATTTTAATATTTAGTTAAAAGAAGTTAAAAATGAATCTAAAAGTGCAAAATGTAGACTTTGCAATGCTACATTTTATTTAATTAATATGGATAGAACAGCTATCAAAAGTCATGCTAAATGAAACATACTAACAGACTTAAGAATTGCAAAACTGTCTTTCCTTTTCAAAGTTTTTTTTAAGTCAGTCGCAACAAACTAGATAACTAAACGTGGTTTGTCTGAAAAATTTACTGTTTCTAATCCTGTTACGGGTCAGGAAAAAGAACAAATTCCGGCTTCACAAAATACACTCCGCTCCTTTCTTCTCAAAGAAGTAATCTGTGCAGTAATACTTTGATGTATTCAGATACTGATAACTCACAAGTCAATGTGCACAGCGGGAAGTGATGTAGAGTATTTTTAAAAAAATGTTCAACGATAGTCAAATAGCTACAGGAATGGAATTGCAGCGAACTATAATTACCTACTCAGTTCTTCATGGGTTTGCTCCATATTATAAAAGTAGACTGATGGAATCTATAACTTTTTGTAATCATTTTGCTATAGGGTTTGATGAGTCACTCAACAAAGTTTGTCAAGAAATTCAAATGGATTTGGAGTACTGTAAAGAATGAAGTTTGTACTTAACATCTGCTTTTCTTTGTCACACAAGTGCTTCAGATCTTCTGTCCTTCAAGCAAATGCTTCAACTCCTTATAAGCCTTAAAAGTTTAAAAATCTCAATAGATGGACCAAATGTTAATCACAAATTTTTCGTAGAATTGAAAGCTGAGCTACAGAAAATTAGATAAATAAATGATTCTTTGGTACTCGACATGGACATTTGTGGTCTTCATAACATGCATGGAGGATTTAAATGTGGAATAGAGGCGACTAAATGGAATATTGTTCAGTTTTTATGGTCAGTTTAATATCTGTTTAAAGACGCACTGACATGCCACGCTCAGTTAAGAGCATTCAGGATCAACTCTTTATCCTAAAAAATTTGTGCAGCCCATTAGATAGAAAATTACAGTTGACTGCTTGTGCGATCGAAACTATTCCTAATCTTAAAAAAAAATGGTGGAGGAATTTACAGCATGATAAAAAAGAGCTGACTAGCACTAGTTACAAAATTGTAACTGAGACTCTTTCAGATCCTTCCCTACCAGCAAAACTAGAAGGTTTTTGGTCATTACCAGCTGAATCACAACCATTCCTACAAGAATATCAAACTGATGCTCCTATAATGTAAAGATTTATCAAAGCAGATGTACTGAAGTCTGTTGACTCATTATCAAGTATAGGCTTAACTGATGAAAACAATTTGATTTTGTACACTCAAA
Source organism: Vandiemenella viatica (assembly GCA_031002005.1). Lineage (NCBI taxonomy): Eukaryota > Metazoa > Arthropoda > Insecta > Orthoptera > Morabidae > Vandiemenella > Vandiemenella viatica. Next base: position 2,451,441 of record JARYHS010008074.1, read on the forward strand.
TTGACATGGGATTTGGTACTAAAAGAGAGATTAAAATTTTAAAAAAATATCACCGATCTCATGATTTTAGAATTGCAGAAAAATGCCACACCTGCTTTGAAAGCTTTTTCAGAAAAATTGTTGACACAGTCACTTACTTTATAAACTTACTGAAGGAGTCTCGTGTTTTGATCCTAGTCTTGCACATTTTTTCGAAGTCAGAAGGAGACTAAAAGCCTACTCACTATTTTGAATGAAAATAATTGGATCATTGGTAATAAGGCTGATGAAATTAATCAATATTTCAACAATTTATGTTCTCAATGTTCGGTATTGCAAGTTCTTAAAAAATTATTAACGAACAAGTAAACGCCTAGATCAGTTGTGGGATGAATTAATTCTTGGACACGTTAATCCAGTCAATAGTAAAACTTTTAAAGATAGTCATGGTTTTATCTTGTGGCAATGCTAATATTGAGAGAGGTTTTTCAGTAAATTCTGAAGGTTTCGTTTAAAATATGAAACTGTAATTGCTCAGCAATTAATGGATGACTGTCTTAAGGGAAACAAATGGGGATGTTGCAACTCTTGATGTTCCAAAATCTTTAGTTCATTCTTACCATAACTCGCGTTCAAATTAATCTCAAGAAATTGAACGCTGAAAAAAGAAAGATAAAATAACTGAATCAGAAGATACGAAAAGAAAACATGTAGCTAATAAAAAAAAAGCATTTGTCATCAAATAAAAAGTTAAACTTATAGCTGAGATTCAAATTATTGATGAGCAATTTAAAAATCTTAAATGATTTTTATATAGCAAATACTAACAGTTTAATTTGTGCTAATTTATCATTAGCTTGTTTCTGTTTTACTCATTTTAAATTATTTTTCATAAGATTTTTTAATTAGTTATAAAATACCATCTATAGCAATGTATTAAAAATAATTAAATAAATTATGATATTCAAATAAACATAATTAGAAATGTCTTTTTAATTTTTGTGAGTTTTGTAACAGTTTTTCCAGTTAAAATGTAATCAAATATTATAATTATGTGAATAAAATTTCTAATTCAGGGAAAAGTATGACAAACTTTCCTGGAAAACCTGGAAATATCAGGGAATTTTTAAATCATTTCTTTGTGGCCACCCTGGATTTGTCGGCCAAGGGCTTCCCACTTCTGATCTATTTCAGCCTTCAGCTCACAGACATTATCTTGAATGATAGTTATTTCAGCTCCCAATGAATCCTGAAGTAAATTAATCCTTTCGGCATTCTTAGCATCCAGGGAGTTCTAAAGCAACTCATTATCAGCTCTCAAGGTGTTCTGAAGCAACTCAAATTGTTTCGCCAATCCCATCATCAACTCGTTCATGGGCACCTCCTCGCTTTGCTCTACTACCCCCTCGACAGCAGATCTCCCTGGCACTCATGTTTAATGCGATAAAACTAAACAAATTCAGTGAAAATCCAGTAAACCACCGACTCAAACTTCAAATCACTCAATTGAACTGTCAAAGTAAACACAATGACGCTAAACAACGCTGTAGATAAACCATGGACCAAAAAAATGCAGGACAATCACCCAGAACCAAGAAATAACAACGTAGTTTCACGGAACCCAGGATCTTCCTTCACCTTCCAAAAGGAAAAATGTCACTGTAAATCACAGAGAGAAAAGAAGAAAAATTTCAGAAAGAAAGAAATATTATGTAAATAATGCATCTGGTTGTTGGTCACAGCACCCACTTAGTTACACCGCCTGAAAATTAATGGTTCTATCTCTATACCATGCACTTAAAATTTTTTAAAAAAAATTGAAACTGGAAAGAAAATCAGCGTATTTAATTATGGTTCTTTAAAAAAAAATCCATCGAAAAAATTTAATACTCTTAAACGTTTTGATTTTTTTTTGAAACTCTAGTAAGTAACAACCGGTGTTACAAATTTCTAGTAAAATTTGCAAAAAAATCACTGATTTATTGTAATTTTAGTTTAATTTAATATTCAAGTTTATTTCCCGGCTGCTCTATCCTAATGTTGCCTGTTAGATGTCGGCGATGTCTGCCAGCTGCTTCCACCCGCTTTCTGCGATGTCTGTCCATTGTTTCTGTCCATACACCAACGATACTGCGAAACCGCTCTCCGCCGCAACTGTCGTCTTTGGGCTGTAGTGTTGTAACTCCGCTTTGTCTTCTTTGCACCAGTCTGGTTGTCGACTATTTCTACTCCCCCGCTCATTATCTTTGGCTGATGTTCTCGCTATAATGTAACTAATTGTTCAATAAGTCTATTTAGTTTTCTATACCCTTGCCACTCTTCCCTTGTGATTTAGACAATTTTTTTTTATATATCACTTAATTGCCTAATTATTTCCCAAGGACTGTTTTCGGGCCCCATGTCAAACAACTTAAGAAAATTATATATACTGTTTATAACATGTTTGACTTGATAGTTTTTTTTTTTTTTTGGTTCGATACTTCACTATGAAAATTGTTCTTTACCTAAGGAAAGGTGTAATTGGACTTCGTTTTAATGTCTTTGGTCGCCACCATTGGATGGTTCGGGAATATTACGTGCACTTTGTAGAAAATAAAATTAAAACTCCGTTTTCATAAATACATGAACACATTTATTCTGCTCGTTCCTTAAGTGTACTAATTTCCGACCACCAATGGAAAATACAATGTTAACACTATTGTACACTTCACAATAACATTTATCCGAAGATTGCAATTCGTTAGAGTGGCAAGTGACTTGCAAGCACTTAATGTAATATAACATCCAACTGTTCGTCATACACCGTCTGTTCTTAATGCTCGTAACGGCTAAATAAACAGTCTTTACTGCGTGGAAAATCACTCCTTGAGTTCACTAATCTCCTTGAGTAACTAATATTGCCAAATTGATTTTACATTATCAGCCACGGGCAATTATAAACACGGAATAATCACGCCGAAATCCGTCGTACACATATGCAGTACCCAGTACACTTACTCACATACCAAAACTCATATGTTTGGTCTCCGACAACTAACACAGGCGTAAAATATGCATTACGTACGTAGTTAAATAGGGTTAAACACCCAACACTGATTTTATGTATATACCCGTTAAACCATTAAGAGCACAACTTAGAACACATTTTTTGTTACGCCATGTGTCTACTTCAACACTTGCTGGAACAACCAAAACAAAACTATCTCTGACCTACTACAGCTAGTTGTTCAGAGATAACTATATCATCGACTACATTAAAACACTTTCAATTAATTTATAAAATTTAAAGGAGGGCGGTTTTGTACACTGTATTGTGACAACCCCTTCCATGTCAAACCTCAAATGGGGCAACTCGCAGGAACGCATTTGATTGGGTGACAGAATCAAGGTTCGCTACTTCTTAGGTAGGAGTACAAACATGTCATAACTTAGTGTGTTACATGTATGAGGAAATTGGTGGTCGGTCTCTAACTGAACCTGAATTTACCTTACATTTACAAAGAAAATTATCTTTACATATTTGGATAAGGTCCCTCAAAAAAAAACCACACCCACATATTACCATCAAACATTTCAAAATTGAATTGTAGTTCTTTTCACCACATTTTTTTTTTTTTTTTTCTTTTCTCTCTCTAAACACACTCCCTTGTCACTGACAAACATTGTGTAAATAAGCACCAGGTTGTTATTACTAGAGCAAACAAAATCACTTGTGCACATAGGCACATCCATTATACTTTCTGGTTGGCATTACATAGAAAACTTGAACCAACTAAGTAGTGGAACTATTTATATTCGTATGTACAACTCCTACCGAGATCATTATATTGCCCCTGATATCAAAACCGTCGATACTGAGCTATCAGTTACCAGAGGAATCATCTATCTTGAAAGGTTTTAGCAAAATAACAGTGTATCTACCCTTGATCTTCCCACTTTTTGGGTACACCACAGTGTATGCATTTTCCTCCTGGGTCAATATTCCCCTCTCCAAGCGATTGAAACGTCCTCCTCTCTTCTCAGGCGCTACTTCCTCTATGATTCTTCTCCTAACAGTCATTTCTCCTATACTCCACCACGTCAGGTCTTTGGAGATGACCCCTTCCAATCCAAATTCCATAATCTCTTCCTCATCCTCGTTCACACTCTCAGACTTAGTCATCTGCCTTATATCTTCATTGGCCAGCTCACAAATACTTTCATATTCTCCCCGAAGTTCCTCTTCATACTGCTCTTCCTCACTGTCTGAACTGCTCGAGTTTTCCTCACTCCTCAACAGTTCTTCTCTCTTGGTGAATTTCCCTACCACTTTCCCTCCTGTCTCTTCCGTGACAGGTGATAGTATCATTCCTCTGTTTCTAAAGGTGTAATACCTTTGCTCCTCTGCTGCTCCTAGTGCCAGGTTTTCCTTAAACTCCTCCTCACACAGTTGAAGATTCTTTTCCACTGCCTTTAACTTAATATCGTGGTATCCCACTTTGTTTTCAATCCCACGTATTCTTTGGTTAGTTTCGCCCATGTCTTCCACCACTTCCTGTTTGAATTGGTCCAGGGTGTTCCTAGTTTCTTCATTCCTCATAAAGCAGTCTTGTTGCAGCTGCCCTAGCTCACTCCTTATCTGCAAGAAACTGTCACTGAAGTCCGACTTGATTTGTCGGCCAAGGGCTTCAAACTTCTGATCTATTTCAGCCTTCAGCTCACAGACGTTATCTTGAATGATAGTTATTTCAGCTCCCAATGAATCCTGAAGTAAATTAATCCTTTCGGCATTCTTAGCATCCAGGGAGTTCTAAAGCAACTCATTATCAGCTCTGAAGGTGTTCTGAAGCAACTCAAATTGTTTCGCCAATCCCATCATCAACTCGTTCATGGGCACCTCCTCGCTTTGCTCTACTACCCCCTCGACAGCAGATTCCCTGGCACTCATGTTTAATGCGATAAAACTAAACAAATTCAGTGAAAATCCAGTAAACCACCGACTCAAACTTCAAATCACTCAAATGAACTGTCAAAGTAAACACAATGACGCTAAACAACGCTGTAGATAAACCATGGACCAAAAAAATGCAGGACAATCACCCAGAAACAAGAAATAACAACGTAATTTCACGGAACCCAGGATCTTCCTTCACCTTCCAAAAGGAAAAATGGCACTGTAAATCGCAGAGAGAAAAGAAAAAAAATCACACAAAGGAAGAAATATTATGTAAATAATGCATCTGGTTGTTGGTCGCAGCACCCACTCAGTTACACCGCCTGAAAATTAATGGTTCTATCTCTAAACCATGCACTTAAAATTTTTTTTTTTAATTGAAACTGGAAAGAAAATCATCGTATTTAATTAATGGTTCTTTAAAAAAAAAAATTCCTTCGAAAAATTTAATACTCTTAAACGTTTTGAATTTTTTTTGAAACTCTAGTAAATAACAACCGGTGTTACAAATTTCTAGTAAAATTTGCAAAAAAATCACTGATTATTGTAATTTTAGTGTAATTTAATATTCAAGTTTATTTCCCGGCTGCTCTATCCTAATGTTGCCCGTTAGATGTCGGCGATGTCTGCCAGCTGCTTCCACCCGCTTTCTGCGATGTCTGTCCATTGTTTCTGTCCATACACCAATGATACTGCGAAACCGCTCTCCGCCGCAACTGTCGTCTTTGGGCTGTAGTGTTGTAACTCCGCTTTTGTCTTCTTTGCACCAGTCTGGTTGTCGACTATTTCTACTCCCCCACTCGTTATCTTTGGCTGATGTTCTCGCTATAATGTAACTAATTGTTCAGTAAGTCTATTTAGTTTTTCTGTACCCTTGCCACTCTTCCCTTGTGATTTAGACATTTTTATAGATCACTTAATTGCCTAATTATTTCCCAAGGACTGTACTCGGGCGCCATGTCAAACAACTGAAGGAAATTATATATACTGTTTATAACATGTTTGAGTTGATAGTTTTTTTTTTTGTTCGATATTTCACTATGAAAATTGTTATTTACCTAAGGAAAGGTGTAATTGGACTTCGTTTTAATGTCTTTGGTCGCCACCATTGGATGGTTCGGGAATATTACGTGCACTTCGTAGAAAATAAAATTAACACTCCGTTGTCATAAATACATGAACACATTTATTCTGCTCGTTCCTTAAGTGTACTAATTTCCGACCACCAATGGAAAATACAATGTTAACACTATTGTACACTTCACAATAACATTTATCCGAAGATTGCAATTTGTTAGAGTGGCAAGTGACTTACAAGGACTTGATGTAATATAACTTCCAACTGTTCGTCATACACCGTCTATTCTTAATGCTCGTAACGGCTAAATAAACAGTCTTTACTACGTGGAAAATCACTCCTTGAGTTCACTAATCTCCTTGAGTAACGAATATTGCCAAATTGATTTTACATTAGCAGCCACGGGCAATTATAAACACGGAATAATCACGCCGCAATCCGTCGTAGACATATGCAGTACCCAGTACACTTACTCACAAACCCAAACTCATATGTTTGGTCTCCGACAACTAACACAGGCGTAAAATATGCATTACGTACGTAGTTAAATCGGGTTAAACACCCAACACTGATTTTATGTATATACCCGTTAAACCATTAAGAGCACAACTTAGAACACATTTTTTGTTACGCCATGTGTCTACTTCAACACTTGCTGGAACAACCAAAACAAAACTATCTCTGACCTATTACAACTAGTTGTTCAGAGATAACTATATCATTGACTACATTAAAACACTTTCAATTAATTTCTAAAATTTAAAGGAGGGCGGTTTTGTACACTGTATTGTGACAGAGTCCCTACCTGGAATTAAGATTGGGGGACTACTTTATCTCCGGAATATTTTATACTGTAAGAAATGAGCATTTTATATGTAATATGAGATGATTACATGGCCTCGGGGTATCCTTAGGGTCTTTAATGCAGTGGATTCCATTGGCTCCTGCAGCCATATGCTATCGAATATTTCTAATTTATACACCTTTGGGGGCTGTTTCCAACCACAAGGGCAGGATGGTGCCCTGAACCGCTCCTCGCTATTCCGCCCATTGGCAAGCAGTGGGTGACTCCTTATACCGGGAATCTTTTAGTTGCCCAAGCCTCTTCCATGCAAACGTGGTGCACCACAAGAAGGAGAGGTTCACATTTGGTTGGAAACCACTAATATAGTCTCTCCGTAACCTTACACCCCATTGCCAGTATATTTCTTGTATACTCCCACAGTTCATTTTACTCGCCTTCTATCCAGTAACTCCCAATCCAATTATCATTTTAGTTACTGAGTTCATCCAAAAATGTTCCAAGCAGTCCTTTCCACCCATACTTTCTCGCCACACACTAGTGTCCTTGTCGCATATTCATAGGACGTTTCCTCCAATCATGATCCAACATGATAGTTTGTTGGAGCACAAGGACCTATGTTGGTTTTCCATGATTCCAACAACATCAAACATGTCCTACATGTAGGCCTGTAACACCTTACATGGCCCCTCGAGAGTCCTTCATCAGAAAATCGGATCGTCGTAGGTCCTACAAGTTGTACTGTAAACGGGCCGCTAGAGCGGTGGGAAGGCGGGTGGTGGGCACGGAGATGTGGCCTTGAGCTTGACGCTTGAATTAGTCGAGCCACGATCTCCACAAAGTGCATATGACAAAGATTGTTCTTTAGACACGTGTGTAGTTATGTAAAAAATACAATTCACTTGTGAAATTATCCTATTTTTGTTGTTGTTGAAAGATGAGGCAAAGAATAAATCAATAAGGCAGTATTGTATGGAATTAGACTTTACTTATTAAAAAATGTGGAATTCAGCATAAAAAATATACTTATTTGTTTTAAATTTATTTTTGGTAAAATATTAAAATCTAAATAATTATAAATTTATTTTACACCTTTGCATCCACTTCCGCATCAGCTGATGTCAATCATGGAACAGCTGCATCTACATAGGAGACCTCCATTACAACCATAATTGTCACAACAAATGATATTTACAGATTTAACTGATATGTATTTACACTGTACACCATCTACAATTTTTATTTGTGCGAGATACATTTTATTGTAACTTTCAAGTTTCAATAATTTTTAATTTCTGATTGATAGTTTATAATTATAATGTTGTAATTTCTTTCACTTTGCAGAATGTGTCGTCAGATACTGAGTATGGGGATTCAGTTTTGGCTCTTATTTCTGTCAGGTAAAGTAATCCCTTGTCACTAGTGAAGAGTTGATATTCCTAGGCACATACTGCGATAGCAGGGTCGTTGTTTCAATGGTTCCATCTTGTTGCTCGCTCATTAAGCCTCAGACTTGTTCAGTCTTCCTTTGCTGAGTATGGTGGATGAGTGCTCAGGTCTGGTCACTTATATTTCTGATTTTTTTTTTCTTCATAGTTTCCAAGAATCACTCAAGGTTATTGCTGGTTTGGTTCCTTCACAAAGCCGTGGCCTTCACATTCCTTGCTCACAGTCCTTTTCTGGTTGTATTACCCTTTTAACTGATTAGTTGTAAAGACTTAAATTCTTCCTCAGAAAACAGTTTTTTCTTGCATTTTCAATATACGATGTAAATTTTGTAAAATTATTTGCTTTTATAACTGCCACCCCCATTGTCTCTGATGGTTGTAGCACCATAATGTGTGTTTTTGTGGCTTATCTATTGTGTATATCATAAAATTCTGATACAGAAATTAAAGTATTTTGGTTCAGGTGGCACTATTAATACATGGCTAAGTCCTTATCTTCTGTATAGAAAACAGAAAGTGTCACAGGAGAATCTTAAGGCTGTCTTAAGTGGTCCACTGTTTTCTGAGTGGGAATTAATCAAATGTGGAGTACCTTAAGGTTCTATATTGGGCCCACTATTGATTTTAATATACGTAAATGAGCTACCCTGTATTACATATAAAAACTAAAAATTTGTCCAATTAGCAGATAATAGAAATATCAGAGTTAAAAATACTTGAAATTTATCTACAAATTTTTTTTCAAAATATGTTTTGACCTTATTAACAAATGATTTACAGTTAATTGCTTGTCTTTAAACTTTAAAAAAATGAGCCTATACAATTGAGTACAGTATATAGATTAACACCAGATATAGACATAAAATTTGTAGGCCTGTTCATTCAAGAGGTAGAGTGTGTGAAATTTCTACGATTGAATATTGATTATAACTTAAATTGGAAGGTACATGTTTCTGACTTGCTAAAGCGATTGGGTGCAGCCACATTTGCAAATTATACAATTTCCACTATAGGTAGTCTCTATATGATGATACCAGTTTATTTGGCCTATTTTTGGTTCTTAATGTCATATGGAATAATATTCTGGAGAAATTCTACTTATAAAGACAAAATTTTCAGAGCCCAAAAGTGAGTAATTAGAATTATGTGTGGCATTAGCAGTAAAATTCCATGCAGAGAGCTGTTTAAGAAGTCAGGGATTTTAATATTTGTATATACATTAATGGAAGAATTGTTCATCTTGATGACTTGGTGGGAGGGCCAGTGGTGCATAGTACCTAACCACCTGGATGGTTTGAGGTCACAGGACTCTGTTGACGGTGATTGGTTTGTTGGTTGGAGACTCTCAGTTGGTGGCTCTTGAAGAGTAAGCCCAAATGGGCAAGATCACACTCTTTATATTTCATTAATTCACAGTCCAAATAATACAATAAACAAAAAACAACTACAGTCACATACTACTTAATCAGAACAATAGATTTTTAATTTTCCCATTGGTAGGCAACTGTGTGTTAAACATTACTTATTATGGTCTACTGAACATTTTTTGCATTGTTTGCACTGTGATTCAATGCTATTTATTCTGTGTAACGTCTGTTTTAGGTTAAAATCTATTTATCTGAATATGTTTTACTTTTAAGAAATTTTTTGAGATTTGTTTGTGACATTGGTAGTAAAGTCTTCTGTTTGCGTCCAGTGGATATTGTTAAATGGTTTGTGGTTTTAATTAATATGAGAAATAACTAGTTCATGATCTAGTTTCAAATTTAACTTTTTATTTTCATTAACACATCGAACTCCATAGTTAATGGGCACATGTAAACAACTCCAGTGATTACATTCACCACTTCTTCCAAAGACAATACAATCACACCACCGTATTCATAAACTTGTTGAAAAACTGTCCCTGATTCTCTGTATGGTCGCTTTATATAAGTTCCATTGAAAGTTCTAGAACACTATAAAGGATTCTGACATATATTTTTCTAACATTGACAATACTTGAATAATTAAAAACATATTAAAACAATCAAAATCCTTTACAGTCATTACGACATGCTCAAAAATGAAAATTAAAGATACTTAAACACAAAATTATCCACAGAAATTATTTGAAACTGTAATAAATTGTCCTTTAGACATTGTAACTTGCCTTAGTACTTGGAATTACAACCATATAAGCAATTCTCTTGCATAGTTCTGTCCTTGAACACATTAAATGGTATCTACATAATTTTGTTTCATAAAACAAAGTCTATTTACACTGATTGAAAAACAAACATTCAAGATAATATTCAATCCAAAACCAGCTTGCTACAAATGCTTCATAAAATACAATTCTATTTAAAGTTTAGGTATGAGGGCTATTACAATATGATGCAGAAAACATAGTAGACCTATAGCATTATATGTGAATACTAAATTGGGTGTCTGTGTGGGGATTGTAAATATAATTTTTCAGGGGTACAAACAGACTGGCTCGATTTCACCAAAAAAATATCAGGAAAAAGCAGCTTATGACAGCTGATAACTGCTTTCTTATCAGAGAAAGCAAATTAACCCCCAGATTCACTGCTGGAAATTAAATCACGAAGAATTGGAGGAAAGGGGAGTGAATGTGAATGTATGTGATGTTCTTTTTAGACTTCGAGCAGCTGGGAGGGAAGCTCACATACCTGTAAAGAAACACCTTCTAACAGGCAAAATGTTCCATGTGGGCACACAGCCAACAGAATCTGATAATAGAAGGTTCTCTTCTCTGAAGATAGACACTTTGAAGTGCAGGGTTCAATACATGTGCCAAGTGACGGATGTGCTAACATTTTCAACAGATGTAAAACACCCAGTGCGGAATATATTTTGATGTTACTCGCTTGAAGGACAAAAACAGTTTTTATCAGTCATTGGGATGATAAAAACTGTTCAATGCCTTCTAATACTGGAAAGGAGTGTTGCTGATGAGTTGCAGGAAATGCTCCCAGATACTAATGGAATATTTCAGCAGAATTTGGCCCCTAGGCACACAAAGAAAAAGTTATTTAGTGATAATATTAATACCTTACAGCTGTCATTGAAGTCACATAAGATTAATAGCACTGAAAATACGTGAACTAAAAGGGAAATTCACAAACCTTGTCTCTTCCACAAAAGTTCAAATGGTAGTCCCAGATTAGAGTGTTGTTTCATGGTGATGAAGTTGAAATTTTTTTTTAAGTTTGTGGAATTTATTGCAAATTGTGTAAAGCAACTTATACAACGAAAATGAGATAATATTAGCTGTTAACCAAGGTCAAATATGTTTTATAAACAAGTATAAGACAACAATAAAATTGTGTGATACTTCTTTGTTTCAACTAATTTGCATGTTACTTTACATTATAATCACTGACTTGGAAGTAACACTCAATGTGCTTTTATTACTGCAGAAAACAAGAGGAAAATGCCAAATTTATGAACCTGCATTCCCCGTGACACTTACTGGGGGAATTAATTTGCTTCATGGTTGCACTGACACCCGAGAATTCTGTTATTGTGAGCATCGTCATTGTTTACCAGTATAAAAAAATCTGAACTGAAAGAATAACCATACACACATTAGGCCTTCTTAAGCATCCGGTGGATTTTTAAAGAGACATCGGATACTTTTCTGCTTGTTATTGTGCCAATGATGTGTTGTAGTTGGTGTAATATGTTAAATGGTACACAGTTGATAATGTAGTCATTTGTTTACTTATTATCACAATCAGAATAGGGAAGGTTCTTTTGAACATTGGACAGTGCTTAATTATTTATTTCTACCATTTTAAGCTGTAAAACAAATAGAAAATTTGTGAAAAATGTGTGAACAGTTTTTGTATTTTCATAGCGTCAAATGACGTAAACTTTGCTATGGAGGTTGTACCATAATCTGTAACCTCACTCGCATAAATTGTGCCCTGGAAACATAGTAGATAAATACTGAAAGAATAGCCTTATAAATGAGTTTGGCGTATTTTGCACTAGCAATAATTTTTTTCTCTTAAATTCCTGATTTACTATCTGCTATATGACCCTACTAAGGGAAACTTTAGATGCTCTGATACACGAACATCCTTGTAGGGAGAGTGGAACAGGGAAAAACCACATCTCTGGTACAGATGTATGGGAATGGAAACCACAGATCATTTATGTGATTACCTGCTATTTATAAAATATTAATCTAGCCTTTTCCAATGATTTACTGCAAACCAACTATAAAAAAAAGCTTTGTTATGTGTGGACGCATCTGAACAATGATTAATCTTGTGTACAATTTACCCTTAGCAACAATTATTGGGATATAGTGAGGAACAATGATTTTGGAATTCTAATGCAAAGATCCATGATTTTGTACAGTTTCTTAATTCTTTTGGCAATATAATAAAGCAGTTCTACAAGTATTTGCAGTGAGTAATCATACTATTTCATATCTACTACATTTTTATGATATTCTTATTTATTATTGGTGTTAACAATTTTTCTTTTATTTACTACAATATTAGTACATCTTGTCTTTACATTTGTGCTAGATAAAATAATAATTCTTTATTATAATACTCTCTTATATTAATGTCTTTTTAAGGTTTTAATGTAATTTAATTGGTGTTCATTGTACACATGGAATTCCATAAACAGAGGTACACACTTTAAGAGGAGGCAGAAAACATGAAAATGATTAACTCTCTAGAAACCAAAGAACAGGAAAGTGGTAGCATTGGTATAAGAAATTATAGGGCACCAGGCAAACATTAACAGGAAGATATTTATTCCATTTCAAAATGTACAGGAGATGTTCAAAGTTTCCACCATTGCGTTCCAAGCATACATAACATGACTGTACCATTAGCTGACAGACACCCGATTTTATTTGATATCAGCAGCAATGCAGGCTATTCTTGAGACCAAATCCATTTCAGAATCAACAGGTGTTTCATACACAACAGATATGAAGTACCAACCAAAGAAACAAATTGTACCTCTATTTTTGGACGCCTTGTATGTTGCACTATTTTTATTCACCTTTTACATAAAATTTACTGTTTTTAGGAAACAATTTAAAGTTGAAGAAGAGGCATTACTTCAGCAGTATGAAGAGAGTGGAAGTGTGGCAAAATTTACTGGAAAAAATACTTCTACCTTGGCTGGCTGTAATGTGGAGAGTGTTCAGTTGTCGGACAGAAGCAATGAACCTGTGTCAGTTACTAGTCCATCTCGATTCTCGTGTGGTGTGTGTTTACAGATATTCTCCACGTGCAGTTTGCTAACCAGACATGTTTTCAATCATATCAGCCACTTGATTCCACCGTCACATATCTGCCACCTCTGTGGTGGTGTGTTTCCAGATATATCAACATTGTGGACACATCTCTCACACTATTTCTGTGCGGCATTACCCAAGCCTTCCTGTGCTGTATGTGCACAGCATTTTTCATCTCGGCATTCTTTAGTGAAACATGTATTCCATCATATACGCTCTATAACATGTCCATTACACATTTGTGCATGTTGCTCTGTTGTATTTGAAGATTCAAGTGAACTGTACAAACATGAAGAGATAATTTCGCAAATTCAATTTAGAACTTCACAATTAAGGTAAGAAATGTTTTTACAGCATTACAAAATTGTTATTTGTATTAGGATATATTTTACTTAATTTTTTGTGTTATTTTTGTATAAAGCTTTTATTAGTATTTATTATCACTTGTATTGGTTCGGCCATTGATAACCTTTAAACTAATCTGTAATTTATGTGGCTGGGGTATGCCATTGTGGTAATGCATTGATCATGAACATATCGAGCTCCTTGTGCAGCCTATGTCACAATGGTAATAAGCCCC
>JARYHS010008074.1:2466535-2561535 GCA_031002005.1 Vandiemenella viatica
TCAACCTAACCTTAACTGCTAGGAATAAAAAAAAGCAAGTTAGGTTTGATATGATCCCTGTACTGGCAATAAAGTTGTTATAGAGGTATTGCAATCTACAATTAAACCGATTATTCTAAGTTACAATATTAACCAACAAAAAATGTATTGCCCAGCAGCACAGAAAAAAAAGGAATGTTTTATATTTTACAAATGAAATAATTTAAAGCACATACATAGTAGTAACAAAATAATTGTTTGAAAACACACAAATTAAACATAAACGAAAATATTACTAGATAAACTATACATCAATCATCGGTTTTTTGTGTTTGATTCAGTGGAACTGCACCGATTAAAACATACGACAACCAACTAACTAGCATATTTGGAAAAATTACGCTTTTTTAAAAAATAAAATAAAATAAAAAAATTTGTAACAAACTACTCCTCCAAACAATCATTTGCAGTTAGTCAGTCCCATGACAATCGGCGTTACTGTGGAATCATTAATCTCAGACGTGAAAGTCACAAACCCACCTCTTGTTTGATGCGGACAGTATTCAGTGGCTCCATATCACTTCGTTTAGTCGTCTCCAGCTATTATTTACCTCCAATAACAACACATACAACCTGTCTGTAGCGTGAACCATGGCGTGAACCAGCTATCACCAAACACAACGCAAAGATACTACTGTTTACTAAATGAACAGCACCCCTCAAACGATTTCTTCTCCGATACTATAAATGTTACTATTTTTGCATCAAATTGGAATTAGACAGATTTCTGCAACTTTTTTATATAATCAGCGATGTAAGACAGAAAATAATTCCATATACTAAAAATATTTGGAAATGTGCATCATATCCTTGAATTACTCTATTGATACTATTACATCGATTATAAGCAATTACTCAAACAATATAATTATCAATTAATTGTTATGTAGCTCGTGCTTTCCGGACAACTTTCCAACGCACATATTTTTTCATCTCTCTTGCGCCAGACCACTTTTATCCTTTACAACAGTAAATTAAAAAAAAAAAAAAAAAAAAAAAAAAAAAAAAAAAACTTTCAACGTTATTGGTAAATTATTAATTAATTCTCTTGGTACTTATTCCACTTCTTGCCTCCTTACGTATAAGAGAACATTTTTCCACAGTCTTGTGCCTGAAATCGAATACCGTGGTCGTCTTTTCCTTCCACGCACTTCTCTTCATCCTTCTAGGCCTCATCGCCAATATACGCCTTGTCCACTCGTACAAGTATCTTCACCGTCTTCCACTGAATCCCATTCCTGCTCCTGAATCGTGTCAGCAGGTCGGCTTAAGGACTCTCGGGGGCCCCTGCCAACTTTGATTTCGGGCCCCCTACTTTTTCCTAGATGTACTTTTGCCTACACTTTTAATAATTCACATCCATACATACACACACACACAAACGGGTAAGCAGTTTATTAGCTGAACGGGGCCAACTTCGCCGAGTGTTTGGTGTTTTATCAATGCATCTCATATGGATCTCCCAACTACTGTCACTTTCATTTCTGCCTAAGTCCTGCTGCCCATTGTGTCAAATGAAATTCTTTTTGTATTCAGTTTTATAGCTATTATATTTATAATACACTTTTCGTGCGCGAAATTTCGTTTCTTGCATTACTTTGTTAGTATATATAGTTTTTTGGGGCTGGAGACACATGAGCAGGCATACACATTTTAATTCAATAACTTTGTATATGAAACGTCAAGAGATGAGTGAGTTTACTCGAACGAAATTACATAAATTTCTGAATCAGGTTCAGAGCAACACATGCCTTTAAATATATAGGCCTATTGTAATTACATCAGATACGACATTGTCAAAACTGAATCTGATGAAACACTTCTCGTGAACTCCACGCCTCGGAAACGTCTATTGTGAACGCAGTTTATTAACATACTAAATTTGTAGATTATTTATTTTAGCAAGAAAATTGTTCGCTAAGTAGGAACAAATTTTGAAGGGGATCGTGGCGGGGCCCCTTCAAGCTTGGGGCCCCCCGCGACTGCGGTTCTTGCGATAGCCTTAAACCGGCCCTGCATGTCAGTAACTGATTCTGTTCAGCAGAAATTTTCAAAGACAAATCTAGCAGCCTTTTTTTGCATCCCATTCAACTCCTGAATTTGATACCCAAAATGTGGATCCCATACTACACCACCATAATCAAGCAATGGTCTGACCAAAGTTTTTAACCTAATTCGCTCACTTGTCTGGTACACGCCCTCACCACTCTATCCAACAAGGATTTTGAGACCTTTCTCTACTACCTGTGTATCGCTTCAAGTTGAGTTTGTTATCAAACCTCATGTCAAGATATTAATATTTTAAGTCTCTGACAAAACATACTTTCTCCACCTTAAAACCATTATCAATTTTTAGTTTTTTTACGTTTATGCCTAATAAGCTGACTCTTCCTCGCATTTCTCAACAACCCACGTTGACCTGTCGACCTAGATAGGTATCCTGTTCACATGACCCTGAAGCTGTCCACAGTCTACGGTTGTTATCATGTTATACAACATTGCGTACTCTACAAATAACTTAGCTTGAGACAGTAAACAACAAACATAATCATCATTAGAATAATTTATAGCAATGGTCCAAATACAATACCCTGTGGTATTTCCAGTTTCACTTCCATTTCTTTTGATGTTCCATTTCCTCCTCCATCTTTTTTCTTTCTACCATTTAAGATTTCTTCTTACAGCATATTACTTTTTCCATGCACTCCAACAATTTTTCTCATACTGAAGGCCATTTGATGATTCACTCCGTTATGGCCTTTATGAATAAGGGCGTGCAAGGAAAGAACAGGGAAAAAAAACGGATCTGCGGTTAGGCAGTAGCCACGGGAGAGGTGTAGGCCCTCTTCTGCAGGATCAGTTAGGTACAGGTTACCAGGATACAAGTTTTTTCAAACTTAGTTCAACATTAGGTTAGATAGTGGAAGATGTAGGTTCACTATGTAAGAGTTTCACTAAGTATGAAAGATGAATGATAGTGAGAGGTGCGGTGAATAGTATTGATAGAAAAGCGAGTTATAGTATAGAGAGTGACCTGAGGAAGGTGGTAAAGGAGGCACAGCATACCTGGGTGGGGGCTCTTGCTGGTCTTAAGTCCACTACACACCGAAATGGCGACCAAGGTGGCTGCTAAAATATGGAACCGTCTTGATGTGAATTATGTTTTAGGAACACCGTGAGGCCCGAGGATCCCTCAGTTCAACGAAGAAGACGCGTCGGTAACTTAGATCTAGGTTCTGGAAGTGACGGCGTGAATAAATCGAAATATACAGCTCCAAATACTTCACCCGTTTCCTCTCGGAATGCAAATAGCAAAAATGCGAATTTAGACTCTTTAGATACCGATATTAAGCCGCTAATGATAATCATCCTTAATTGTCGGAGTATTAGAGGGAAAGTAGCCGATTTCCACGCTACAGTTGCTACTAACCATGTCGATATAATACTAGGAACCGATAACTGGTTGACGCCAGAGGAAGAATCTAGCGAAGTGTTTGCTCCTCAGTTCAATGTTTTTCGGAAAGACAGAACTACCACAATGGGCGGAGGTGTGTTCGTGGCCATTAATAAAACCGTCATTTGCTTTGCAGTAAATGAAACGGAAAATTTTTGCGAGTAATTATGGGCGAAGGTAAAAATTGGCAGAAGTTTAAAGTTCATAATAGGATCATTTTACCGACCTCTGGATTCCGGATTAGATAACGCGGAGTATTTTAGACAGTCACTTAAAAGTATTTCTCAAAAATTTCAGGACATACATTAATCATGGGAGGCAATTTTAATATACCCTCAGTTAACTGGGACACATTTACGTTCAAGTCATGCGGAAGAGATAGGTTGATAACCGAAACGTTCCTAGAATCATTCGCGGAAAATTCTCTTGAACAGATGGTCGAAGAGCCAACGCGGAGCGTCAAAGATTCCTCGTCCATTTTGGATCTTTTTCTTACAAACAATCCGGACATTGTAGATACAGTTTGTATAGAAGATGTTATAAGTGATCAGAAGGCGGTTGTGGTAACTTTAAAATCTAGGCTGAATTTGACGCATGATAATGATAAACTCGTATATTGCTTCGATAAGGCAAACGATGAATTTATGTTCGATCAATTGGTGAAAAATTTTGAAACGTACACGCTAAATACAAATGTTGAGGAACTTTGGTTTGATTTTTTTTTTAAAATAATGTGGACCAGCTTAAATCAATTTGTTCCCACGAAGTTTATTAAGGTTAGTAAGAACCTCCCGTGGTACAATAGGGAAGTGAAACGTTTGCTCAGGAGGCAAAGGCGTTTACATGCCACGTTAAAAAAAAATCCGTGGACTCGTCTAATCGCGCTAAATTAGTCCAGTTGCTAACGGAAGTGCGTAAGGCAATGCGTGATACGTTTAAAGAATTCCAAGTCAGAAATTTATCCGAAGATCTGATTACTAATCCAAAAAAGTTTTGGTCATATGACAAATTAATAAGAGCCTCTCGTCAGGTCATGCCGTCGTTGATTAAGGAAAATGGGGAATTATCAGAAACAAGCGTAGAGAAAGCAGAAATTTTGACTAATGTATTTAAAAAAAGCTTTCACGACAGAAAACACGGAATAACTAACCTGCTTATGAATGTAAATCCCAATAAGGCTCCCGGACCAGACGGTATTCCTACAAGATCCTACTCTAGAGACGCAAAGGAAATTGCGCCGTATTTGATGAAATTATATACCGTATCCTTGGGTCAAGGAAAAATACCAGCCGAATGGAAGACCGCTATCGTAAGTCCAGTGTTTAAAAATGGGAATGTTAATTATCCTCAAAATTATAGGCCGATCTCGTTAACCTGAATATAATGCAGGATTCTAGAACACATCATATATTCAAATGTCATGCGATTTTTGGATGAAGGTGAGATTTTAAACCCAAATCAACATGGATTCAGAAAAGGCCGTTGCTGCGAAACACAACTTGCTCTTTTAATTCACGACCTGAGCCGTATTATAGATGAGCAATCCCAGGTTGATTTAGTTTTATTAGACTTCAAAAAAGCTTTCGACACTGTGCCACACACTAGGTTACTTAGGAAACTTCGTGGTTACGGCATATCTAGACAAATATGCTACTGGGTTGCAGACCTTCTGGAGGGCAGAACACAGTGTGTAGTTCTCGACGGCGAGCGTTCATCACTTACTGAAGTGAGGTCCGGGGTTCCTCAGGGAAGCGTGATAGGGTATCTGTTGTTTCTCATATACATTAATGATTTTTGCGATATAATAAGGGGGATGAAAGATTATTTGCCGATGATGCTATAATTTATCGTGAAATCACAACCCAAGACGACTGCGCTTTGTTACAAGACGATATTATGAAAATAATTGCGTGGTGTAAAGATTGGCAGTTGGAATTAAACGCTAAAAAGTGCCAAGTCATGCGTGTAAGTAAAAAGATGACACCATTTAGCTTTGAATATACAATTAATGGTGCTGTCCATAGAACGGTAGATTCCGCTAAATACCTAGGGGTAACAATTCGTAATAATTTGTCGTGGAATGAGCATATGGAGAATGTAATTGGGAAAGCAAATCGTATGCTTCGAATTCTAGGTAGTAATTTAAAACAATGAACTCTGGAAGTTAAATCGATTGTATAAAAGTCACTAGTGCGTCCTCACTTAGAATATTGTTGTTCTGTATGGGGTCCTCATCAAAAGGGATTAATAGAGGCATTAGAGATGGTCCAAAGAAGAGCCACCCGATTCGTGACAGGTATATATAGTTGGAGGGAAAGCGTAACAGCAATGTTGAAGCAGTTAGGTTGGGAAGACCTGGAGCACCGAAGGCGCTGCTCTCGACAGAAACTAATAGATAAATTCTCGACTGACGTATTTCGGAATGACAGTAAACAAATATTGCTACCAGTAACATTCATATCCCAAAATGACCGCGAAAATAAGATAAGAGAAATCAGGGTCAGAACCGATTCATTTCTGTACTCATTTTTTCCACTAGCGATTAGGGAGTGGAATATAAAGGATTTACCGGGCGACTAAACATAAAATCCTTCAGGAGTAGCTTTCGATAAAGTACTCCGGCCATCCTGATCTGAGTTTTCCATGGTTTCCCCGGATCACTCCATGCGAATGCTGGGATGGTTGCTCACAATAGCCCATGGGGGCCTCCTGCCATATCCTGTATATCCCTTCCAAACCATTTTCTTCCCAGATAGGTGCAATGCTCCCTCCACAACACATTTTTAGTGAATCGCGGAGTAATAATAATAGTAATAGTAAGTCACTATGCCCGACCACAATTGAACCACGTTGTGAGGCGAGTAAACGTGGAAACTGAAGTGCTACTTGGTAGGAATTAGTTCCGTCTTGGGGATTCTGCCTGTTAACACCATTGGCAGGTGGGGTTTCACTAGGCATGGCCTACACATAAACAGAAGCGGCATGGGGGCTCTTTTTGTTAGCAGAAACAGTAAGAAAGTCCACTTCTAATATTGAGCATGAGGGGATGGCGATAGATGTTCAACGGCATACTAATTGTAGATACACAATGTCAAAAATAACAAATGCTAAAGAAATAGATGAAGCTGCTGAAAAGAATAACTTACAGGAACAGAACTGAGAATGCGAACATTAACGCTCAAAATATCATAAAGCTGGTGATAAGAATTTTACTGGTGAAGTGTAAAAGTCTAATGAACAAAGTTATAGAACTTAATAGAGATATACCAATCGCAATTAATGATAGGAGTAGAGTCTTGGTTAAGAGAAGACGTACTGAAGAATGAGGTTTTTCCCGATGGTTACAGAGTGTACCGCAAAGATAGAGGAGCAATTGGTGGAGGGGAATTCATACTGATTAACAAGGACTACTATAGTTATCTGATGTTTATATGTCTTGACCTTAAGTTACTTAGGGTTGGATAGTGACATCAGGTTGTTGGCTGCTAACAATAATGGAAGAATGAATTATAAAAAGGAGGCTCTTGGGGAGAAACTAAATTTATATTCCGAGTTCAGAAGTCAGCATAGAATGGTCATTATTGTTGCTGTTTTAATCTAGGTAGAAAATAAGATTAATAACTCAAGGAAACAGGGATTTGCAAATAAACTCAAGAGCCAAAGAAACTGGTACACCTGCCTAATATCGTATAAGGCCCGCGCGAGCACGCAGAAGTGGCGAAACAAGATGTGACATGGACTCGACTAATGTCTGAAGTAGTGTTGGAAGGAATTAACACCATGCATCCTGCAGGGCTGTACACAAATCCGTAAGAGTACAAGGGGGTGGAGGTCTTTCCTGAACGGCATCCCAGATATGCTCACTAATGTTCATGTGTGGAGAGTTTGGTGCCCAGCGGAGGTGTTTAAACTCAGAAGAGTGTTCCTGGAGCCACTCTGTAGCAATTCTGGACGTGTGGGGTATCGCACTGTCCTGCTGGAATTGCCCAAGTCCGTCGGAATGCACAACGGTTATGAATGTTTGAAGGTGATCAGCCAGGATGCATACGTACGTGTCACATGTCAGAGTCGTATCTAGACGTATCAGGGGTCCCATTTCACTCACACTACACACACCCCACACCATTACAGAGCCTCCACCAGCTTGAACAGTCCACCCCTGTCTCCATACCCATACACACCCATCCACTCGATACAATTGGAAACGAGACTCGTCAGACCAGGCAACGTGTTTCCAGTCTTCAGCAGTCCATTGTCGGTTTTAACAGGCCCAGGCGAGGCGTAAAGCTTTGTGTCGTGCGTTCAGCAAGGGTACACGAGTGGGCCTTCGGCACCGACAGCCATATCGATGACGTTTCGATGAATGGTCCACACGCTGACACGGCCCAGCATTGAAATCCGCAGCAATTTGCAGAAGGGTTGCACTTCTGTCGCGTTGAACGATTCTCTTCAGTCGTCGTTGGTCCCGTTCTTGCAGGATCTTTTTTCGGCCGCAGCTGTGTCGGAGATTTGATGTATTACCGGATTCTCGATATTCACGGTGCATTCGTGAAATGTCCGTACTGGAAAATTCCCACCTCATCTCTACATCGGAGATGCTTTGTCCCATCTCTCGTGCGCCGCCGACTATAACACCACGTTCAAACTCACTTAAATAGTGATAACCTGCCATTGTAGTAGCAGTAACCGATCTAACGCCTTCGCCATACACCTAATGTCTTATATAGGCGTTGCCGACCGCAGCACCGTACTCTGAATGTTTACATATTTCTGAACGTACATATGCATGTCTATACCAATTCCTATGGTTTTCCAGTGCACCTTAATAATGGAAGGAGTGTTTACACAAGTGGTTGAACAGAACACATGGTGACCAAACATGCTGGTCACTGTCCTAATAAAGACAGTTGATACTTTGCTGGGTGTCAAGTAACTGAAGGAATAAGTGAATAAAATGTAGTTCTGATGGATATAAGGGGATTAAGCAAACCAGTAACCTGAATTAAAGTGGGAAATAGGCATAATTATTAAAAAAAAAGCACGAATATCAGAACTAAAAAGAAATTGCATGAATAGTTTCAGCAAATGGAAGGATGGAGCCAGTACAATGGGAAGAGTTAAAGGAAATAATAAAAAGGATGAAGAAATATCTGTTCCAAATATGAAAATAAAGGGAAGTACAGAACCCACATCATGTAACAGGGAGGTGAAGAGGTTAAAGTGCTCAGTGAGAATATAACACAGTAAGGAGACAGCAAGGCACCAGGGAAACCTTAAACAATTAAATAAGCAATTAAAAAATATGTTTGTGAGAAGTGTTATTCGCGCAGGTAAACCAATGACCACTGACTTATGCATCTAGAAATTACTATGGCTATTGATATTTATAAACGTTTCTCGGGAAACAAAACCTCCGTCGCCATCTTCAGGTGCAGTTGCAAGTCTTGAAGTCTGCCTTGAAGTCAGCCTTGAACGTGTTGTTTGTAAACTGGCATGGCAACGACAGATGTTGTTATGTTGCCTAGCAGCATCTCAGATGTCATTAGACGCCCGCGGAACACAAAAAGCAGAGCGTTGGTGATGAGCAGCCTCAATTACAGGAATCCATGCATCACTTATCAGGAATCCACAATCCCTGTTTACCAAATCAGACGCGAGGCGAATTTCAAATGCTTCTTTAATGACGCTGTCCCAGAAGCCTCTCACATGTGTCAACACCTTAGTCGCTTTGAAATCGAAACCATGTCCTTCTGTCAAACTATGTTCCGCCACTGCTGATTTATCTTTTTGCCCCAGGCGAACATGTCGGGCGAGTTCCAAACAACGTTGTTGTACGCACCGTATGGTCTGACCGATTTATTTATTTCCACATTCACACGGGATGCAGCAAACTCCGGGTGTACGCAAGGCAAGGTCATCTTTTGGAGAGCGCAAAATGTTTCTCAATTTTGGTGGTGGTAGAAAAAATGGTCTTAATGCCATTTCTTGCCAGGACTCTTCCGACCCTAGATGTTGTGGCGCCAGAGTACGGCAAGAAGGCTAATTTATCGTGTGGACCATTATCGTGTTTATTAGGCCTACGTTTCATTTCCCGGAATGCCAACTGTATCTGATGTTCATTGTATCCATTCTTTCTGAAGGTATCACGGAGATGTTTTAAATCACTAGGAAGGCTGTCTTTATCACATATTGCCCGCGCTCTGTGGACAAGAGTAGTTAGTACTGTATTGCGCTGTGCAGGGTGATGGTGACTGTGCGCGTTTAGGTAAAGGTCTGTATGCGTTGGCTTCCTACACACCGTGTGTCCCAAAGTTCCATCAGATTTCTTTATAATCAGAATGTCCAAAAAGGGCAAGCGGCCTTCCTTTTCGACCTCCATCGTGAATTGGATGTTTTTGTTGACACTGTTCAAGTGAAGGAGAAACTTATCTAGATTCTCTCTGCAATGAGGCCAAACAACAAATGTGTCATCCACTTACCGAAAGAAGGCACTGGGCTTCATGGGGGCACTTTCCAACGCTTTCTCCTCAAAATGTTCCATATAGAAATCAGCTATAACAGGTGACAGGGGACTGCCCATTGCAACTTCCTCGACCTGTTCATAGTAGTGGCCGTCATACAAGAAGTACGATGATTGTAATGTGTGGCGGAACAGCTCAGCTAACTTGGGCTCGAAGTGCTGTTGTAGTAGAGCCATCTTATCAGCCAGAGGAACCCTGGTGAAGAGGGAAACCACATCGAAGCTCACCATCAAATCCTGTTGACGTAGGTGAAGTTCTTTAACAGTATTAATAAATTCCACCGAGTTTTTTACATGGTGAACACATTTTCTCACAATTGGCGATAACAGCCCGGTCAAGTATCGTGCCAGATTATAAGTGGCTGATCCAATAATACACACTATTGGCCGTAATGGTGTTCCTTGTTTATGGATTTTTGGTAATCCATAAAGTCTGTGTGGAACAGCTGCGCGGGGTTGTAACTGTTTAATAGTGTCTTCTGGTAGCCCAGAACATTTCAGCAGAGCTATTGTTTTCTTCGCCACCGCATTGGTCGAATCTTTCGACACTTTTCGGTAAGACGCGTCTATCAAAAGTTCTTCTACTTTTCGTTGATAATCTGTCATCGTAAGAACCACCGAAGCGTTCCCCTTGTCTGATGGTAGGACGATAATATCTTGGTTGTGACGCAATGACCAAAGTGCTTTACGCTCAGCAGCTGTGGTGTTGGGCTGAGGAGGTTTGGCCTTGCTTAATATTCGGCTGGTTTCTCGCCTTATCTCTTCAGCCGCGCTCACAGGCAAACCACGAACGGCCAGCTCAACGCCAGTGAGAATTTCCCTGTATGGAATGGTCTTGGGTACTGGCGCAAAATTTAGCCCTTTAGATAGAACTGAAAAGGTGGCAGCGTCTATTTCACCACCACTCAGATTAATTAATGTCCTTCTATCAGGTGCAGAAGAGGCATTAACTTTGCGGACAAGTCGGAAAAATTTCCCGCATTGCCGTGCCGTCGCACGGCGTTGAACTCTGTGGCTTTCAGCGACGGTACAGCTGTCTACCCACTCCCAAGCGTCATGGTGCAGACAGTTAGACAAAAACATGTGGCAATCAAAAAGAGACTGAGAAACAGAGTCTAACTCACGCCTGGTGTATTGAATCCTCTCCATAACCAGAGACAAACTCGCTTTTCATAGAATTTTCTTCGCCGCAAAAGATTCAATTGGGTGACGAATCTCGGCAAAACTAGGTACAATGTTTTGGTCCCGGCATCGTTGGAGAAAAGCGAGAGCACTAAGAAGTCTTGACCTCTTCTTGCGAAGCTTCTCCAGTCGCTTAACACGACGATATATATCTTCCCCGAAGAGGTAAGTTATAAATGAATGTAATTTTTCTCGGCGTTGTTTATTTATAAACGTTTCTCGGGAAACAAACCGAGTAATATTGTTATTAATGCACAATATTTCGGCGACCTTATTCTCCGTCGCCATCTTCAGGTGCAGTTGCAAGTCTTGAAGTCTGCCTTGAAGTCAGCCTTGAGCGTATTGTTTGTAAACTGGCATGGAAACGACAGATGTTGTTATGTTGCCTAGCAGCATCTCAGATGCCATTAGACGCCCGCGGAACACAAAAAGCAGAGCGTTGGTGATGAGCAGCCTCAATTACAGGAATCCATGCATCACTTATCAGGAATCCATAATCCCTGTTTACCAAATCAGACGCGAGGCGAATTTCAAATGCTTCTTTAATGACGCTTTCCCAGAAGCATCTCGCATGTGTCAACACCTTAGTCGCTTCGAAATCGAAAGCATGTCCTTCTGTCAAACTATGTTCCGCCACTGCTGATTTGTCTTTTTGCCCCAGGCGAACATGTCGGGCGTGTCCAAACAACGTTGTTGTACGCACCGTATGGTCTGACCGATGTATTTCTTTCCACAATCACACAGATACAGTTGGCATTCCGGGAAATGAAACGGAGGCCTAATAAACACGATAATGGTCCACACGATAAATTAGCCTTCTTGCCGTACTCTGGCGCCACAACATCTAGGGTCTGAAGAGTCCTGGCAAGAAATGGCATTAAGACCATTTTTCTACCACCACCAAAATTGAGAAACATTTTGCGCTCTCCAAAAGATGATCTTGCCCTGCATACACCCGGAGTTTGCTGCATCCCGTGTGAATGTGGAAATAAATAAATCGGTCAGACCATACGGTGCGTACAACAACGTTGTTTGGAACACGCCCGACATGTTCGCCTGGGGCAAAAAGACAAATCAGCAGTGGCGGAACATAGTTTGACAGAAGGACATGGTTTCGATTTCGAAGCGACTAAGGTGTTGACACATGCGAGAGGCTTCTGGGTCAGCGTCATTAAAGAAGCATTTGGAATTCGCCTCGCGTCTGATTTGGTAAACAGGGATTGTGGATTCCAGATAAGTGATGCATGGATTCCTGTAATTGAGGCTGCTCATCACCAACGCTCTGCTTTTTGTGTTCCGCGGGCGTCTAATGACATCTGAGATGCTGCTAGGCAACATAACAACATCTGTCGTTGCCATGCCAGTTTACAAACAATACGCTCAAGGCTGACTTCAAGGCAGACTTCAAGCCTTGCAACTGCACCTGAAGATGGCGACAGAAATTAAAGTCGCCGAAATATTGAGCATTAATAACAATATTACTCGGTTTGTTTCCCGAGAAACGTTTATAAATAAACAGCGCCGAGAAAAATTACATTCATTTACACTATGGGTATATTAGAAAACTGAGGGGAAGGCAGGGTGACGATAGAATTGTAGATAAGCAAAGATAAGAAGTAATGCACAATGTTAAAATTGCAGAGGTATTAAGTAATTGGTTTATGTTTCGGGAATGCAGCCCATCTACATCTACATCTACATATATACTCTGCAAATCACATTACGAAATGGATCCAAAATGGCACAACAGTAGTCCAAATGTGGTCCCAAGAAAGATTTGTACGCTATCTCCTTTGTTTGTTCATTATAATTTTTAAAGATTTGACATATGAATCGCAGCATAGAATTAGCTATACCTACAACCGAATTAATATGCAGATCGCATTTTAAGTTACTTTGCTCTGTTAGGCCCCAAATATTTCACAGAATTGACAATAACTGAAGTGTTTATTTTGTATTTAAAAACAAATGGATTATTTTTGTTAGTTATACACTTTGCTATCCATTTTTAAAATTTCCATATCTTACCTGGCCAAATGTATAAATTGATGCCACATCTCTTTTATGGTGTCTCTTGTTAACTTGAAGTTATAGTAATTATTCCTCAGATAAGTTCTAAAAAACTTTTCAGATCTTAATGAACCTGTGTACAATCCCTTTTCCCTTTTTACATTTGGTTATTATTTTGATGGTTGCAATGACCGCTTTGTGATCGCTTATTCCTGTGGCTGTTGAAATGTTAGTGAATAATTCTGGTCTGTTGGTAACCAAAATATCTAAAATGTTTTCGTCGCCGTTACGAGACTGCGTTGATTCATTAACTAGCTGCTCAATATGGTGATCTGAGAACAAATTGAGATCGGCTTTAGAAACTGCCATATTCCTGCCACTACTAACGTAAATGTAATTACGCCAGTCGATTTAAGGCAGCTTGAAATCACTTAGAATTATAGCATGATCCTATAACGGCAATTGCTACTATTTATATTATTTCATAACTCCTCGGTGATTGTTATGCGGCATCTGGTGGACAGCAGAAGGCGCCTATAACAAGTTTCGACCCGGAAACGTTGAGTTTAATCCATGTGATTTCGCAGTTCGTATCGACGTCTATTTAATTTTTTGGGAGGGATTTACGACGTGCATTCAAATCCTAAGGCCTCCGATTTTTTGCCCAGACTGGAAAGAAATTGAAATATTTGCATTGTTTTAAAACGAGCGTCCACTCGTTGTCAATGCGTGACAGAGATGGCAGCACTTTAAAACAGATGAAACTCTAGCGGCAACGTGGAGAATGAGAACTGTCTAAGATACTTAAAATGGTAACGTTTTCCTTACTTGAACAGCGTGCAGTCATTCGTTTTCTGAATTAGCGTGGTGTGACACCAACTGAAATTCATCGACATTTGAAGGAGACATGTGGTGATGGAGTTATGGATGTGTTGAATGTGCGTTCGTGGGTGCGACAGTTTAATTAAGGCAGAACTTCGTGTGGCAACAAACCAAAACAACCTCGGCCTCGACGACGAGATCGAGCAAAAATAAAGAATGTCAGTCTAAAATAGCTTTGTTGCATCAGAACATTAGGGGTATCTCAAGAAAACTTGATGAGTTGATAATATCTATAGAAGAAACCCAAAAATCATTGAATCTTAATATAAATTTCGTATGTCTGACAGAACATTATCTGAAGAATTCTGAAATAGGTCTCCTCCCTTTTATTGGTTATAGATTAGCTTCTTGTTATTGCAGGTCAGAGATGAGAATGGATGGTGCAGCAATATATGTAAGAGAAAATACTGAGACAAAATCGTTAGATGTAAGTAAATACTATATAGAACAAGATTTTGAATGTTGTGCAATACAGTTAGAATTATAAAAGAAATATCATATAGTGCTGACAGTTTATAGGGCTCCCACAGGAGACTTCAGTAAATTTTATAATAAACTTGAGGCGGTTCTAATAAACTTATCACGTACTAAAAGGGAAATTATGCTCTGTGGAGACTTCAACATAAATTTTGCTGTAGAATGTAACCAGACAGATTATCTTCTAGGAATGCTTAGATCATTCAATCTCTATCAAACTGTAAATTTCCCAACTAGAACACAAAAAGATAGTAGTACCATTATTGATAACATTTTTGTAGAGCACAATAAATTAGAAATACATGAAACAGTTCCAATGGAAAATGGTTTGTCAGACCATAATGCTCAAATAAATACTTTGGATGTTGTGGGAAATGAAAATAACAAAAAGAAAGGATTTGTCAGAGTTAGGCCATTAAATAACAATTCAATAAAAATATTAAATGATGAACTTCTTAATGAGGACTGGAGCACTGTTTATAAATTAAAAGGGGTAAACAATAAATTCAATTACTTTCACCAAAGGTTTTTAGAAATTTACAAAAGGTGTCTCACTACAAAACTAGCTCCAATTGGTCAAAAACGAGTAAACAAAAATTGGGTTACAGTTGGTATTAAAACATCTTGCAGACATAAAAGGGAATTGTATGTAAAAGTTAGGAATACTGATAATATGCTTCTCAGACAACATTACAAAACTTACTGTAGAATTTTAATCAAAGTAATAAAAGAAGCTAAACGTTTGGCCCATGGGCGCCGGGAGGAGGGTGCAAGGGGGTGCACTTGCACCCCCGTGACATCCCTGGTCGCCCGTAAATTTGGGCCGATAGGGGGTGGGGAGCACCAATTACGGCCCTGGTGCACCCTCCTGCATTCCGGGTGCACCCCCCTGCATCCTGCATCCCGGGGTCGCCGTGTGGGTGGGCAGTAGTAGAGCAAAAAAAAAAATCCTGCCGGCGCCCATGGTTTGGCCATAAACGAGGAGATTAGTAGTTCAGATAATAAGATAAAAAGTGTCTGGAACATTATTAAAAGAGAAACAACTGTATCATCCCTTGAACATAAACCTATATCTATAAGCATTAATGATAAACCTGTAAATGACCCCTCTTATGTAGGAAGTGCTTTCAATAACTACTTCTTAACAGTTGCTGAAAAAATTAATGGAAAATATATTGGGAATATGGATGCTATAGCAATACTTAAATCCTTGTCACCAAAAACAGCACATATGTCTCTATTTCCCACCAGTCAAATGAAATTAAAAAATTATTTAATCCCTTAAAAATAAAAAGTCATTTGGTTATGATGAGGTTTCAACCCATGTAGTAAAACAATGTAACACCAGCATTAGCAGAGTTATTAGTCATATTTGTAATAGTTCTTTTGAAGAAGGTATCTTTCCTGACTCACTCAAGAAGTCAATAATCAAACCGCTTTATAAAAAGGGCGATACCTCAAAGATTGAAAATTACAGACTTATATCACTTCTACCAGCATTTTCAAAAATCTTTGAAAAATCAATGTACAGAAGGGTGTATGCACATCTACAAAAGAATGACCTACTCAGTAAAGTACAGTTTGGTTTTAGACAAGGCGTTTAACAGATTCAGCAATTTTTGCTTTTGTAAACAACATACTGGAATCAATGCATAAAAAAATAAATTCCCTAGGTATATTCTGTGATCTTGCTAAGGCTTTTGACTGTGTTGATCATGAGATTCTACTAGGTAAATTGGACCACTATGGAGTTAGTGGTAAGCCATGACTTTGGTTTAAATCATACCTGGAAAATAGAAAGCAATGTGTATCACTGAAAGATGCTAATACAGGAGATGTTATAAACTCAGAATGGGATATAGTTAAATGTAGTGTGCCTCAGGGTTCAATTCTTGGCCCTCTGCTGTTCTTAATCTATATAAATGATCTTCCACATATACTAGGTGATAACGAACACATAGTGCTCTTTGCAGATGATACTAGCATATCGTTGAAAGACCCATCAGCACAAAACCACGAAAACATAGCAAATGATGATATAAAGAAAATTAACAGGTGGTTTAATGCCAATAAACTAATACTTAATGTAGAAAAGACACAGTTACTTCAGTTTGTTACAAAAAATAAAACAAAAGACAGCCATAATGTGACATCAGAAGGAAAAGCAATCAATGAAAGCAGTTTCACAAAATTCCTGGGTGTACATATAGATGACAAATTGAACTGGAAACAGCATATTCAACAACTTCTTAAAAAACTGAATTCTGCAACATTTTCACTGAGGGTAATATCAAGAATAGCTAATATAGAAACCAGAAAGTTAGTATATTTTGCATATTTTCATTCCCTGCTCACTTATGGCATCTCATTCTGGGGAAACTCGTCACAAGCACAGAGGGTATTTAAATTGCAAAAGCGTGCTAAAAGAACTATTTGTGGAGCAAGCCCACAGACGTCATGCAGAAATCTATTTAAAAACCTGGGTGGAAAATCCTGAACATTTCAATCTTAATGCTGACATACATAGCCATAATACTAGGAATAAATATAATATTCACAAGGATTACAAATCACTGTCAATTGTACAGAAAGGGTTCCTTATTCAATGTATAACCAACAGAAATTAAATGCTATCTACAAAAACCCAACTACTTTAAGTCCAAACTGAAAGAGTTTCTGCTTCAGAACCCATTTTACTCTGTGAAAGAATTTTCTTCTTGGAATTTGGTAACTAAGAATGACTGATAAAATAGTATATATGGTGTATGGATAGGGAAGGTGACAAAATTATCCACAATTACTAAAATGATATATGGTTTTTTTTCTGTTGAAACTTTTGACAAATGAACTAATTACACTGTTTACAAAATTTTACTCATATATAGTAACTAACATGGGATAGCATCAACTCAAAAACTGCTGTGAAATATTATCATACTAAAAGGTTTTTAAGTAATTGACTGCTTATGAGTTGTTGGTGATATAATTGATATTGCTAATAGGTGTGTTTACTGTTCCACATAAATAGTAACTAACATAATATAATATGTAGTCACAAATTACAGTGAAACTTATCATGGTAACTGGTTGGTAAAAAAATAACTGGGTATTAGATTCTGGTAACAAGTGTATACACTGTTCAACATAATAAGTATTAATTAACTCGGGATTGTATTTATAGATTACAGGAGAAATTGGTTATACTAATGGGTTGTTGCTAACTTGTTGTCAATACATAACAATATTATCAATTATATAGTAATATTGACATTACTAATAAGTATATGTACTGTTCCACATCCCCGAGATTATTCTCACATGGGATTAAAGTGAACATATCTATCTATCAATCTATTTGGGGGATCGCCGGATGACTCTCGAACAGATCGGTTCCAGTGTTAGTATTTCCGTGGGTTCTGTGCACAATATCCTGAATGAAGACTTGAAAATGCGAAAAGTGTCCTCCAGGTGGGTGCCACGAATGCTGACGGACGACCACAAGGCTGCTCTTGTGGCATGTTGCCAAGCAATGTTGACGCGCAACGAAGGCATGAATGGTTCTTTTCGTCGATTATGACAATGGATGAGACGTGTATGCCATTTTTAAGTCCAGAAACAAAGCGCCAGTCAGCTCAATGGAAGCACACAAATTCACCGCCAGCAAAAAAAAATTTCGGGTATCCGCCAGTGCTGAGAAAATGAAGGCGGCCAGGTTCTGGGACAGCGAGGGAGTAATCCTTACCCATTGCGTTCCATAGGGCACTATGGTGACAGGTGCATCCTACGAAAATGTTTTGAAGAACAGGTTCCTTCCTGCACTGCAAAAAAAATGTCCGGGAAAGGCTGCGCGTGTGCTGTTTCACCTAGACAACGCACCTGCGCGTCGGGCTATCATTACACAACGGTTTCATCATGAAAACAACTTTAAAGTGATTTCTTATGCTCCCTACTCACCTGCCCTGGCTCCTAGTGACTTTTGGCTGTTTCCAACAATGAAAAACACTTTCCATGGCCGCACATTCACCAGCCGTGCTGCTAAGGCTTCAGGTGGTCAAAACAGACTCCTAAAGAAGCCTTCGCCGCAGCCATGGAATCATTGTGAAAAATGTGAAGGTCTGCATGGAGATTACGTCGAGAAGTAACGCCAGTTTGATAGTTTTCGGGTTAGTAGTTACTTAGATAAAAGAATCGGAAGCCTTAGAACTTGAATACACCTCGTACTGGCAGCTATAAATACCTCACCTCCGTGAGAATGTAATCTTTCTTTACGAAAAAGCATTATGCTATCCTAAAACGTTTCTGCAGAACTTATATCCGGTTTTAGCCTACTTTCTTTACCGATAACGGTATCCGCTTCTGTACTAGTAATAACGCTTTCAATTTCCAGTTGTTTGTTACAAACGCTTC
The DNA here is from genome assembly GCA_031002005.1 of Vandiemenella viatica. Classification (NCBI taxonomy): domain Eukaryota; kingdom Metazoa; phylum Arthropoda; class Insecta; order Orthoptera; family Morabidae; genus Vandiemenella; species Vandiemenella viatica. The sequence continues at coordinate 2,485,507 of JARYHS010008074.1, forward strand.
TACAGTTAATTAAGAGGACTTTTAACTGTCGAGATTCTCTTAAGTTCCTCCTATTCCGTGGTTGCATCTGTTTGTTTGCCTGTAACTGTATTTCGTGTTCTGGGTCTTCCTTCCTCAGCGTAAAAAACCTGCCAGTCATTCCACATTGTCCCTGTCACCCATGTAGCCGATTCTCGTGTGTAGTGCACTACTGATCTATTCAGGGGAACCCTATATGACTCAACGCTATGGCGAAGATCTAGAAATCTGCAGCCAATAGCATCAGAGAAACGTCACCATCTCTGGTTCAGCTTCTCAATACGGTTCTGAACCAGAGGTCCACAATCAACTCTGTCTACGTTGCTAAAGACCGTTAGCTCTGACGATATCTGTCTGATCTATCAACTCCAAACATTACTCTGTGATCCAAGGTTTTCAGGTAGCTTGGTCCCCAAAGCATTTTTTTTTTCAGCTTTCATTATTTTCATTTTCCATGCATTCTATTCTTCCTCAGATGAATTTTTTCATAGTTGTTTCTTAGTTCCACGTCTAGCATCTCTGCAAATTTTAGATTGTTTGTTCACTTCCAGTCTGTTCTGCCTAGGTTGCTTCCTCATGCTTTTGAATTTCAGTCTGCACTTCATAACTATCACCCTATGTCCACTTCTAGATATGCTTTACAACATACATATAAATTCCTGAGTCTAATCTAGCTGATATGTACCTGTACCAAGTGATCGTTTCCTTCATGCATGATGCTTGATTATTGTGTTCGCCACGACGAATCTATATTTTTCAAAAATTCTAACAACCTTCTTCTTCACTCATTTCTTTCACATAGACCAAAACTTCCAACAGCACTCCCCTTTTTTTTCTCCAATCACCACATTCCAGTCACCTGTGATTAATAGATTTTCCTCCCTCTTATGTTGGAGTAGTTCTTCAATTTCCACATATACTTTCTCTATTTCTTCTTCATTTTCCTGTGACTTTGGCTTATATGCTTATACTAACGTTGTTGGGGCAGGCTTAATTTCTACCCTCATCAAAATAAGCCTGTCACTAAACTGTTTATAATAACTCACCCGTTTCCACACTCTCTTATTCATTATAAATCCTACACCAGTGAATCCAATTATAGGTTTGTGTTAATTATTGTGTGTTCCCACTCCAGAAATTCTGTGTATCCTTCCACTTAATTTCACAAACCGCTATGACATCTAAGTTTTCTAACTTATCTGCCTATTCATACTTCAACATTCCTTGCTCTAACTCATAGAATATCTCTATCCATTGTGATGACTCCTCCCAGACCAATCCTCACCTGGAAATCCACGTGGGTGACTATTTTACCTCCGGAATATCTTACCCAGGAACAGGGGCGGATCCAGGGGGGGGGCTAGGGGGTTTAAGCCCCCCCAATTGTATCTAGGTCCACCCCTGACATTGTAGTTTTGAGAGCTTTTTTTTTTAGCTCTACGGATTTGTGGCCCGTGGAGGCTATAAATACTACCTTTTTCCCTACTCAAGCCCCCCCCCTAAACCAAAATCCACTAAACGCAAGCCCCCTGAACCAAAATTCACTTAAGCCAAGCCCCCCCAAAACCAAAGTCCGCTCAAGCCCCCCCCCCCCCAAAACAAAAACCTGGATCCGCCCCTGCCCAGGAATGCGTAATTTGAGAGGACGACATGGCCTCGGGATAAGCTTAGGGTCTTTAGTGAAATGGCTTCCGTTGTCTTCTTCTTTCCCATGCCATTTATCATTTCTGATTCATCCACATTTAGGGACCGCTTCCAACCCCAAGGGCAAGAGGGTGCCCTGGACCACTACCTGCTCTTCCGTCCTCCTTTCGGAGGCCGTTGGCAAGCAGTGGTTGACTCCTTGTATTGAGAATCTTTCAGTCGCCATAGCCTCGTCCATTCAAACGCGGTATGCCACGTGAAGGAGAGGCTGACATTTAGTTGGAACAAGGTCTTAAAATCTCTCCCATAACCTATACACCCCATTCACCTCTGACTGTTCTAGTATTTTTTTCTTAGTTTTGAGATAATTTCTGATATTTTGCGAATTTCAAAGCATGGTTGGAAGAAACTGAAGGCAGATGACATATTGTATTACTCACGATACACTAGCGAAGTGAGGCGTACGTGAGCAATACTTGAAGGTAACAAGACTATACACACATTTGAAGGGTTGCTTTTACTGGGTGACAGTGAGTGTTTTGAATTTCTGGGTTCGATTCAGTGTTAAATCTCAGTTAGTAGATTATATGCAAAATATATGGAATGAAATAGATAAAGGAGGCAAAACTGTTAGTGTAACACTAGATCTTTGAAAGGATTTTGATATAATGAGTCATAAAATGGTGGTAAACAGGTGGAGTGGATGAGAAAGTGATTTTATAGGAAGACGAATTTTTAAAAGGTAGAAAGGAAAAGTTAGGACAAGAAATATAGTGTCAAGAGCAGTGGAAATGTCAGTGCCACAGAGTAGCGTATTTGGATCATTGCTACTCAATATACTAATGAATAACTGTGTTGATGGTTTACTATCAGTAGTTAGGTTAGGTTGTTTACAGATGACATAATACTATATAATAGGATCAAAATGGTAGAGGACGGTGAACAGCTGCAGGGTGATCTGGACAGGATATCTAGGTGGATTGGTAAACACGGGATGAAGATAAATGCAAAGAAGAGTCAGCTAATTAGATACACAGATAAAAACTAAATGTTGATAATGATTAGAAGGTAGTGAAATAATTGATTGTTTAAGGCTTTAAATGTAAACACCTCGGTATTATATTTGATAACAAGCTTAACTGGTTAGAACACATTGGACAGGTGGTAGAAAAGGGTTTCAAAATATTACATTTGTTGGAGAGTATGATGAGAGGAAGTACGAGAGAAATGGCAGAATTGGATGAGAAAACTTTGGTCATAACATTGCTTAAGTTTGGTGGTGTAGTATGGGATTCACGTTTTGGGTACCTAGTACAGGAGTTGGAGGGAATGCAAATAAGGACTGCTAGATTTGTCACTGGAAATTACCACATACACATAATCAGTAAATGATTTGATAAATGCGCCAGAATGGAATTAGCTAACTGGAGAACAGGAGGAGGGTGAAGAGGGTCCTGGGAGTGTACAAGGTGTATATTGGTGATGAGGCCTGGAAATATATTGGTGTAAGAATGAAAATTAATGCATGGAAGGGATGAGATGGCAATGACTACAAGCTGGCACTCGATTTCAGTCACAAAAGTGTGAGAAGATTTTCTTTCGTTGAATAGGGGGTCAGGGATTGGAATATGTTATGAAGAGAAATGATGAATAATTTTACAGAAACGTTGAAATCTGTAGATGGCAAAAGTATATGTGTACATTAATGGTAGAAAAATGATTTTGAAGGTAAATTGCCACCACAGCGTGCACTCCATCGCAATTAAATTAAGTAATTAATTAAAAATGTGCTCTGAACTGGCCAGAGACATTTAAAATGGAAGGTTTTGGACTGTTCCTTAGTTTCAGACAGCATATTTGTGGGTCTTAACTAAATTTTAAAACATAGGAATTTCCTGAGAATGTTAGGGGAAAAAAAGTTTGCATTTTCTACTGTTGTACCAGCTGGGATATGTGACTCGTTGATAGTTACAAAGGGAACAGTAACATCTTATTTTTTTCACTTCTCTTGAAACGAAGTTTTTACTCTCCTGCCTTAAAGCCAAGTAGAGATTTACTTTTTCGTTTTGAACATAAACCTAAAGTTTATTGAATCGACATTTTAAGGCAGCTTCTATTCGCTGGAGCAGCGAATAAATTTATCTCTGAGATCAGCAAATTATTAGCTTTGGAAGGGTAACAATATGTGATTGTAGAACACCGCTGTCATTGTTATGAAGCTAATCTTTGCTATCTTTTGAAAGTATTATGTTAATATGGCTCAATTATTTTTTAAAGAAAATGTGGATATTCAAATCAGACATCCTGGTGAAGTAATATGCAAGAAACCGAATGCTACACTGCGCAAAAGTAAGTTATTACTTGTATGGTTGTAGTTAACAAAACCTTCTGTTTTTAGTGTAGCATGATTTGCTGGGTTTTAACTGTATATATTTACCTCTATTGGTCTGCACATCGTTAGTATATTACAAATGTCGTTTTGTAAAAGTACAGACGGTCGATATAGCTTTGGTTTGTAATTCGCATGTCTCGGAATTGAATACGCTTTAAGCTGTCGAGATTTCCCTATCAACAGCCATCGCCGATTTCCTTTCACTCCGTTTCTAGACAGAAGATCATCATTTGTATTTATTTTTCTGCATTCACATTAAAAAGGAATATAACCCTCCTGTGGGAAGTAAATTTGTATGCAACTTTTAGCATGTAATTACAATTTAAATTATAAATTACGGCGGTTATGTGAAATAACAGTTACTGTTTTTGCTTAGTAAATATAAAAGACAAAGGCAGTTCTATCATTACCGTGGCACCACAATCTGACGATGAATTCTTGCAGAAAGCGACGAAACAAATTGTAATTATAGAATAAAACCTTTCTATATCTCGCTTGGTTTTCGAAATGTAGCATATTAAGAATCAGTTACGCGTGTAGTTCGTTGTGCTTCAGGAGCTAACAACAACCACTAGGAAAAAATGAAACACCTATAGTGCATTTCTCCCGTGTAGATATAGTCGTTTTGTTGATTTTTTTTTTTTTTTTTCAGGTCAGATCTTACCCTACCCTCCTCACTTTTGAGATCTCGAGAACTAAGCGAGATATCAAGAAATGTTATTCTTTACTTTCAATCTGTCTCGTCGAGTTACATAAGAATCCATCATCAAATTGTGGCCCCACGGTTGTAGTAGAATCTTTGTTAATTTCTAATAAGACAGAAACTTGGTTAGTAATTTCGTGAATAGTCTTATCCCTCGACACGATCCGCTATGAACAGGCAGCCAGGCAATACAACTGTTATTCCGTGGTAGTCGTCTGCTATTTTAGTGACAATATCAGTTTGACCAACATGTTGAAAAGTAATGCACTAAAGTACATTTGCGATCGTTTGAAAACTAGTACACTGTCAGTATTAGGCGATCATAATTAGATCAACCATCTTTTTTGGAAGGAATATTCTAAAACTCATTTGTGATGCTTCGAAAGCTGTAACACTATACTAAAAATTCAGCGTGCACTAGGCGATCATAATCAGTGCAGCCAACTATTTGGAAAGAAATACACTAAAATTCACCAACTGTAATATCAAAATAGGGACTGCACCAATTTCAGAATCCACGCGAAATTGGTACTAACGTGTTGAGATTTGATTCAGCTGTAAAATTATTACGACCCACGCACTGTACGAATCAAACATGACGTCACCAACGACCGACTTCGGGCTGAACTGCTCCCCCTCCCTCAGTCACCCCCACTCCCCCAGTTACCCCCCCCCCCCCGCACTCCCTCAGTCACCCCCCCCCCCACCTCTCCTGGTCTCCCCTCCCTGCTGCCAGCTTTATATTACCGACTTCCGTGTACGATAACTGCCTTCCTTAACATCGCCAGAGATTACGAAATTTGACGCGGCGAGAAGCCCGAGAATTTTCAGTTTATTGTGTTTCACAAAAGGTGATTTTTATCTTGAGGTGGACCAGTGTTAAGAAGCTCTTTGAACTATTCACGCAGATGTTCGCAGTTACTTTTAGAATTAGTTTGCACTGATCACTCCCCGAGCATAATTTGTGCGGAAAAAACCCCGAATTTCCGACTTAAAGGTTTGGTAGAAATCTCTGGCGTTGTTTCTGTTAAAGTTTGCTTCTCTCTCCTGTCTGGCGGCCTTGGCTGTTCTTTTAGTTTCGACTTTGGACTCTTTGAAGAGCTCCATCTTTTCCACGCTACTGAACGCTATATTCGTTATTAAACTCATATATTTTTTCGGTAGGACGTTCTGTAATGGCTGCTGAACCAGGGACACCAGAGTACCAAGCCCTGGTCGCCGAACTTCGCGAGTTTGCGGCGATTCTGGGAGATGCTGGGACCAAAGATGAAATCAGACTGAAAGCTGCCCAGGAGATAAGCGAGAATTTTGAGGTGTGCCTACTGGTTTTTCATTATATACACTTAATTGCATTTTGAGGTGTGCCTTCTGATTTTTCGTTATATTCACTTAGTTGCATTTTTAATACTTATGTAATGTGTTGAGTGTTAATTGAACAGGTTGGTGGAAATTTGAGTTTGTCCCCAACAGACAGTTTTAAATTCAAAACAGTTATTAGTAGCACATTTTATTGAATCAGAGTTTGCAGCCTCTTTCAGAAATGCATTGTGCATGTTTTTCAAATGCCTGATGTCAATGGTTTTGTATGAAATAAAGAGATGTTAGTATCATGTTTTGAAATTACTTTCATATCCTTCAGTTACACAGTTAAAGTTCGGTAAATGTTTCTACTACAATGACTGAATGTTTTGCTTTCCTGCCCATAGACAATCACAACACATCCAGGATGCCCTGCGCTTTTAGATTTTGTGATCAAAACTTTTATGAAAATCTTACAAGATGGAAAACCACTTTTTATTGCAGAGTACAGTATGCAGGTATTTGGATGTTTCATTTATATTGTTTTATATAAACAACCGGGATAATTCTTTTATTATTGATTTTATTTGTTCACAGCAACTTCGGAAGCTCGTTTTGGAAATGGTCCATCGACTGCCTACTAACGATGTGCTGCGCCCGTATGTAAAGCAAATTATAACCCTGATGATGAGGCTTTTGAAAACTGAAAATGAAGAAAATGTTCTATTCTGTTTAAGAATAATCATTGAATTTCACAAGCAATACAAACCTAGCTTTAATGCGGAAGTAAGTACTGTGTTGTGTAATATCTGTTGTATACTGCAGTAGTGCAGCCCATATTAGACCACAGTGTCTAACCTCACATTACACAATTATTGCCCCAATACGTCTGTTAGGCCCGCTGCCTACTCAAAAGAAACAAAACCGATTACTGGAATCACTAAACTTGTTACTGAGCAAATTCTGCTCACAATGCTGCTTAAGTGTCTGTGATTTGTTTAGCCATGATGTCCTGAAATTCAAATGAGGATATTATATTATATTAATCAAAGAAGGTAAATATGAATTAAGGTGCAGAAGTAGGTATTGGAACTACTTTATATATATATAAAAAAAAAAATAAAAAAAAAAAGGTCACCCGTAGAGCATTTATTGCTGAAAGAGAAGTGCTTAGAATTATGTCAAATTTTTTGGCATTTTATAGAATTTCTAAAGAAAAGTATTTATATTTAGTCTACTTTTCTTCACAAAAGTAATACTTCATTTTTTGTAATTTTTTTATATTTTAAGAAAAATAATGAAGAAACTGAATTAATGTATTATCTCGAATATCACTCACTGATGATTGTCCAGTAATTGATCATATCTAGTAGCTGTTGAGTGTGAGTTATTGGACTCTGAGCAGCTCAAGGAGTCGAGATATTAGGTATGTATTCCAACAGAACAGAGATGGTTTGAGTAGCTGTTGTAATATGACCAATGTTCAAAACTGACATTTCTGAGTATTTTATGCAATTTCATTTATTGAATCCTTTGCTTTTTTTTCTTGAGCTTTTGTATCTGCCTTGGAGATATTTGTTTAATTTCCAATAACAAACTCAATAAAAACACCTCAGTACAGTCTTTTTAAGGATTTTTAACTTCTTCAAGTTATATTTCTTGGCGCTGAAATGTTCACGAAACATTTTCTTGGAGTGATATTATGGACTGATATTTTTTGCCCAGTAGGGACAAGAACAAATCTATTGAAATGTTTCTACAAATAATTACTCAACTTCTAGCAATGTAAACAAGAGTAATTTCTGATTTTGCTGTCAGTTTTAAGGTTATGTTTGGTTGCATATCTAGTTAGTAACTAGTACTGCAGTCACTGTGTCACTAGGAACTAATCACTGATGCATCATGGACTGATGACTAACCAATCTCCACCATACAAAGACTAGTGCAGTGACTAAGAAGGAACTGATTGGTAAACGAGTTAGTAATTAGTTCACATTGTGTGAGAAGGCCCTTAGCTTGTTACAGATAAAGTCTCCTGGCTGCTGTGGCAAGGTTTGTAGCATTTCTAAAATTACCATACAGTGGACAAGGCACTCGTTCAGCGGCGTAGCTACTATGGGGCTAGGCGGTGCAGTGCAACGGGGCCCCTACGCTCAGGGGGCTCCCAAGCATAACTCAGGGGCCCCAAAGCGCACCTCTGGGGGCCCACGAGCCTCTCGGCAAACTGGCGACTTTTTTTTTAGGTCTACCGTCATCTAAGGAAGCCCCTCACTGCTCATGGGGGCCCCCAAATGCTGCTCATGGGGGCCCCCAACTGCTGCCCTAAGCACAACTCAAGGGTCCCTAGCCTCAGCTCAGCGGACCCCTACCAGCAACACAAAGTCAGTAAAGCCATTGTTTTATAAAATTTGAGTTGAGGCTCCTCTGGGGCTTTATCTTTCAGATTTCATCAAATTGTTCGATTCATGCATTGAAATTGGTGAAGTTTATTTTTCTTTATCTTTATTAAAGGATAGCTCACAACCGAGGTAGGTAAAGCAAAGACTTGTTCTATCGGTTGACTGTCAATCGCTATTTCAACTCTGATGGAATATTTCCGTTTCCATGCCACATATTTTGTTTTTGTGTGAGACAACTGCGAATTGAAAGATTTCTAATAATTTACAGAAACAATTTTGTTTGCAGTCAGAACCATACTACAGTTAAACCATTAATCAAGGAGTGAGACAATAATGTTGCCTATATCTACTTCCATTCAGCATATATACATAAATAAAATCATTATTGACTGATGACAAAAGCCCAGCAACAGAATTAAAATAGACACATTACTGTTTGCAGATGACCAGTTACTTTTTGTTGAATCTGAAGATAACCTTCAGAGATCTGTATATAACCTCCATACGGCAGCAAGGAGGTTTCCTTCAATGAAACCAAGGTTATGGCCTTTGTTAGGAAAAATAAAAAGTACTAACATTTCAATAGAAAACAGACTCATACTATCAGAATTTAAACTACATCCTAGAAACCGATATACAATAATAATAATAAAACACACAAGCTTCATGAGAGTTACAGGGATAATAAATAGCGCCTTCATACCATCTCTGGCACAATGGCACACAAGAATCTGGCTAAACCTATACTACTGTATGACCAGAGCAGAGACTAACGGCAGCTCAGATGCAATTTATGAGGAGAACAGAACGAGACAGGAAGAGATCTGATGAAATCCTGAAAGAACTCGCATTCAAACCAGTTCTCCAAACTGTGCAAACCTACAGAACATCTTGGAGAGACCATGTACTTAGAATGAAGACGGGTCAGATCCCACGAAAAATTCTCAAATACCATCCCAGAGGAAGGAGGTATGTAGGAAGAACAGCAAGAAAATGGACTGAGACCACACCAGGCCTAACACTTGGTAGGATGAAGAAAAAAAAAAACTAATAATTTTTAATATGTGTATTGATATTTGGAGACCATCATACAATACAATTTAACACATTCATTTCCATTGATCCCAATATAAGAAACTGACTCTGTGGGATGTGAAAAGTTGTCAATTTACAGATAAACAGTTGCATAACAAAATAATACATTCACCAGAACATGTATAGTCATAGCATACATGGTAAGTAAATTACATGAACTATATTTACACAAGCTACTGGCATTCTTCGACAGAGTAGAAGGAGGTGTCAATTAAAAATTCTTTCAATTTTTTTCTTGAACTTATTCTTATCATCTGCTAGACATTTAATATGTGTTGGGAGCTCATTGAAGATATGTATCCCTGAATATCAGACCCCTTTTGAACAAATATCCTATAGGATAAATTGATCGGCAAATTGCGTGTTACTTATATATGTGCTTTTACTTTTTTATTCCAATTGGGCTGTTTCTTGCTCAGACATTAAAATCACCAGTTGCTATTAGAAAATCATTTTCATTAATTTTATCTATTACTAGATTTTTATAAAAAAAATTAGATTCTTTTTGTTTTCTTCTGGGGCACATAAGGTGATCAAAGTTATATTGCCTCTCTCTACTTTCAATCAGAATCCTTTCATTTCTCATAGTGTAACTGACTATTTCATTTTTCAGTTTTCTATCCATTAATACTTCCATCCAGACTGCAACTCTTTCTTGTGCAGCTCCCCTGTAAATCATTTTGTATTTATCCATTTTGTTTTTTCCTTCCTCTTTCATTTTGTCTGTGTAATTATAGCAGCTTTAATTCAGTTTGTGGATAATTCTCTGTCGAGACCTTCTTCTTTATTTTTTAAGTGAAAACTTCTATAGTCTTGTTATGCAATGTTTGGACATGGGTAAGTCTATGTTTCCCGCAAGAAGCCACCTGTTGTGCACGTGTCAGGTCATACCCACTGGTTGCACGTCATACGTGCACAGGACGCTATTCACAAAATCTTTACGCAAACACACAGTTTTTATCCAATTTTGATCGAATTTTCCATACATATCCTCTAAAACAAATATAAAACACTGTTAATGTGTTATTTACAACGACCTAAACCCTCTCCTCCTTTCCCCCCCCCCCTTACCTTAATTTCTGTCACCGTTGTTCATACAAACCCACAGTTTTTAGGAGTCGTATTTGACTATATGAGCTGAAGAAAGGAATTAGCCTTCTTGCACCTGATACAATAGCTTCTACTTGGGGAAGATTTGATGAATCGTTGGGATGTGAACTAAGTTAGGGTTTTAGTTTGTGAAGTTAAAATGTGTTTAGGTGTACCGGGCGATTTTTGGATCGGTAAAATCTTATGAGTTTGCGTTACCGACATGCTAATGTTGATAGTATATCCGCCGTGGTCTGGTGGCTCAGTAAATAAGGTGTCTGACTGGGGAACGAATCCCTGTCTCGGCGGGGATTTTCATAGACTGTGAACCCGACCTTCACCTCTGGCACAGCCTGCTATGTAATGTGAAGTACACCAGAACACTTCAGTGGTTCAGATTCCAAGTTAAATTGTAGGTCCCCTGTAGCTGGTAGCACTACTGGGTTAGGTCAAGGCGGCTAAGAGAGGAACGGAAAGCGCAGCCAATAGAAACCCTGTCACCTGGTCATTACAACCACACAGAATTATTATTATTTAGTATATCTGTTTCTGTAAGTATGATGTGTTGTGTATATGAAATTAATAGTTTCAACTTGTGTCGGCAGTCCCCAATGCCTGCCATGCTTTTGTTTTCGCATTCTATACTCGTATTTTAAAGTAGCCTTTCATTCCGAAATAAATTGTCCTTTGACCTTGACTTTGTAATCATTATAGATTCCATATTACATTTCTTACCCCAATTGTTGTGTCAGTTCATCCACCACAAGCTGATACCTTTGAGACCGTGCCAGTCTTCGACCCTCGTTTCCCTTTCTGATTAGCATCAAATTAGGTAATAGTTTCATTTCACATAGTTTTTGATGATATGTATCTCTTAAAGTTTACCTACATTTTCTCATAGTATTTTTTGTAGTAACGGGTGATCAACGTCCTTTCAATAGAAAGCATAGGAAAAATGACCCATCACTCACCAAAGCTGAAGGCTGTAGCAAGTGAAAAACCTATACAGTATTTCTGTTTTACACCTTATTCGTCTGACAGCGAATGACCCATATGGTTCAGGAGGTGTGCACATGCCGAGATTTCAGTCATGTGAAAAACTTCAGCATGTGGCTCATCCCCCATAACAGGAATAAGGTATAAAACCAAAATATTGCATATATTTTTGTCCCTCTCATATGTTTTTCACTGGTCTCAGCCTTCAACTTTGGTGAGTGATGGGTCATTTTCCCTATCTTTTGTCATTTGTATTTTCTAAAAGCTGTTTCCTTTGTATTGTTACTCTTCTTTCAACAGCCGTTATGTCCAGTTACTTTTTTTTCACATATAGGTAATTGTATATATTACCAGCATTTGCCACATATAGGTAATTTTATATATTACCAGCATTTGCCCACGGCTTCCTGAGCGTGTGATTTGGTATGTGTAAAAATTCCTTATTGATTTATTCTGTTACCAAATCTTAACATTGAGAGGCATGATTTCTAAAAGTCTTCTTAAAACTTTCATCTGTTTTCTCAGTTTTCAAACTGATGTCCAAAAGTTTTGTTTCATTCATATTTTAAAGGAATACAGTTTATGAAATAGTAGAAAAGCTGTCAGAATAATTAACTGTACTAATTCCCTGAGATAGTTAGTGGCTGGGAATGACGAACACAAAAAAGAACAACCACAGGAAACAAGCAATATTTTGGTGTATAGCCTTACACCACGCACAGCCAGACGTGCACATTGCAACAGCCGTCTGGTGAATGGCACAGCCGGCAAAGATGGTAGTGTAGGAGAGAGGGAATGTGCAAATACTGAATCAGTTATACTGAAGGTATATCATCATTGAAAGTGGTAGAGCAACATAATAACTAAGTCAATAATAAATCATATTTTGAAAACTTGAAATAGGAGAAAACAAGCGATATAAATAGTAGTGATAATAAGCACTGGGTCTGGTGGGAGGAATTTATTGCAGATTGAGGCCTGGAGGATGTCTGGTGTGTATATATATTAATTACAACTGTGCACTGTTTTTCTAGTGTTTCCTCTGTTTCAGATACAGAATTTCCTGCATTTTGTGAAATCAATTTATAGAGAGATTCCAAATCGTATGTCACGTATATTCGAACCTCGCGTTCCCATAACACTGTCTGATGTCTCAGAACTTGATGTTGAGACAGTGCTGAAGGAAGTATTCACAGTCACAACAATCCACAGTGAAGCGAAGTCTGAGGGAATAGTAGTGATGGTGAGTAAGCTGAATGTTTAGTAACATGTAAAGCAGTATAAAGGAATGTAATTTTTCTCGGCGTTGTTTATTTATAAACGTTTCTCGGGAAACAAACCGAGTAATATTGTTATTAATGCACAATATTTCGGCGACTTTATTCTCCATCGCCATCTTCAGGTGCAGTTGCAAGTCTTGAAGTCTGCCTTGAAGTCAGCCTTGAGGTCAGCCTTGAGCGTATTGTTTGTAAACTGGCATGGCAACGACAGATGTTGTTATGTTGCCTAGCAGCATCTCAGATGTTATTAGACGCCCGCGGAACACAAAAAGCAGAGCGTTGGTGATGAGCAGCCTCAATTACAGGAATCCATGCATCACTTATCTGGAATCCACAATCCCTGTTTACCAATTCAGACGTGAGGCGAATCTCAAATGCTTCTTTAATGACGCTGTTCCAGAAGCCTCTCAACTGTGCCTTCTTTCGGTACGTGGATGACACATTTGTTGTTTGGTAGAGACAATCTAGATAAGTTTCTCCTTCACTTGAACAGTGTCAACAAAAACATCCAATTCATGATGGAGGTTGAAAAGGAAGGCCGCTTGTCCTTTTTGGACATTCTGATTATAAAGAAATCTGATGGAACTTTGGGACACACAGTGTGTAGGAAGCCAACGCATACAGACCTTTACCTAAACGCGCACAGTCATCATCACCCTGCACAGCGCAATACAGTACTAAGTACTCTTGTCCACAGAGCGCGGGCAATATGTGATGAAGACAGCCTTCCTAGTGAGTTAAAACATCTCCGTGATACCTTCAGAAAGAATGGATACAATGAACATCAGATACGGTTGGCATTCCGGGAATGAAACGTAGGCCTAATAAACACGATAATGGTCCACACGATAAATTAGCCTTCTTGCCGTACTCTGGCGCCACAACATCTAGGGTCGGAAGAGTCCTGGCAAGAAATGGCATTAAAACCATTTTTCTACCACCACCAAAATTGAGAAACATTTTGCGCTCTCCAAAAGATGACCTTGCCCTGCGTACACCCGGAGTTTACTGCATCCCGTGTCAATGTGGAAAGAAATACATCGGTCAGATGATACGGTGCGGACAACAACGTTGTTTGGAATACGCCAGACTTGTTCGCCTGGGGCAAAAAAGACAAATCAGCAGTGGCGGAACATAGTTTGACAGAAGGACATGGTTTCGATTTCGAAGCGACTAAAGTGTTGACACATGCGAGAGGCTTCTGGGACAGCGTCGTTAAAGAAGCTTTGAAATTTGCCTCACGTCTGATTTGGTAAACAGGGATTGTGGATTCCAGATAAGTGATGCATGGATTCCTGTAATTGAGGCTGCTCATCACCAACGCTCTGCTTTTTGTGTTCCGCGGGCGTCTAATGACATCTGAGATGCTGCCAGGCAACATAACAACATCTGTCGTTGCCATGCCAGTTTACAAACAACACGCTCAAGGCTGACTTCAAGACTTTCAACTGCTCCTGAAGATGGCGACGGAGAATAAAGTCGCCGAAATATTGTGCATTAATAACAATATTACTCGGTTTGTTTCCCGAGAAACGTTTATAAATGTAAAACAGTGTTTCAAAAACCTCTCAGCTCTCTCAGTGGGTTATTGTACTTTTGTTTACTGATTGGTGATTTATAACATTCACATATACCAATTCTGTGTATACGAGTCCTTATGGAGAATATAACACATGTTTATGTTTCGGTGTTGTTTACTGATTGGGTATTTATAATATTGTTATATACCAATTCCACACAAATATTCTTTTATTAATAACTGAATTACAAATTGACTTGGTTATGAATCAGTATCATTAAAATAACATAGACACTAAGCTTGTAAATTCCTTCTTTCCTTCTAAATTCGTCCACACTTCTTATAATCCTCTTGGTCCGTTGTTGTCTCCAAAGTTGCTCCACCTCCTAAGCCAGCACAGACAACTTCAGTGTTCAAAGAGATTCTAACTCTGTACCTCAAAGAAAGATGTGACATGTCAGTTTTTTATGAAATTGTTACTATTCCAAATTACCAGAGATATTTATATTTATTAATATCTGCATGAGATTCAAAATTCCTTTACCTAAATTAATCATTTTACACCTGAAAAGATAATTTTTGTTTATATTAAATACACCAAGCGGGGTGGTGTAACGGTTAGCGTTCTCGCCTCGCATTCGGGAGGACGGCGGTTCGAATCCCCGTCCGAGCATCCAGATTTGGGTTTTCCATGGTTTCCCCAAATCACTCCAGGCAAATGTCGGGATGCTTCCTTCAAAAGGCCATGGCCGAATTCCTTCCCATTCCTTGCCCCCCATCCTTTCCCGTCTCTAAAGACCGCGATGTTAAAAAGAAACGTAAAGCAGTTAAAAAAATAATTATTAAATACAGTAAAAAACTTCACAGACCATGTGGAAAGGCTGTATATTAAGATTACATGTTTTAATTACAAATAGTGAATGAGATGAGTAAAATACTAGAAAATTGACTTTATAGCAATTTCGCCATTTAGAAAAAATACATTGTTATATGGTTCATAGAAACTGATCATGGAAAACTCTCAATTAATATTCAAAAGAAAAGATTCCCAGCCATAAACATACAAAACATGTTTATCAATGCATAAAACTTTCCCAGCTAGAGCCTTCTTGTTGTCCATCAGTTCAACAGGTATACTGTCAGGCAAAAAGGTTTTTATAAAATTGTCACTTATATCCATTTTGAGGTAATTGCAGACAGAGACAGCTCTCGGCACTGGCAATCTTGGGGTTTTCTTCATCACAGAAAAACATGTGGATAACCAGATTGCAACGTGATCACGGTGCCTTAGCCCCACCGTCTACTAGCCAGACACTCGGGTCCCCTCTTACCTCTGTCCACGTGTAGTCAAAACAAACAGAAGCAGCGCTCCTATTGTTAGACAGTAGGAGTAGGGGTGATTGGTGCCGCTTAGGAATTCCGCATCTTACGTTGCCTGTGGTTGCTAATAAATATACGGGAAAAAAAACAATGAGTCTGGGCATTACAGATGTCTGAATATATTTTAACCCTTTCCTACCGGCTATTGGAAATAAAGGGAAATTTATAATTTCAATTAAATATTTGTATAAAGGTACTTGAAATTAAACACACATATTTTTTTCAAATTTTTTTTGCAACTCAAGTGCTAATTACTAAGCCGGTACTTATAAGTACCGTCAGGGACTTTGTGTATCACAGGATGTACAGAAATATCAATTGAAATCAATTATGTTCATATTGATATGAAATGTTTGCCTCATGATATTCAAAAAAACCAATTCTTTTTGCTCATTCAGACACAAAATACATTGCAGTGCAATATTTGGAATGATGTTTTGACTGTATTTTCTTCATTCTACATACTTCACATCTTCATCTGATTTCTACAATTTAGGGACACTGTATACCTCTGTTTCCCAATCTTACATCTCTCATTGCGGAATAGTATGACTTGTGTTGTTTGAATGGATGAGGGCTTGGTGAAATATCTGTAGATGACCTTTTCTTCTTACCGATATCCTTCATAGTCATCATACCTTGTTCAAAGGATCAACTAAAAATTTTTACAGACTTTTTTTCAAATATCGGACCATTTATGTTATAGGCACTGACAAATACAACATCCAGAATTCCCAAAAACAATCTTTACCGTGATTTCGGTAATCTTCTGTCAGCTTTGCACAGTCATCAGCTGATCAGCAGTATCAACCCCATACATGAAGGTATTGTAGTCCTTGACGACTCCTGAGCATGAAATTGTCGACTTCAATCCATTTTTTACTTTGCATATAACTAGTGGCGTAACAGCAGGGTGGCAGGGTGGGCAAAATGCTACGGGACCTACTGCCGGAGGTGGCCCCCGATGACCGGCCAGAGAGGCCCTCTGGTCCAAGATCCACCAGGTCACCAATCCAACCTGAGAGAGGGCCAATCTGTTGAAGTTGCCATTGACCCCAACCAGTGTAGTGGAGTTTCACCGCTGCCATGAAAAATTGATACTAAATGTATGACCTTTTTATCCTTCCATTTCCAGTAGCAAATACATAGGTTTGTAAATTCATTGTCACAATCTCCTCTTTTTAGTTTTCCATCAGCAGATTGTTAGAAAGTCCCTTTCAGTTGGGTCTGATTCTCCAACAAACAAAAGTTGTTTCAGTTTTTTAATAATGAAACTGATGAAAAATAATGATAATACTAGATAACATCGTCATTGCTCCATTTTTTCAGTCAGTTCTAAGACCACTCTTTGACCTAATGAGTAATCTGAGAACATTCCAGTCATTTATTCATTTTTGCTTTGATAAATTATAAACTTCTAAGAGAAGAGCTGATAAATTATAAACTTCTAAGATAAGAGCTTCAATCAGAGTGTATTTCACAAAAATATCCATTTAAAAATATCTAAAACAATGATAAAACCAATTGTATACTTGCTAAATCTATTGACCAATAATCTGTATAAAACTACCCAGAACTCCCTTACGGTACTTATAAGTCCACGTTGGTTATTCTAGATTATTTAGTAAAGAAACTAGAAAAACATATTTTATACGTAAAAAATGTATGGTTAAATGTTCAAACTAAAAAGTTAATAACAGAAATTGACAGTTACCAAGTAAGTTATCATCAAAAAATTCATTGTAATATACCACTTGTTACTCTGGTCAGTATGCTGTCAAGCCCCAACTTAGAAAATTAATTTCTCAGCAATTTCACGCAGAAATTAAAAATGAATGTTGTCATTGTCTGACTTAATCATACAACAATACATCAACAGGCTTAACAATGCAGTGGACACTGGTATTGTCGAATTATATGGTGGTAATTACAGTGGTACTTATAAGTACCGTCAGGGAGGAAAGGGTTAAGTGGAAGTGACTCCGTTGCCTCAGAGGGTCGGAGAGTGGCTGCTGGGAGTTGTAGACTTGATTAGTTTGGCCTCAGTGGTTTGCTGATTGATGCTGAGCTTCATATCCAACTCTGTCACAAAAATCTGTGGCAAAAGAAGTGTTTTTATACACTGAACTGCCAGGTGTCATGCGAAACCCACTAGTATCGCGAGGGTCCCTGGAAAGGGCGGCAACCCAATGTGGCGTCGACTCAAGTCATTTGAAGTCCTATATTCAGCCATGCTTCTTAATGATACAATTCTTATAGATCAGTAGCTGTCAATCAGGATAGTAAGTGATGGTTTGCATATAAATCCAGAAATATTTTTCTTTGGCACCATAAGAAAATTGCCTCAGATATGGTTCTGGAAATAAAGTTGCATAATTTTTTGGTCAAACCACCATGTTCAATAGTTTTGTATGACATAATGATAGGACTGTTTTTATCCCTCTTAAAAGGATCTGCAAAGATGACACAGACGGCTTCATGTTGTAGACTGCTCAGTTGGCAAGTAGTCTTCTAATAAGGAATACTTTACTTGGGTTGTGGTCATCTGAAGTATAAATTTTAGAGAAACTACCTTACTAGGTTAAAGATATTTTAAGTATATTTTGTACCTGGTTTACAGGAGGATCTCCAGTTTTAAAGATTTTGACATGCACTTGTTTACCAGTATTTCCATGTTATTTTATTTATTTATTTTTATCTTGTGTTATTATGAAACATATTTAGATAATGGTTGCACTGAAACTTCCATTAGGCGATGAAAATAAAACATGGCAGGGAAAAAAACCCTTCACTTGCCATGGGTGAAGGCAGGATGACACAAAAATATAAACATACTCTACAATATTTCAGTTTAAAACGTTACTCATGTCGGAGGTGGATAATGGAAACAAAGAAACTTCCGTTACGCCTGGAAAATAAGATGGGATAGGGAAAAATAATCTGTCATTTACCATAGATGAAGGGAGCAAGGCATAAACGACACAAACAAATTTCACAATTTTTCGATTGGTAAGCTTAGTCGTGCAGAACGTGAGGCGACATATATTCAGAACTTGACAGGAGTTTCTTTGTTTAGATTATCCGTGTGTTGCCTAACAGCTTCCTTCTGTTTTGCTCGTTTTATTTCTATCTCGATGTTCTCCTTCTTTTTCTTTCCATCTTTTTTTTTTAGTTTTCTTGCTATTTTTCCTACCGATTGTTCTTTATCATTGATCTGCTTAGATAGCAGGTGAGACATTAAGACATAAAAGGTGAAAAGATGTGTATGTTGTGGCAGAACAGAAATATTTTCATGAGAAAATTATATTTTTGATATCTTTAGAGAGAAAAAGAAATAAGATATAAGTTGCTATGGAGATAAGGACTCGTGAGATGTTAGTTGGCAGAGTAGATGTGTAGATTGAATGTTCGAGATAATCATTGCCAAAAAACGAACCTGCATCTTCTGTGAGTAGCCAATTTCATTGCAATTCTTAGCAGATTCAAATAATATATAATAAACAATATATGTTTGGATCGAAAGGACTGAGTTATTTATAATTATAATCAGTCCATCAATATACTACAAGCGCCCCAGTGTCTGCAAGTGTACACATCTCTCCCCTCGCCACATGTCTCGCCTCCTACGTGAGTAGGGCTATTAACCAAAATGTTGTAAATTGTGTTATAATTAATAAAATTGTGTTGGTAATCTCCATACACACCCATCTTTCTCCTTTCCTCTTCCAATCTACTTTTGCCCTAATCTAATTTTTACTTCTAATTCTTTCAGTGTTTTTGGTAAATTATTCATCTATTCTCTTGGCAATTTATTTCAATCGTTTACACCCTTTCCTATGAAATAAAATTTTACCACACCCTTCTGCTGAAATCAAGTGCCAGCTTGTGGTCATGGTCATCTTTGTCCTTCCATGCATCTCTCTTAATTTTCCCACCAATATCTTTCCACACTTCATAACAAATATACGCCTTGTATACTCCCATTACTCTCTTCACCCTGTTTCTATTCTCCAATGAATCCCACTCCAGCTCCCTTATCATATTACGAGGCATGTTTTTTAAGTAAGTACCATTTTGAAATTAAATAAAGACGTGCAAATATATCTCAATAATTTTATTTTTACATGAAAGCCTGTACCTTACTCTACTTTTGTACATAATTCCCTTCAATATTGAGCCACTTGTCATAATGTAGTACCAGTTTTTGAAAACCCTCCTCATAGGAGTCTGCCGCCTGACTTGTTAACCACTGCATCACAACTGTTTTGACTTCGTTATCATCTTCAAGACGCTGACCGCACAGCTGTTTCTTCAAGTGCAGGAACAGATGGTAGTCACTGGGCGCCAGATCAGGACTGTACGGAGGATGATCTAGAGTTTCCCATCGAAAAGATGTGATGAGATCTTTCGTCTGATTAGCTACATGTGGACGGGCATTGTCATACAGCAAAACGATGCCCTTTCTAGACTTGCCACGTCTTTTGTTCTGGATTGAACGGCGCAGATTGTTCAATGTCTCACAATAAGCTGCTGCATTGATTGTCTCATTACGAGGCAGAAATTCCACAAGCAATACTCCTTTTCTGTCCCAAAAAAACTGTGCACATGATTTTACGGGCAGATATCGTTTGCTTGAACTTAATTTTTTTGGGTGAATCTGAATGCCGCCATTCCATAGACTGTTTCTTTGATTCAGGTGTGACGTAGGCCACTGATGTCTCAGCGCCTGTAACAATTTGGCTTAAGAAATTGTCACCATCGTTGTGGTACCGCTTAAGGAAAATCAATGCACTGCCTAAACGTTTGGTTTTGTGCACATCCGTTAACATTTTCGGCACCTAACGTGATCACAATTTTCGGTAATTCAAGTGCTCGGTCACAATGCCATACAAAACACTACGAGAAACATTAGGAAAGTCATCACACAAGGAGGAAATCGTAAAGCGTCTGTTTTCTCTCACCTTATTGTCCACTTTCTGCACCAAACTTTCATTAACGACCGAAGGACGCCCACTCTGCTGTTCATCATGCACAATTGTGCGGCCATCTTTAAATGCTCTCACCCACTTTCTCACCATTCCATCAATCATAATGTTTTGTACGTAAACTGCACAGATCTCACGATGAATATCGATTGGTTTTAGGCCTTTAGCACAAAGAAATCTCATAACAGCCCGTACTGCACATTCGGCGGGACTCACGATTATCGGAGGCATCTTAAACACTCAGTAACCAAGGAAGAATTAGACTGTAATGGCGTCAGTGCGTAGGCAAGAGATGCAGGTACCCAGTGCGCATGCGCGGAACGCTGACCGTAGCGCTGCAGCCACGGTGTGACAAAACGGTACTTACTTAAAAAATACGCCTCTTAGTTACCACTTTGGTGGCAGTTTCCAAAGACAAATCTAGCAGCCCTTTTTTGCACCCTCTCCAACTCCTGTATTTGATACCCATAATGTGGGTCCCATACTACACCACCATATTCCACCATGGTCTGACCAGAGTTTTGTAACCCAATTCCTTTACTTCTCTGGTCCATCACCTGATCACTCTCTCCAACAGGTGAAGGATTTTGAAACTTTTCCTACTACCTTACCAATGTGCCGTGTCCAGTTAAGTCTGCTATCAAATGTTATACCGAGATATTTACATTTTGAGTCTTCAATAAGTAGCTCCTTCCCCACTTTATAATTACAATCAACCTTTAGGTTTTTATCTGTGTACCTAATAAGCTGACTCTTCTTTGCACTTATCTTCATCCCATGTTGACTCTCCTAGCTGGTAATCCTATCTAGATCACCCTGCAGCTGTACCTTTTTTTCTGTTTCTCTGGCCCTACTGCCCTCAGCTCTGATAGGTTATTTTACACATTCTATCCTATTATATTTGTGTTTGAAATATTGTGAGCCGATGTTAAATCTATATATTATTGATGTTAAATATCTATTTTTAATTTCTTTAATTTTTTTTTCCTTCCTTGTAGTATCATTTAATCCCAAAGGCAGTGATGTCACTTAAGGTCCTGCAGGAGTTACCGTTAATTGTTGTGATGATGTACCAGTTATACAAGTCGGAAGTCCAGCAGGACGTCGCTGACTTCATACCCCTCATCATGGCCACCATCTCCCTGCAGCCTCCTCAACAACAAAGGTAAAATATAAATTCTGTCTCCATTCTATATGCAGTTAGTGATTTCATATCATTTAAGATTATGTTATACTAAGTTGTGTTATCCATATTATCTGTATTTTTTTTTTCTCTGATCAGGTCGAACCCTCTCTTCAATAAAGAAGTGTTTGTCGATTTCATGGGAGTGCAGATTAAGACACTGTCATTTCTGGCATACACGATACAGATCAACGAAGCAGTCGTGGCTCAGCACGCAGACCAGATTGTGAAAGCAGTGATTTCTCTCCTCGCGACGTGTCCCACGGAGGCGGCCACTCTGCGAAAGGAACTGCTGGTCGCTACGCGTCACATTCTAGCGACTGATCTAAGAATCAGTGAGTATCCACCATGCCACTAACTATCAACCCCTCCACTCAATAGTGGTTTACTTGTATTTGCAGTATTTCATGTGGATAATCTCTCTATGGTTTCAATTTGCTTCTTTGTTTTTTTTATTAAAAAAAAAAAAAAAAAACACGTGACATGGGAATATGTGTCATTTTATTAATTTTAGCCCCACCACCATATTGATAATCCACTCAGTCATGTAGGAAAGTTCTGCGTGTGCACACCTCCCGAACCATAAGACTCATTCTCTTTAACATGAAGAGGGTTTAAGACCAAAAAATTGTGTATTTTTTGTGTTCGTGTTATATGTTCTTCTCCCATCATTGCCTTCAACTTTTTTGAGTGATGAGTCATTTTCCCTATCCTTGTACTTTATATTAAGTTTATGTCAGCAGATCCTGCTGAAGGAATCAGGTTAAAAAATATACGTTAACTGCACAGTGTTATGTTTTAGTATATGTGTGTATAACACATTTGTACGGAGGATACCAGGACTGTGTTTGAACTCTTAAGTCTTCTGAATTCAAATACTAGAGAACACCAATCTCTTTGGACAGTCAGACACTCCAAGACGTCTAAAACAGAGTCAACGCTGCCCGGATGAAGTGGCGTCATGGAACTGTGATTCAACCAATGGTACTGTTTGGAACTAAATGTTGACCAACCACTAAAAGAAATGAACAACAACTGCATGTCATGAAAATTAAGATTTGCTGGCCACAAGGGCTTTCCAGATTGTACCGCACGGCATGTGTCGTGTCTTCAGTCCCTGAAAAAGTACAAGAGTGAAGTCTGCAATGGTATGGCCACGTACTGCTTTGCAACAATTCAGTTCCGAGAATAGCACTCGATATAACTTCGGAGTTCCAAAGATCACGCGTGAGACTCAGGAAGTACTGCCTGGACACCTTGCTGAAGGACATGTGATTAGTCATTGCCTCACCTGAATAAAGCAGACCTTGCAATACAGAATAAATGCTAGTAAGAAGAAAAGTGTTGGCCAATTATTGCTTTAAACATAATTTTTCAAAACCCTGATGTTGACAACAGTAGCTCTGCAAGGAGGAATCAACACTGGATAGTTATTGTTTTTTCTATTGCCAGTCATTCACTTAACAACATTTTTTTTTTTATTTGTGTCAGCGCAGAAATGAAATCTCAACTATTAATCATCTACTCTGCTCTCTGTCGATTTCGCTTCCAGGGTTCGTGCCGGTGACGGAGCGGCTGTTTGACGAGGCGGTGCTGCTCGGCGCCGGCTCCGCGTCGCACGACCCTCTGCGGCCGCTGGCGTACGGCACTCTCGCCGACCTGGTGCACCGCGTCCGTCAGCACCTCTCGTTTGCCGACCTCCGACGCGCCGTACACCTCTTCTCACGGAACATTCGAGACGATTCTCTGCCTACCAGGTAAAACGATAATTTAATTTTAGAATGCGTATCTAGTTAAAAAGTATGTACCTATAGTATCATATTAAGGAAAAAGGAAATGGCTTTTAGGCAAAATAAATAAAAAGGATAGTGCAAATAAAACATTACTCACGAACATTGAAGGTCTACCCACTGTCCCTCATGCATGTTTTAGCCGACTACCCAATCTCAAAAACATCTTGGTTCACTAATACCCTTCATGGGTCTCTCCAAAAGCACCATACGGTTCTTTACCATACAATAGAGCTCGCTGTAAAACCTGCAACATGCATCCACCCACTACAACATATTCCAACCCTATATGTGTCACATGCTCCACAGTGCACATCATACACCAGCTAGCTAGCCACCACTGCACTAGCTCCACCACACAGCAACTCTCAGCCAGAAAAACAGTCCACACTCACCAGTTATGTCTTCCAATACCAAAACAACCACGTCAATGACTGCTTCCCCCCCAAAACCACCCCCTCTTCAGAAGACCAGAGATGGGAACTAGTGTACCGAATATCCTGGATACCATACACCCACCTGCCTTAACCACTGATAAAATCCCATCTTTTGACCCATCAGTCATTATTATTATTGTTGTTGTTATCATTTAACTATTGACATATTTCTTTTAAATTTATCATTCCGTTTAACAGTTTATACCTTTTTGTTATATTATTGTTATATTTATTGTTCTTTTTAACACTGTGTACCCTTTTGTTATATTTATTAATTTATCACCACCAGTGATACATATATATTTATATACATCATCTTATTAATATTGTTAAAATTTTTTTAGTAATGTTGTCAATAATAATTTTTAAACAGGTGTCGCAGAGTTGATCTTGTCCCACTTCTATCACTGTTCAACACTATCCCCCCACCCCATGTTCCCACCTTTGTTTAATTCATATGATTGGTTGGGTTGTGATCACATCTTTCCCCTGCCATATGTCTCGCCTCTCACACGAATAATGTTTCTCACCGAAATATTGTGCAATTTGTATGTTTTTGGCTTTTTTTACGTGTTCATCTCAGCCTACTGCCTTCATGTGTGGTAAGTGATGGGTCGTCTTTCCTGTCTTATTTTAGAGCCCAACGGCAGTTTCTTTCTTTCCATTATCCACGTACATCATCTTAGCCTTTCCTGACATATCGACAGTTCACTCCCACCACATTCTCCCCCACCTCGTCTCCTCCCCCCCCAGTCGGCCGTGGAGTAATCTTTGGTGTGTGCACACCTCTCAAACCGTATCGCTCGGTCCCTAGCACATGAATAAGATGCAAAACAAATTATTGCATATGTTTGTGTTCGTCATATATGTTTTCCACTCGACACAGACTTGAAATTTGACGAGTGATGAATCATTTACTGTATCCTTCGTTAGTTAAAATGAGTGTTTAGTAATACTTATGTTTTAGCTGTCATTTACAATTATTCACACTACAAACATTGGCAATCAAATCTCTTTGTTTAAGAAAATAATTGTGACATGTTCAGTCTTTTAGTAAGTGTCTGGGACGATGATAACTCTCTTTTCTCGTGTCAGCATTCAGACAGTGTCATGCAAGTTGCTGCTCAACTTGGTCGACAACATAAGACACCGGAGTGGAGTCGACACCAGGCGAGGGAGGGAGCTGCTGATGAGGATGTTGGAAACGATTGTGATCAAGTTTAAGACAATAGCAAAGCATCAGCTACCAACTCTCCTAAGTCAATGGTGAGTATGCTCTAGATTCTAAATTTTCTTAGTGGATAAAACTTGTAAAATATCTTATTAAAATATGCTTTTGAAATATAAGTTCTGATGACAAGAGCTCAGTTGACAATCATCACTTATTTTCTTTATGCTTTGACCATGTTTGACGGTTATCGGAACTTCGTAAAACAAAGGAAATTATTCAGGGGTAAATTTTAAGAATGGTCGCCTGGTTTGGTGGGGAAGGAAATGATTTATCAAAGTTACTTACTGCACAATACACTCCAAGTATATCAACACAAGAACACTTTTTATTGCACAGCTATAAGTAGTTACATTCCGACCACCGAACCATATTTATTATTTTCTTGTACTGAATAGTATACAAGGATCACCCTGAATAATAATTGCCGAAGATTTGCAAGTTCTTAGCGAGTGAGAATTTTCTTTCAATCAACACAAATGAAACAACAAGATATTTCTTTTTCTACATTAGTGAACGACCTACGTAACTAACAGTCTTTAAGAGTACATAAGGTTCATTAGTCACTTAACCGACGCGGTAGACTTTCTCAACAAGCGGTGACGCTTTTCTGTTAGGCACAATCTTTTCTTCCCGCGCACTCATTTACTGTAACAGTTCGTGCACCATAACACATACGACTGTCTTTAAAGGTACAGGAATGTCACTGGGTACTTTACCGACGCGGTAGCTCTTCAAAAGGCTTTTCTCCCAACCGGCGGACACTTTTCAGATCGGTACGATCATTTCTTCCCGCACACACATTTGCTGTAACAACTTGCGCGCTATATCACATACACTCTGCTACTGATACTCCTACTAGATCGTTGAAGTCAATAATCGACTTTACACTCGCTAATCGATCTTTGCATCAAAATTGATAGGTGCGTTAAACTATCGTAATGTGACAACCCCTTCCAGGTCAATGGTTAAAATGTGAAGCCATAGGTAAGCATTTCAACCAAACGACCTTTAAAATGGGCGAGGTTGGTAAACATCTAGCTTAAGTCATAACACATTTTACACATAGTGGTTGGTGGTCGGTGCTAATCTAACACTTACAAAAATATACACAGAAAATTGGTAAACACATTACAATCATAAGGTTCAAATCAATAATTGACATAGGTTATAATGTTAATAGTCATGCTGAAAAAATCGTGTTGCCTTTATGCAAGCGACCTGGTATATTACCACATAAGATACCTTTCTTTATATTGCGTAGCACTTCTTTATGCACAAACACTGGCTCACAATCACTTCACTCTTTACAACCTCGGTTTGTGTGTATTAAACAGATTGACACATTACCCGAGCCCCTTACAAAATTTGTGTGAAGCCCGGTGGTTGTAAGGTCACTACTCTATTGGTCATTCTAAAGTGAGAGTGATAATTTCCTATAGTGTCACCATTACTTAAGTACAAAAAAATAACCTACAATGACAACCTGTTCACAATGACTATGTACAAAAAAAACATATATAAAGCATATGACAAGGATTTGCTGGGTGTTCAGGGCAAACCTTTGCCCCTAAGCACTCCAACATTTCTAATCTTCTTACTTCTTTCGTCTTAAGGGTATTTCTCGCTTCGCCAAACAACATTATTCGCCTCTTCTTCCTGCGTCTCTTCCACTTTTCCTTTATTCCTCTTGCTCCTCTTATTTCCACATATTCTGCCCTGTGTAGGCAATCAAGATGATAAAATTTCGCCAAACATCTGGGGGAGAAATCTTGCTGAATCTCTTCCCCGGAGAAATAAGATTCATCGTGCATCGATTCTGATTTGACATTGAATTGTCTTCCTTGAAAGGTTATAACTTCCTCTTCAGGGAAGTATCTATACATGTTGACACTCCTTGGGGCCGGTTCTTGAAACATGAGCTCCCAAGGGGTCATTCCCCTTGAGCTGTGGGGAATAATATTCCTAATGTATTCAAACTTCTGAGCATGATAAGCCCAGCTTTCGTGACTTTGCTGGCAATACCTTCTAAACCATTCACTGAATTCTGCCATCACTCTCTCTTCGCTTGTTTTAATACCATTATCTCCTCCTTCGTTGGTTTTAATACCATTATCTCCTCCTTCGTTGATAATCCATTCGCCTTTGCTTTCGTGATAACCCCTTCCAGTTCAACCTCAGATGATTCCTCGTCCACTAAGCTTGAACCATGTGAGCTGAGGATACTATGGACCGACTCAGCTTCTGCATCTAGCTTGAGTCGCTCAACTGGTTCGTTTGTTTCCTTTCCAGCCGAAGCACATGGTGTGTCGGAACTGCTTCATCCCTTCTCTTAAAGTTGAAAATCCTTCATCTAAGGCTTTAGTGATGCTGTCGTGGAGGGCTTTACACTTCTCATCGATTTCACCTCTGATCACTTCCTGTGCTGTATTGATCTTTTCTGAAATTTCCGTTAGGTGATGCCTCATATTCTCCTCGTTCTTCAAGTCTCTTTCTTCATTCTTCCTGTCTCTTTCTTCATTCTTCCTGTCTCTTTCTTCATTTTTCTGTTCCATCTTCCGGAAGCTTTCTTCATTCTTCTGGTCTCTTTCTTCATTCTTCTGGTTTATCAGACTGATTTGATTGAAGATGTCTTTTTGTTGGTTGATTAGCATCATCAGCATCTCCCCAACAGGGACTTCCCTATCCTGCCCCCCAGCTACTTCAACTACAGTCTCGTCGGTATTCATGATTAGAGGTTATACTATGATACACTGCTCTGATAACAAAAGGTTATAATAGGGCCACTAACTTGCCTACCCCATGCATAGACCAAACAAAAAATCTACCAGGATTCACACAACCTAGTCCACAAAGAATCTCTTCGACTTGCGAACCAAAACAGTAATATCGAGAAAACAAACCACAAACAGAACACAGTACAATGCTGTTGTCAAAGGAAAACTTGAACATCAAAATGGTATCGACAGAACAAACCGGTGAGAATTACTGCTGCCAGCTGCTTCTCTCCGCTATAGCTGGAAAAAAATACATACAACTTAAAACAATGAATTGAGCTGCTTAAAATTATCAGCTCCGGGTGTACACTGCCTCAGAGTTTACAGCTGCAGGAAAATTTCATCGACTGACAAGCTGTAAATTGCATGCATTGAAAATATTCTGTTTCAAAAAAAATTTCCGACTGGTATAATTTATTTGTTGGTTGAAAATAGTGATAAGTGATTTTAAAAGAATTCATTAAAAAAACTCTGACTGGCTACTAAGAAAAGGAATCAAATTTATTCTAAAAAAAAATTCTCCCGAGAGAAAATTACTTTTATTGTATTACTATTGAAGCTCGGGTTAGTGTCAATCAGTTATACTGAAAATTTTATTTATTTCCAGTGAGTTTACTGGTTTCCGCGTGTTTTATTTTAGTCAAGAATTATTTAGTTTTTTTTCCGATGCACTTATATTTTTTATTTATTATTATTATTTTTTAAAAAATTTAATTTGCCTGTTCGATGTCTTCTTTTCTTCTTCTGCTGCTCCGGCGTTGATTTTCCGCAGCCTCCGTCACGGTGTTCGTTGTAGTATTCCTCTGGCAAAAGCTGCATTCACTTGTTGCTGCGTCGCTGGAAATACACCGCCTCGTATCTCTGGAGTTACTCCGTCATTGCGTCTCTGGAACTCCACCGCCTTGTATCGCTGAAGCTACCTCGTTACTGCGTCGCTGGA
Organism: Vandiemenella viatica; assembly: GCA_031002005.1. Classification (NCBI taxonomy): domain Eukaryota; kingdom Metazoa; phylum Arthropoda; class Insecta; order Orthoptera; family Morabidae; genus Vandiemenella; species Vandiemenella viatica. The sequence continues at coordinate 2,514,661 of JARYHS010008074.1, forward strand.
ACTCCACCGCCTTGTAACCGTGAAGCTACCTCTGACTTCTGCTTCCACTATTATCTTTCACGCGCCGTTCTTGCTCAACCACACTCCATTGTTTACTACACTGTTTAATTGTCGTTCACTTCCCACTCGCTTGCTTGTAAATTTAGACGACTTTAACGTTCTGTTTATTCGCCTATCACTATTACAAGTCCTGACACGCAGGTCGACATGTAAAATAACTTATTAAAATATGCTTTTCTGAAATATAAGTTCTGATGACAAGAGCTCAGTTGACAATCATTACTTATTTTCTTTATGTTAATTAATTCATATTTTCTTTATGCTTTGACCATGTTTGACGGTTATCGGAACTTCGTAAAACAAAGGAAATTATTCAGGGGTAAATTTTAAGAATGGTCGCCTGGTTTGGTGGGGAAGGAAATGATTTATCAAAGTTACTTACTGCACAATACACACTCCAAGTATATCAACACAAGAACACTTTTTTATTGCACAGCTATAAGTAGTTACATTCCGACCACCGAACCATATTTATTATTTTCTTGTACTGAATAGTATACAAGGATCACCCTGAATAATAATTGCCGAAGATTTGCAAGTTCTTAGCGAGTGAGAATTTTCTTTCAATCAACACAAATGAAACAACAAGATATTTCTTTTTCTACATTAGTGAACGACCTACGTAACTAACAGTCTTTAAGAGTACATAAGGTTCATTAGTCACTTAACCGACGCGGTAGACTTTCTCAACAAGCGGTGACGCTTTTCTGTTAGGCACAATCTTTTCTTCCCGCGCACTCATTTACTGTAACAGTTCGTGCACCATAACACATACGACTGTCTTTAAAGGTACAGGAATGTCACTGGGTACTTTACCGACGCGGTAGCTCTTCAAAAGGCTTTTCTCCCAACCGGCGGACACTTTTCAGATCGGTACGATCATTTCTTCCCGCACACACATTTGCTGTAACAACTTGCGCGCTATATCACATACACTCTGCTACTGATACTCCTACTAGATCGTTGAAGTCAATAATCGACTTTACACTCGCTAATCGATCTTTGCATCAAAATTGATAGGTGCGTTAAACTATCGTAATGTGACAAACTCATCAATTAATATACTAGCTAGTGCAGATAAATTAAGGTTCAGCAATTTGTAGCATTTGTTGATTAGTATAATAAAAATGTGGAAGAAGAAATGGCTACTCATTTCACAGTACACAAAATCTGTATTGTTCAGTTTGAATTTTTAATTTAATTTAATTGTGATGGAGCCCATTTCAAAGACATATTGCACCAACTTGCTTTTGCCATCTACAAATTATAGCTGTAGATTCTCTCAGCATTTTTGGTTAAATATCAATTTCTCATGGCAGTTAAAGGTTCATTACAATTGTAAAGTAGGGAAGGAATTGCTTGTTGAAGACTTGAAACGTGTTTAACTTGGCATTACATTTGATAACAAGGTTAACTGGGCAGGACACATTGGACAGGTGGTAGGAAAAGGTTTCAAAATTCTGCACTTGTTTGAGAAAGTGATGAGGGGATATACGAGGGAAGTAAAGGAATTGGGTTTAAAAACTTTGGTCAGACCATTGCTTGAATACGGTAGTGTAGTATGGAACCCAAATTATGGGTATCAAATACAGGAGTTGGAGAGGGTGCAAAAAAGGGCTGCTAGATTTGTTTCTGGAAATTATCGCAGAATGCAATCGGTAACAGATACGATAAAAGAGCTGGAATGGGATTCATTGCAAGACAAGAGGAGGGTGACGAGGGTCGAGGGAATATAGAAGGCGTATATTGGTGATGAGGCAGGAAAGATATTGGTGTAGGAATTAAAAGTAATGCATGGAAGGGAAAAGATGACCATGATCACAAGCTGGCACTCGATTTCAGACACAAGGGTGTGGGGAGATTCTCTTTTTTAGGTAAGAGTGTAAGGCATAGGTGTCAAACTCAATTTCGCAGAGGGCAGTATGTTAAATTTAGAATGTGTAGGCGGGCCAGATTCAAATAAAAAAATGTACTGAATTATCGAGGAATTGAGTGAAGTCTAAAAACTCTAAAAAACATGATTCTTCTTTCTGTGTCACATTGCGATCACGGAGTGTATTGATTGAGCCCGGGGGCCGGATGCGGCCCGTGGGCCGTATCTTTGACGTCACTGGCGTAAGGGATTGTAATAAACGACCATGAGAAATGATGAATAATTTACCAAAAACACTGAAAGAATTTAAAGTTCATAATAGTAGAGGGCTAAAGTAGGTGTGAAGAAGAAAGGAGAAAGATGGGTGTGTAGTTATATTGCCACTAGAGTGTGCACTCCATTGCAATTATATTAAATTAAATTATATTACAATCGCTGATGCCCTTACCTATGAAAGAGAATTTTCCCCCAACATTAAGTGTGAAATTTAGTCCCAGCGTTTTTTGTGCACACTAGATATAATACTAATTATTGCCGTTATGGTTTTTACTTATTGTTTCAGTAAACTGCCTCAACCCAAACAAGTACCTGGTGATACCGTACTGAAGGTGACCAGTGCCGGTGCAGGAGCCAAAATAAAAACAGCTGCCACTCAGTGGTCTAGCACCAACACCGCCGCGTTCGTGCCACTCGTCGGCTCGGCTGCTGGCGCCACAGTGGCGACTGCCGCGAGTGGAGGCTCCACCCGTCAGCGTGCAGCCGGGAGTACGTCTGCCGCACGCGAGTCGGCTCCTGCGAATCCCGAAGGTGAGTCGCGCTGGAGACCTCACTCGAGCTGTCCCAAAATGCTCGAAGATCTCTCGGGCATGCGACCGGATCAGTCGACTGTGGACGAACGAATTTTCGACGGCGTAAAGTGCCGTCGTCTTCAGGTTGCGTCTGTCCGCGACACAACTGGCGGGCCGGACCTGCTGGGGTGGTATTTATACCCCACGACCCATCCCCTCCACTCCAACCGCAGCACTCCGACAGCGGCGGTACGCTCCGATGTGTCGAGCAGTGGTCTTCGTTCTGCATGTTACCTTTGTCGTGTGCACTGCCTTTGCTCTGGTGTTCCCAGCCTGGTCTAGTAGGAAGCTGCTGTCTCTGTTGATTAGGTTTTTCCATAGCCAGATCTCAATGGGTTACTTCTATACACAGTCCCACAAGTGAGATGTGTTGTTCATCACCTCAGTGTCCTCATATTTAATAGTATGCCGTGTCTGTATACAGTGTTTAGCAATTGATGATTTTCACGGCTGCTGTAGCTCGGTGTGTCGTTAATGTTCTGTACACTGTTCTTCAACAGGGTGGCCACAGACCTGGAAAACCTGGAAAATCTGGAATTATCAGGGAATTTAAAGCAACCTTGAAATTTCATGGAAATATCAGGGAATCCAAGTAATTTCAAAAGTTATCAGGGAATTTTAATTGCAACATCCCAAAATTTGGAAATTTTTTGTTAATTATTTTAATATTGAGCTTTTGCATTAAATAATTCAGCCAACAAATGCCGCATTTACACTATCAACTTGCATCTCGTCTTGTGTCTCATAGAGATATGACGACGAAATGTTCGTGCGTGAATGCTGAAATGAACTGTCTCTAGAACTCAGCATTCTAAATTATATTAAAAAAAAAAAAAAAAAAAAAGTGGATGACATCTGAATCAGAATTATAGTACTACATGTAAAATCAAAAGTTATATTTTTTACTGAATAAAACAGCAATCGTAGAGTAGTAAGTTTATAAAGGTGTTTTTATGTTTCACTAAACATTTTTACAATTTCAAGCAAAGTGTGAAACAAACGTTCCAAAAAAATGAAAATTCAGAGGAAGTTTTACACGAAATGTACGAATCACGAAATATATCATTCAGATAAATGGCAGTTATCCGTTTTTGATATTATACTTCCCGTCATTTAAAGTAAAATAATGTAAATAAATCGGTAATACTGGAGATCGCAATTCTGCCAGGAATTGCTGTGGTAAAATGCAAGAATCCTCTAGAAATATTTTCCGTAGTACATTTAACTGTATTATGCCCGTCCAGGATGTATTACAACCTAATTTCTGCTTGAAAATAATGGTAGTCTACAGGCTGTATTACAACGGAATCACTGCTTAAAAACAATATGTCTTTGGATTGACTACAGCATTTGAGAGTAGGTAGTAGAAGTTATGATTTTCGAAAGCAATATTAATGGAGGGTTGTGGTTAAGTGACCAGAAAGCCCACCGACAGATTTGATTACAGCGTAATTCACTCTGAAATGAGTTTCAAAAACCAATTAAACTGCTTTCATATGCGCCAAGTTACTGAAGGTATTAATAAATGCGGGTGAACGTAGTTCGTACCTATCGTGCTGAAGTGTGCCTGGACTAGGAATAAAACTGATATTACATGGATAGCAAAAGTTTCTGGATTCCTAATTTATTTTTCATTTTATTGGTTCTATACATCCGCCCTCATTAATTCAGTAGAAGTTACTACTGTATTGCTGTGCAGAACATTATCAAATCAAGGCCACTAGCATTATCTAATAACAATCCTGTATAATTAACCAACTGCAAAATAATAATAAAATGAACTGCCAGAATATGGCGTTCAAACCGTCATTTTTGACGGGCTAGAAGCTAGTCAAAAATAAGCAACTAATATTTACTATGTTGATTTAAACAAAATTCACACTTTTCTTTGATTATTCTGACAATCCATATATTTGCAGATGCTTAGTAAATAGAACTGTTATTAATAGCACGCATAACCTACAACAACATCTCTTGTCGTTTCAAGCAAAGGCAAGAAGCGTGACATCATAGCATTCTTATTTGTATTTAAAGAATTATTTTACTTTGTGCTATTGATTATTTAGACCAATTTGTATCAATTGAGCAATATAGTTGGCTGCCGCTTGCGTGCAGCCATCTCACTTCTACTGAGGAAGAGTCATGCTCAAAAATTCTATTCTTTGTGTGTTCGTGTTTTTTCCGTGTACCAACGCCACTGGAATCCTCTTCTTTGGTAAGCGGTGGTTTTTTATCCTATCCTAATGTTCAATATATATATATATATATATATATATGTAACCACGCATGTAATATGCCAGTTAACATGCAACCCCTGCCTGGCTTCATATATAGGTTTGACCACCAATCCACTCTCCATAAGAATGAATGGCCACCGTCAGACGGTGTTCACACAGAACCCAAGCACCCAGTTGCTGCCCATACCATAACCCACGACTCGAATAATTTCAACTCTGGCTTCACAGTCCGTGCTATCAGAGTTCTCCCTAATAGCAGCAGCTCCTCTGAACTCAGAAGGTGGGAACTGGCCTACCAGTACAAACTAGGCACAAGGCAACCACCTGGTCTCAACTTGAGATAATACCCGGTCATTGTTATTATTATTATTAGAGATGTTTAACCTTTTTTAATCCTCTTTTCCATTACCTATATTGAACCACTACTAACCTAAGGTGATGTTTACCTCATAAAAATTATTATTATTATTATTTAAAAAATTGTATTTGTATAATATTTTATATAATTATAATTATTTTTTACAAATTTAGTTCTAATTATATCTTCATCTTCCCACCAGCCAGAGATTAGTTTGGATATTTATCTATGCTCAGGTATTACCTCTGATTCACTGCCCCTCCCTCTACTTTACCGATGTTTGAATTTACTACCACCATTTTCCCGACCGGCGGTCTTTCTGTGAGGCAGTCTCCTGCTGCGCCCAACATTCATAATGTTCTCCCGTTGACAAAGTGTTTATCCCGAAAATTTCTAAATTATTTGTGTTTGTGTCTTTTATGTGTGTTTGTGCCCCACATTCAACATCTAAAGGTAACTGGTGGCTCATTTCCCTATCCTAATTTAATTCCTTTCCACTACTTAGTATCTTGATTTCATTGTTACTATATATATATCAATAATAACAATGAGGAGGAAAAAGCTTTAAGGCAATAAAACTAAGGAAGGATAGGGAAATGACCCAACACTTACCACAGATGAAGGCGGCTGGGACGACGAACAAAAAACAAACACAAGAGAAGTGCAATATTTCGGCCTACAGCAGTCTTAAACGTGCAGAAGGTGAAGCCCCAGGCGGCGTAACATGTGTACACATAGACGGCCGACTGGTGAATGGCGTCTCAGGCGCGGATGGTAGTTTATTATTTTCTATACCATTTACATTTTTTGTATTTCTGTTATTTACTATTATCCATGCTAGTTACAATTATTGTACTTTTCACTTACAGTTATATATAAATATATCTTGCCACCCAGTTATTATTCACCTCTTTCAATAATAACATTCATCATCAGTATCGATTATCGATTATTGATGATGATATGTTATTATTGAAAGAGGTGAATAATAACTGGGTGGCAATATATATATATATAACTGTAAGTGAAAAGTACAATAAATGTAACTAGCATGGATAATAGTAAATACAGAAATACAAAAAAATGTAAATGGTATAGAAAATAATAAACTACCATCCGCGCCTGAGACGCCATTCACCAGTCGGCCGTCTATGTGTAAACGTGTGACGGCGCCTGATGCTTCACCTTCTGCACGTTTAAGACTGCTGTAGGCCGAAATATTGCACTTCTCTTGTGTTTGTTTTTTGTTTTTTGTTCGTCATCCCAGCCGCCTTCATCTGTGGTAAGTGTTGTCATATTTCCCTATCCTTCCTTATAAATATATATATATATTACTATTTGGGATTATTTCTAAGTTGACAACCTTGGCAGGTTGATATAAATAGATACACAGTACATACAATTTAAAATGTAACGATGTTTATTGTGTAATGTAAAAAAATTCATGGGTGCTCTGCATTCTGACAGGTACAGTGCGTGCACAGATAGAAGGGACGCCGACCGCACTCCCGAGAGGGACCCACAACGTGTCCGACTGCCGGACTCTCGTCAGGACGCTACTGTGCGCCGCGAAGGCTGCAGTGTGCGGCTGCTCTGCCGGCGAGGTAAGCGCCTCGCTTCTGGTGTCAATTACGTAACAACGTTTCTTTATATCCTTGATATTTTGTCTCGTTTCTCTGCAGAGTTTTTCTTGTCCTGTAACCACTGTCAAGAGGTTTACAGCTACATTTGGTCTCCTTTTGTTACCATCATTATCGCTGCGGACCATCTCCAGTTTTCCGGGTGTGGTTTACGAACCCTCTGTTGTTTTTGTGGTTATAGTCGATAGTCTTCCACTGTCTCCTATCTTGAAAATTTTCTCTGTCCGTAATAGATTCCCAGTTCCAGCTGTAACATGGTAGTTCATAATGTTGGTAAATTAAAAGTTTAAAGAATTTATAAAAAAAAAAGAATAGCAAGTCTAATAAATATTGTTTACTCTGAGATGTTTGAAAAGATATGATCTCTGGAAAAAAAAGAAGTGAGGTGTAAGAAGGATTGTTGGTAGAAAAAGTCGCATGAGTAAAAACAGATTGACCAAGATCATAATTAAAATTCAGTCTACAAAATTCATTTATTTCAAATAACAACCAGCATATTTAATGTGACACAGCCTCTTCTCTTTATGTTCTCCTTCAGTTCGTCTTTCCATCTTCTTCTTGGTGTTCCCACTGGTCTTTTGGCCATTATCCTTTTTTTTCCAAATAGGCGTCTGTTAGTCTTGTACTATTCATTCTTTTAACATGCCAAAACCATTTAAATCTAGATGACCAAAGTTTCTCTTCCATGGATTCCCCTAGCTCTGGGTTTGACCTAATATCATCATTCTTTATATGATCAAACCTCGTTTTCTGGAGGGCAGTTCTAAGAAACTTCATTTCACGGGCTTGGATCTTGCTAATGTCCTTTGAAGTTAGTGTCCACGTTTCCAAAGCAAATGTGAGAATAGGAATGAGATATGATTTTTACAAGACAATTTTTGTTCTGGGAACCTTCATGTCCCATAGTAAGCATCGCACAGTACTGTAGAAGTTGGTTCCTTTGGTCACTCTATTTATTATTTCTAACTCACTTCTACAATTAATAGCAATTATGCTCTTCAGGTAGCTAAACTGGTCAACAACTTCAACTTGGTGGAATTGTAATTTTATATGACAGTCTGTATTCTTTCGGCTTATTTTCAGTGCTATAGTTTTTGTTGGGTTCAATTTCATTCCATATTCTTCAAACTTATTACTCCTCATTTTCAATTTGTTTTCATATTCCTTCTTCTGTTTCATCCCATACTGCCACATCCTCTGCAAACATTGATGCCTGTAGATCTCTATTGATTGCTCTCTTTAGTTCTTTTAAGATGTTATCCATCACTGCTATGAACAGAAGAGGTGAAAGGGCACTTCCTTGCTGTACTCCTTTTGATATAATGAGACTAATAACTAAAAAAAATTTAATTTATTTAATGCAGCTCTGCAGGTGGGAATTGTCTGACCAACACATCCTGCAGACTAGTCATCCCCCAGGCCCCAATTTCAGATAATTCACTCCATCCTGTTACACCCATCACTGGCCACTACATTGTATATATTTTAATGTTCACATGCTTATCTTTTTATTATTATCATTATTTCACATGGTTTGTAGGTTTTTGCACATACCCCCATGATGTAAAAGGCTATTTAGGATCATCAGCTGACATCTACCGTGCTTCCGCGATGAATTCCTATAGACAAGTTTATTCTCTATTTATTACTATTTTCTGGTATATGCCTTTCTCACTTCCTGCGATGTTGTTTTCTCCTCCCACCATGAGCTAGCAGCCTTGCTGGCTAACTGAGTTGACTGCCAGACTGCATCTCACTACTACTGAAGAAGTAGGTTTGAAAATTTTGCTTTATGTGTGTACGTGTTTTTTCCATGTTTTGGTGCCACAGGAATCACAGACACATATATATATATATAAACCACCACTTACCATGGAGGAGGATTCCTGCAGCATTGATACATGAGAAAACAACATCGTGGGGAGGGGGGTAGAAAGGCATAAGCTAGAAAATAATAATAAATAGATAATAAACGTGTTTACAGGGACCTGTCACAGATGTGCGGTAGATGTCAGCCGATGGTCCTGAATTGCTTATTAATTAATAGAAAAATGTGCAAAAAACTGAGAACTATGCTAACTCAAAATAAAATAAAAACTTTCTTAAAAAAAATTAAAAATTTTAAAATTAAGCGAAATATGAAGCTACAAACTCTATATTATCATTATTATCAATGTCCCTTTTTATTCTCTGATACTTGTGATTATATTACCGTTGCTCCCCCCCACCACTTCCGACAGTTAAGTTCACTCTTTGTTTTGCTGTGTCGACCGCGTGGCTTGTGGGATCTCAGCCACATGTTTCTTTCACTTGATAACCCCTAAGTATTTTGTTTTTGTGTGTTTGTGTATTATCTCGTGTTGTTGCTGCCTTCTTCCCTTCAGCTCTGGTGAGTGTTGGGCATTATTTATCTTTCCTTTCCACGTCAATTATAGTTTTAGGTACATAACTACAAAAATTAATTATTCTTGAGTTTCATTCAGTTTAAGATGCAAAATTAGGTCGGCCTTTAAGTATTGGACGAACTTTTTGTAACTGTGAACTTTATGAGATTTACGCTGTGTTCAAACACTGCTTTTCCTTGCATTTTGATCAAAGCCTATCATTTTCTTCAAGGGACTAGCCTTCTGATTGTGACACAACAAAGACATTTTTTATAAGAAAATTATATTTTGTTCCTTGACCGTGGACAAAAATCGATAATATTTACTCATAGAGAAAAAAGTAAGACAGTGTACGTTACTATAGAGATGGATCCAGAGCGAGGCTAACGACACAGAGGCGTAGATCAGTTGCTTAGAATAGTCACTGCCGAAAGAACCTTGCATCTTCGGGTATTGCATTTCATTGTAGTTCCTAGAGGAGTAGAGCAAGTACAATAGTAAACTCTTAAAACTGTTTGAAACAAAAGGACTGAAATCTCAAACCACACGGTTATGTGACACGCTGACTCTGCTACGTTTCCTGAATAAGACCGTAGGCTTTAGTTGAAACTTCAGCAAAAGGAGTGTTTGGACGAAGTGTAAATCTCGCATCCTCGTAGCTAGAACATCACAAGGGCTGTGCAAACTGCAAAACCTTATATAGTTGACAGACTTGTTTGTGTGATATTACGTGCTGTTTGTTGCAGTCTGCCTTGACCGACAGTGCAGCTCGAGCGACAGCGTTCCACCCTGAAGAGACTCTGCTGTTGATCCGCCTTGTGAAGTGGGCGCTGAGAGCTCTGGACGTCTACAGCCTGAGCACTAACCCCTCGACACTCGGCGTGATCCCGCCACCGGTGTCGAGGAACTCGACCACACAGGCCGTGCGTTCCAGGGAGGAGAAAGAAGTACTGGAGATCTTCTCAGGAATCGTAAGGGATTTCAAGTATTAAAATAAGTTTACACTTCATAAATGTAAGATATCAGTATAAACAACGTTACAACTTCATGATAATTGTTAAACTATTATCAAATAAGAATTTTTTGAACGAATATATTTAGTGAATGATATATAAGTATCATGCATTGAGCATTCAAAGTGTTCTTGACTTGCTGAGTACTATGCATATAAGATAGTATAGATAGAAAATAACTTGTCACTTACCACAGACGAAGACAGGACAGTGAGATGAACAAGTAAAAAACAAAAAACACACACACACAAACAAGTTTACAGGATCTCAGTTGATAACCACAGTCATGTAAGAGGGAAAACATAATAATATTTAATTAAATTGCAATGGAGTGCACACTCCGGTGGCAATTTCCCTACATTAATTCTTTCAACATTTTTGGTAAATGACCACAACGCAACCCACCACATGAATGAAACAGGGATGAACTGTGAAGGAGGAGGGGGGGGGGGGGTTGAACCAGCAGTGGGGGAAGAAAGTTAACCACTGATGAATGTGGAACAAAATAATCTCTGTGGTGATTGGTCATGGTAAAATGATTTTTTTTCATATGATTCACGTTTGTCACAGCCTTCAAGTTTGGTGAGTGATGGGTAACTTTCCCTATCCTTCGTTATTTATAAAGATTTCTCTTTCCTTGAAAGCATATCTCCATGTCCTATTTGTACATCAAGTCAAATTTTCCCTCTCTTTCTAATTGCTCTATCTCTTCACACTTACTTCTCATCCAGTTCTCTCTTGCTTTCTCAACTTCTCTTTTCAATTCATTATTTAATTTCTCCCCTCCTTACTGTCTGTGATACAAAACAAAAAAGTTGGAGTACTGTGGGTTACATTACTTACTACAAGGATGGGGTCAGTGTGCTTTTTTCTTGAAAAGGTAGCCATTGGTATTTTTTTTTTTTTTTAAATAGTGACAGTCAGGTTTTTTATTATTATTTAATTAATTATTTAAAAAAAAGAGGGTGGTGGGCCAAAAATGTTTTAAACCTATAATGCAATGAAACTTTTTGTAGTTCCAAATCATCCGTTAATGTAGTTTATGCTCATTTACACATGAGTATAATAATAATGTAACTTGTTTTAAAGTTTAATTTTATTTCTGCTATGAGAATTAAATTTCCTTTTTGTTTGATAAACGTGTTCATAGATACATATCCTGCTACTAATTTTGTTTAGAAAGGTCAAAAGAATTTCTTGCAATAATTTTGATTATTGCAGAACTGTTTTACACCAATTTTATTGAGCATTCATGCTCCTGTTTAATTATATTTTCTTTATTTTTCAGTTCTCAACAATGAATCAATGCAGTTTCAATGAGATATTTTCAACTACAATCGACTATGTGGTGGACCGGATCTGCATAAACCCTTCCTTGCAGATGGTAGCAAATTCGTTTCTCGCTAATCCGACGACGTCCCCGGTGTTTGCGTCCGTGCTGCTGGAGTACTTGCTGGGACGCGTGGAGGAGCTGGGGGCGGGGACGGAGAAGGGAGCCCTCTACCTCAAGCTGTTCAAGCTCGTGTTCGGGAGCGTCTCTCTGTTCCCGGAACAAAACAAACACGTGTTCAGGCCACACCTGCACCAGATAGTAAACAGGCATGACTTCATATTATATTAATACAAAACTTAACATTTTCACTGCTGGTGACGTGGGGTGGTCTTGATAGTTAATGCCGCACTGCAGAAATGGGTTTTACATTTTGACAGTTATAATTTTTATTTTGTGTCAAACTAAATTAGGTTTTGCATTGTCATGTTAATTGTACCATTTTCTTGATTCCTGTAGGTCGATGGAGTTAGCGACGACTGCGAGAGAGCCGCTCCACTACCTGCTGTTGCTGCGCGCCCTGTTCAGGTCGGTCGGCGGCGGCAGCTACGACGCTCTGCACCAGGAGTTCCTGCCTCTGCTGCCCAGCCTGCTGCGAGGTAATCAGACCGTATCGGGAAACGGTCGGTATCGGCGATTCTCGACCTTTTCCGACCGGGGGAGTAGTGGTAATAGTGAATATTCTGTACTGCATTAAACTAATTTCTTCAGTTTTCCCTAAGACATGCAAAGAATTTCTTCTTCTATTATTTCTGACACCTAAACTCTGGGCTGCATGGGATCGGAGAATCGTAAGGGTTTCTTTACCTCTAGCCACATAAAAAACTGAAGCCGTTACAGCCCGTGTCTATTACGACAAACTTATTGGTTCGTTACAAGTAAAAATACATATGCTGACTCCACGCGACGTAATGTGAGCGAAAGCTAGGTTACCTGGAATAGAAAATAGTCTAGGACAGATAGTTGAACTAGAATTGGTGGGCACTAGCAGCGATCGATCTATAAATGATCTGAGGCAGTGCTAGCTGCTATCACAGGTCAGATACAAGTGATAAAACCCACAAGTTGTTCGCTGCAAGGTGAAATTGAGCCGTGTGTGCGATTTCAGCCAAATGCGGCATATTTGCTCGGCTGACGGCTGTCAGTTTCCGCTCGGTTGAACCGGCGCTTTATTGCACGTATGCCACTGAGGCTCACATTTAGAGAAGTTAAATAAAAATCTACAATAATTGAAATATATCCACTACAAATGCCAAAAGTAATGCTGCGGACCACTAACTTACGTGCGCCTATTTTCTTTTACCTACGTCTATATTGTTAACATCTAGAGCATATTGTATTGTACCGTTGGTCGAATTTTCCCCAGTTTTATTTCTTCTCGATATTCGTCGTTAGCTGATGTTGGCGCTATTTATTTTATCTCACTGAATGTACTGGTAGGCTAAGTATATAAAAATAATAGTTGGATACTCTACACAGTCTCAAGCACTTTTAAGGATAGCCAACACAAAACCTCATCAAATTATTAATCAGTCTTCTTTCTTTATACAAGCTTTCATTATAATGCTTGCAGAAAATATTTGCTTTTATAATTCATTTGTATGTTTATGAACATTTCTTGTTCTCTGCCTTATCACTCAAACCTTTACGAGTATCTCCTTGTGGTGGCGATACAATTATGTGACTGGTTTCTCCAGGTTCTATCAACCAACCAAACCCACTCATAGTTACCCGTTGCTACAGAATCTGTCCACTGTTTCTCAGAGTAAACAAACTGGCCTCAGCCAAGGAACCCCAAATTCATTGATACTAAATTATATTAAAATCTATAATATAATTCATATCATATCTGTTATCCTACTTGTTATAAGAAAATAAACCTAACATACATGCATGTATTGAATTCATACAAAATTCGTACAATAATGCCAAGGCACTGGCACACCTATAAAGTACCATTAAGCATCATGTATCAGCCACAATAGAACTGATATGACCATAAGAAAACTGTAGGGGTTTTTCACATAAGGTCGTCCTTGACGAACCGTTGTCATGATTTCCCCTCAAAGAGCAATAGAAAAAGTTCCCAAAAGCAACCAATCCAAAACAGGGAGACACATTAAGTAGAGCTACCTAGGCAGCGGGACGCTCACAAACACTCCGTTGAGGCAGACTCACACACACACACACACACACACAAAATAGTGGACATTCGAACTTAAGTCATAACATCCAAAAAAAAACAAAAAAAAAAACGTAGGTACCATTTACTATGCTGATCAAAAATTGTTGAGTTTCTTCCTCAAAGTTAAATGAATAATCTTTTTGTTGTCTGTTAGCATTCATTCTGTTAATATGTCTTAAAAACAGCAATCTCCTTTTCCTTATCGATTGTGTTATATTTTCTATGTGGTGGTATATTTCCTTATTACTTCTCGATTTCCGTAGTTCTGTTGTTAACCCCACCACATGTAGTGATCTCCCACTGACTTAATCCTTAGACTAACGGCACTCTCTCTAATGCTAACTGGGAATGCATGCAGGGAGGAGATTGTTGTAGCAACAATGCAGTCCTACCCTCATGTCCATGATATATCAGATTTTTGTCCGGTCATTGAAATATTCACGCCTTTTAAGAAGTTGGGCTTACTGCTGACACTCACTTATAGCCTCCCTCATACTGTACGACTGTGGTTTCAAAGTTTTTTATATTCTGGCTGCGACTCACAGTTTGAGAAACACTGGTCAATATAAACTTAAACACGGAGAAAGTCGTACCCTACCGTAGCAGAAGGAAGAAGTGAGTGAAAAATATGAACACAAAAATTGTGTCACAAATAACTCGTTACTCGTGTCAGAGAGTAGACGCGTGTCTTACGTCAGCAGATGGCAGTGGAGGACACTGGCATTCGGGAGGACGTGGGTTCGAATCCCCCTCCGCCTGGCCAGTTGACTGTGCTCTCCTGAAATCACTCCGAGTGGTTCCTCCTGAGAGGCCACGACCAAATTCCTTCCCACTAGTCACCATCCCCTCTCCCGTACGGTCTCCAAGCTGTAACGACTTAATTACCAATCAATTGTGAAACCCAAAAAAAAAAGGGACAGTACAAGGATGAGGTATATGGTAAGCTACCACTATTTATAATTTATTTCTATCTTTGTTTGCCATCTGTACTCTCTGTCTCCTTCCTCCCCTCCACCTGCTCCGTCCTCTGTGGCTCGTAGTGGACGTCCCCCTAGCTGTATCGCTGAGCTCAGTGTATCAACGAGAGTTCTGTATGTGTGTCTGTGTGTGTGTGTTAGTCGTGGCCCTTTTGCCTTCATCTGTGATGATTAATAGGTCTACTTCACTATCTTTCTTCATTTTCAGTACTAAAAAGCATTTTCAATATTATCACGGATCTTATATTAGTAATAACAAAGGAAAGAGAAAATTACTCGTCATTCACCAAAGTTGAAGGCTGTGATGAGTGAACACAAACATATTTCAGTTTTACACTTTATTGATGTTGTAGCAAAACAGAAAAATTTCCGTAATCGAAAAAAAAAAAAAAAAAAAAAAATCCGAAGAGCTCCATATTGTTTAATTGACACACACCACCTTGTTGGAGGTGCTGCTGTCTAGTGGCCTGGCTCTGAACTGTCTCATATCTGCAACATTCATAGTTATTACTTTTAAGCGTCAAGTCCGAAAAAATTCTTTTAATTTATGATGTCACCTAAGAGGAGACTTTAATTTTTAAAATTGTACGACACGTATCAATTTTGGGACGCATTACAGAAATGACATTTCGTTTGCTGTTTAAAGTTCTAATTCCAAAAAATCCTTTCTTAAAATGTGATGTGACCAAACCAGATACCTTAATCTTTAAAATGATACTTTACTTATCGAATTCCGTTAGTTATCAAGGAGTTAAATGACTCCAGAAAAAAAAGGACACTTTTCAGAAATAATAATATTTTTGTCCTCTAAGGTTTGAATTCAGAAAAATTCCTTTCTTAAAATACGATGTGACTAAAGTGGATAGCTTAGTATTTAAAATCTCATTTAACAATATCAGACACCTTTCAGAAATAATATATAAGATTCATCTCAGTTTATGTATAGTTGTTCTTTTCCTTCACTGCTCCATTAGGCGATAAGGTCCATAGATGGGCTAGGGTCTGAATAAGGGCTATTTGCTAAAAGTGGGGGAAGCGGGTTGTACGCAGGCTCGAGAATGGCAACAAAAGGAACATCCAGTGGTGGAGGAAGAGTAGAGAGCAAATGAACTAGGTCCATGACACATGTGTGTTGGGGCAAATTCTGCATTTCACAAACTCAAAATGTTTCAAGGTATTGTGAGGTAGAAGCCTTTCCCAGCGTATTTTTGAAATCTTTACAAGGTATTTCTACTTTATTATGTCTCTTTTTTACTTATTCAGTTACGTAAATCGTTTCTGCCTCAACCCAAAGTAGATGACCTGCGCTTCATGCAGGACACACGTCATGTTCAATTTTTTTTTTTTTTTTTTTTTAAATGACTGCCAAGACCATCAGCTTGAAGTACCGCATGGTCTAAAAATGGGCCACCATTGATCGTCCTATAACGGGCTAGGTCTTGACAAGTAAACACCAATATTTCAGCACCCCGGATCAACGACCAACTGCTCTGAAGGTTGGGCAGAGATTGAATGTGATGGGATCCAAAATTAGATACACATCTGTAATTCTGAAAATTAAAAAAAAAAAAAAAAAAATGAACTCTCATATCATGTTCATGATTGTTTATAGAAGTAAGTTACATCAAAATTATCCATTTTGAGTGACCAGGTAAATCAGTAGGACCAAAATAAAAGTGGTAACTTGTATTTTGGCCTTCTTCTCTAAAACAATTTACATTTTTATGTTTGTACATGTCTACTATGATATATTTTTTTTCCCTAGAGTTATTAATAATTAAGTAAACACAATAATTTAACCCCAGCGTTTCAAGCCCCTTTCATTTTTCTCTGTGGCAATGTGGTAAGCAATGGCTTCTTCTTGCCAAATGACCTAATCCTACATACGTGAATAAATTTTTGAACTGAAATATTGTAAAGTTGTTCCTGTTTTTATGTTCATGTAGACGTCCTGCTTTCATCTGTGGTAAGTGATGGGTTGCTCTCCCTGTTCTTCATTGTTTGTGCTTATCTTTGTAAGGTATCTGTCTCATTTGATGTTTGATACTCGGCGATATAGAACATGTTTATCTGTAATTTGGCAGCAAAAGGAATTCCAGTGCGATCACGAAAAACTTTGTTACACTAAGTTGAGATTTCCGTCCGCAGGGCTGAACGGCTTGCAGAGTGCCCCGCACCGACGGCACACGCGTGACCTGCTGGTCGAGCTGTGCCTCACGGTGCCCGTCAGTCTGCGCTGTCTGCTGCCGTTCCTGCCGTCGCTGGTGGATCCGCTCGTGTCCGCTCTCGACGGGCCGCCCACTCTCGTCAGCCAGGTCGGCACTAGTCAGCTGAACATTATACGTAGTTTATGGCTCACATGTGTGGAATTAGTTCTGTTTACACTAGCAGGTCTGGTATCCATCTGTTTGCATAAACATACTTAATACTCAAACAGCTGTGTATGATATTTACTGTGTTGTATATACAGGGGGCACCCACAAAATAACCAGAATAGCATCGCCGTGGGCAGAGCTTGTGTAGTACGCATTTCTGCCGCTAGGCGTTTACAATGCAACTCATTGTCAGTTCAATGCCACCTGCATTTTTGACTTGGCTTTGTGGCAGAACAGAAATATTTTCATAAGAAAATTATATTTTTGTTTTCTGAGAGTAGATAGAAATTAATAATATATATACTCTTAGAGAGAGAAAGCAATAAGATATAAGTTGCTGTGTAGATGAGGACTCTAGAGATGTTAGTTGTCAGAGTAGATGAGTAGATTGAATGCTTGAGATAATCATTGCCAAAAAACGAACCTGCATCTTCTGAGATTAACCAATTTCAATGTAATCCCTAGTAGATTCAAATAATATATAATAAATGATATATGTTTGGATCTAAAGAACTGAGTTATTTATAATTATAATCAGTCCATCAAATCATCGACAAGTGCCACAGCTTGATCTCTTAATCTGCAGTGATAATTTCTGCTAGCACTGTTTTGTTATTGTTTCATTTTTGATGTTGGTAAGCTTAAGTGAACAACGCGCAGCTGTGAAATTTTGTTTGCTACTCAGTAAAAATGCTGCTGAAACTGTTTTAATGTAGAGAACAGCTTACAAAGGTGTCGCAGTGTGAAAAACTCAAGCGTACGAGTGGTTCCTCGGCTTCAAAATGGTGACATGTCGACTGATGACAAACCTCATTCTGGACGTCCATCAACTGGAAATTCGAGAGCTTTTGCTCTCAGACCGTTGACAGATAATTGATCAACTGTGAGAGATTAGTGCATTATTTTGGAGCTTGGTTCAGCGAATTTCAACTAATGGTTTGGGAATGGAAACGGTTGCTGCCAAGTTTGTTCCTCTGGCTCTGACTGACAATCAAAAAGAATATCGAATTGAAATATGTCGTGCTTTCAAACAACAACTTGAAATTGATCCAGATTTTCTGTCAAAGGTTATTACTGGTAATGGGTTATGGTGCTATGGTTACGACCCAGAAACAAAACAACAATCAAGCCAATGGAAGACGTAATGGTCACCCCATCCAAAAAATGTCGTCAACTCAAATCAAACATCAAAACAATGCTCATTTACTGTTTGGAAGCCAAGCATATATTTCGTTAGTAATTTGTTCCCCCACATCAGACTATCAATTAAACCTTTTATTTGGAAGTTTTAAGAAGATTACCAAATAGGGTTTGTCGAAAAAGACCCAATTTGTGGCAGACAGGAGACTGGTTCTTCCATCATTACAGTGCACCTGCACACACAGCTGTCTCTGTTAGGCAGTTTAAATGTCATGGTTCCACTACCCCACGCACCTTACTCGCCTGACCTGGCTCCGTGCGACTTTTTCTTATTTCCACACATGAAAAGGGGCATGAAAGGACACCGATTTGACAAGGTCAATAAAAAAAACGAGTGATGAGCTGTCAGCCATTTCTAAAGATGACTACAGAAAATTTTTTGAATAGTGGAAGCACCGGTGGGACAAATGTATTGGTTGTAATGGAGATGATCTGGAAGGGGATAAAGTTGTTTTGTAAAAAAATGGAAAATATATAGCTTTTAAAAAATAATTCCGTTTTTTTTTTTATGTGTACTCCCTCGTACTAGTGTATTTAGCAAAGGTATCCCATACCGTACCTCAGGGGTTTAAAACATTATGTGGCCACTGATGGCTTTCCCAATCTGTTTACCTCTTTTTAAGGTCGAAACTGGGTTTTTAATTCAATGTTCATTCGATGTTCCCACTGCAAAAAGCTAACTTTCATTCCATATTTAAACCTCCCTTCCAACACCTAAACATAATTATTTAATTTTTTGATTTGTTTGATTAAACTTCTTTCTGCCATGCTTAATTAGTTTTGTCAGTCTATTGTTTGTTGAAAATTTTCCCAGCCATGAGTTGACTTGAAATCGTGCATACATTCATTTTATTGGTGACAGTACAATATTCAAGAATTATAATTACTAACTAATCAAATCATTATTCATATCTTTATCAGCCGGTTCAATCATTTTCTGTTGTGGCCTCTTAAAGTTATGATTTCAGTTAGAATTCAAGCAATTTCCTCCAGGTCGCACGATCTTGTGCGATCCTCTGCCTGTTAATTCCAACAACCTGCTTGTGTCCTCGTCCTGTCCTTCTGGTGGTCTTCCTCTGGTCTGTGGTGATCTCTTGGGCTCCACTTTATCACTGCTTTTGTCTGTCTTTGGTCTTTTCTCCCCACAATATGGCCGGCCCATTGCCGCTTCAAGGATGCTGTCTTCTCTGATTTGTCTGTGACCTTCATAACTGACCTGATGTCGGTTGCTCTTTTCTTGTATTTTCTCATTAAATCAAGCATTGAAAAAGGACTGGGATGCTCAGGTGCAGCCAATACTCATATTCATTGCATTCAAGTTCTGTTATTTATGGACCCACTGATTTGCTTTCACCACTAATGCAGTTGGTTTACAATGACACCGTGATAAGAGCTGGTGAATAAGGTGCTGTACTGACGTTTATATGAATTATCACTTCCTTTGTGCCATCAGAGATTAGAAAGCGCTTAATACAGATTAGTTTGGTGCGAGTTTACCTTTTGTAAATTCACTTAGAGTCCAGGTCTCGCAGCTGTATGTCAGCACAGGAGAACGCACTGGTCATACACTATTTGCTTTAGATTTGTGGGGATTTTAGATTTCAGGATAATAGAATGCCTCCCAAATGCTTGCCATCCCAGCTTGATGCGACGGAACATTTCGGGTCTTACACCACCTCTCCTGTTTACGAGCTGGCCGAGATAAACGTACGCACTGATATTTAACTAATCAAATAACTACTGAAAATTTAGTAAATTGAATTACTTCTAACATTCAAAATGTTTACCATTGGGTGTTCAGCAGGTTCTAGTTATGGAAGTGTGGTTTTTTCTTCATATATATATCTCACTACATGGGGCAGGTGTAAGAAGTTCTGCTCTTCAGTTGTAAATTATTCTTTACATAATTCTGTGTAGTAATGATGGATGAATCTACGGATTGATTTGTGTAGGGGGGATAAGATACTTTTAAGTTCTGTATATATTAAGTATATAGACAGGAACCATGATGTACCAAAAGACATGATAGTGTGTTGAATGTGCATCTACGTTCGTACTCTGTAATGTACAGAAAACTGTAGTTGCAGAGAATACTTTGCACCAAACTAATCTGTGTTAAGACCATTACAATCTCTGATGGCACAGAGGAAGAGAGAATTCATATAATTGTCAGTACGACACCTTATTCACCTGTTCTTATCACGGTGTCATTGTAAACGAACTGTGTTAGTGGCGAAAGTATTTCAGTGTGTTTAAAAATAACACAAGTTGAACCCAATGAATATGAGCAGCAAACACACCTGAGAATCCCAATTCTCGTTACATATCAGATCTCTGACACTTTCGTAAGGTCTGTCGTGCCCGGTAACAAATCGTGCGACTCTTCTCTCCACGTTCTCGTCACTAGTACTCAGTGAAACAGATATCGTACAATACAACAATACTCCACATGATGGTGAACAAGAGTTTCATAAGCTGCCAGTGTAAGCCTGTGACCATTTTTTTCATATCGTCACGGGTCTAGAATAGTTCCAGTTTTTTAGCATCAAAGATTATGACAGATTTGTCTGATCTGATAAAATATGAACTTCACCTGTGTGGGTCTTTCAACTTGGGGTGAATAAAATCTCTTGAGCTTGAAAAACACAGAAGTATTAATAGACGTAGGTGTTAAACACGGACGATAGTGCTATCGTATAATTGTTTCAAAGGTCGTAGACTCGAACTCGCTGAAATACAGACTTGACTTGTATTTTACCCTTAAAGTTCACTCTGCCATTATTAAAGAATTCCTGTTTGCTTTGAAAGCAAAACATTGTGTTTTATTATTATTATTATTGAGACTAGGCATTCATAATGTAATCTTTGTTCACAGTCTTTGTAATGGCCATAGAACTTAATACAGATTCTAGATTATTAAACAGTTGAGCAACTCGGAAGAAATGTATTGCTAGAATACTCAATTCGCTAACATATTTTAATCTGATGTCAATTTCAAACAACCTAATAACTCACATTCAGCGAACATGACTGAAGAACATTAACAAAAGTGGTCCATAAAATACGTAAA
This sequence comes from Vandiemenella viatica, assembly GCA_031002005.1. Classification (NCBI taxonomy): domain Eukaryota; kingdom Metazoa; phylum Arthropoda; class Insecta; order Orthoptera; family Morabidae; genus Vandiemenella; species Vandiemenella viatica. The sequence goes on from JARYHS010008074.1 coordinate 2,536,211, forward strand.
ACGTAAATAGATCGTAATGTATAAAATTTGGTCAAGCAACAACATGACTGAAAGTTTTAATTAAGTTTAAATTGATCCTAGACCGAAACGACGATTGGTATTTGGGTTTACTGCAGAGACCATGAATAATTTGAGTTTTTTATGTTGCTTTCATTAGCAACATATTACTGAAAAGCAGTTCCACGTTTTATCATTCATAAAGTTTATCGATATTGTTTTAACTATGACTTGCTATGAAAAGCAAACATAATGCATGTATTATGGCAATTGATTTGTTAGCAGTTGTTAAGCTATTAAATTGTCGATATAACCACAAATTTCTTCTAATGATATCTCTGGTCGCTGTTGATTTGCGAGTGAAGGCTGACACGTGACAGTGTTCTCCAGCCAATAGCTATCGAGGTGTGTGAGTGAGTGAGCTTAAGAAATTATAGTAGATTTCCTCTAGTGATGCATTACAATTCTATAAAATTTTACCTATTAATTATAGTCAACAATGTTGCTTTGAACGGTTACATATTACAAGAATTTAAATATTTCAACTTCACCAAGAAGTGAATGGATTATTTTGTATCATTGGGTGAGCCAAATCTTTTAATCCATTATGTCGCCCTTACTGTAGTTTAACTGAAATACCACGCAGAAGCAATATTTGGACCATGTCAAATCTCTGATTCCTGTAAGTCCATGAAGAAAACTGCATCATGAAAAAAACAATCTTTAATGGGTAGCAACATTGTCTCCAAAGATCTTTTAAAAATATGAGTGGTCCAAATACACATCTGTGTAGGATACATGGTTCAACCATAATATTAGTAGATGCTTTTTATTATTATTAATTTTAATTGTGATGCTGATAACGCTCTGGTGGCAATTCCTCTAGCCATCTAATTATCCATTTTTCTTTTTTATTTTCTTTTAGGGTTGGAGTGTTAAATTCCTCACCCATTTACTTTTGCAATTTACAAATTTTAAATTCCTTAAGCGTTTTTGGCAAGTTATTCATGAAATCAGTAGGTAACTTATTCCACTTCCTGATAACTTTACCAACAAAAAGAAAATTCTCCCTTATGCATGAAGTCGAGTGCCAGCTTGTGGTCATGGTCGCCTTTCCCCTTCCATGCTCTATTTCTATTCTTTGGCAAATATCCCTCCAAGCCCCATCACCAACATATGCCCTGTACATTCCCAGCACTCTCTTCACCCTCCAATGACTCCCAGTCCAGCTCCTTTATCATATCAGTTACTGACTGGGTCCTGTAATAATTTCCACAAACAAATCTAGTTTCCCTTCTTTGCACCCTCTCCAACTCCTGTATTTGATAACCAAAATGTGGGTCCCATACTACACTACCATATTCGAGCAATGGTCTGACCAAAGTTTTGTAACCCAATTCCTTTACTTCTCTCGTGCATCCCCTCATCACCCTCTCCAACAAGTGAAAGATTTCGAACCTTTTCCTACCACCTGTCCAATGTGTCCTGCCCACTTAAGCTTGTTATGAAATGTTATGCTCTGGTATTTACACTTAGAGTCTTGAACAAGCTGTTCTTTTCCCACCTTATAGTCATAACCAACATTGTATGGTAGTGTAGGCTGTTGTGAGGTAACGCTTGTCGCTGTGTAGGGTCTGCGGACGCTGGAGCTGTGCCTGGACAACCTGCAGCTGGACTTCCTGTGTGAGCTGATCCAGCCAGTGAGATCAGAGCTGATGCAGGCTCTCTGGAGGATACTCCGCGATCCCTTGGACCAGCTGGCCCGCGTCGCCTTCAGGTGTGACAATACTTTCTTCTGTAGTAAATATCGACTTTGATTTGGCATGCGTGGTATAACACGATGATGACTAGTTTAATTAAGTAACACCAAGTAAAATAACTTCACATCTTTATCTACCTTTCATTAGTCCTTATCACTAGTATTAACTTCAAAATTTTATAAGTCGTTGATATCTTTTCTTAAATTTGTGTATTTACCGACTGTACATTATTTTTTCACCCTCTTTTTCTCTTGTATGTATGATTTAAGAAAGCACATTCTTCATATTTTTTGTTTTCTATGATAGTTCTAAAAAGAATAGGTGCAATGATAGATGATAGTCATGCCTCTGTACAAGGCATATATTGGTGACGAAGCATGGAAAGATCTTGGTGAAAAAAAGGTGCTTCGGAGGGTAAAGATGTCCATGACCACAAGCTGGCACTTCATTTGAGGCTTAAGGGTTTACAAAAATTTTCTTGTATAGGAAAGGGTGTAAGGGATTGGAATAAGTTACCAAGAACTTCTCTTCGATGAATAATTTACCGAAAACACTGAAAGAATTTAAAGTAAAAATTGGTTAATGGCAAAAGTGGGCAGCAGGAGGAAGGGAGAAGGATGTGTGTGTAGGGAGATTGGCACCGGAGCGGGCGCTCCATCACAATTTTATCAATTATTATTATTGTGGTTTTATGGTTATTTATTTTAAACTGAGACTCTTAGTTGAGTCACTAATTTCTTCGATGGATCACCTGTTTCAGAGTGCTCGGAAAATTTGGTGGAGAGAGCAGAAAAGTGATGGTGGAGCCACAGAAATTAAATTACGCCGTAGCAGAAAGTCTCGGGCGAGACAGAGGCGACACGACACCGGGGACAGAGTGCCCTGGACCTTCAGTAACCGTCTACTTCCAAGACCACGCCAGACCTGTGATTCTGCCGTCAGAGAAGGTGGTACCACATACGCTTAAGCATTGTGTCGCTGAACTAACTCGACTGGTCCATTACAATACGTAACCTTTTCGTTTGCAGCTTATCGACGCTGCGCTGGCAGCGCTGAGGAGCAGTGCGACGGACCTGTTCTGCAGGAGACAGAGCTGGGAGCTGGTGAGGTGCTACCTCATAGCGTCCGTCCAGCTGGAAACAGATACACGACACATCAAGAGACTATTCTCCCATCCAAGGTGATTAAAACTATTCACTACTAGGACATGGCTCTCATAGACTGTGTTACTGTAAACCAAAGCTACAGATAACTGACAGATCTTCAGAACTATTAGGGGAACTTCTGGTAGCCCTGGACACTTAAAAATGATTACAAATAAAAATAAAAGAAACACATTTTGTATCTCCATTTTAATCTTAAAATTAAACTGGGAACTTCGGCAGTCACGTTTATTAGAAGTTACTAGCCATAACTCTTTTATCAACTTATTAAATTTAAAACTCTTTTGCCTTAATTTTTGAGCAACACAAAAGTTGTCTATAGTCCCAGACACTGTAACAAATAGTGGTCTAATCATTTTATTATTATTTTGTCCTTACAAAAATCACAATAATAATGGACATCTGAAGAATTTATGTAAACACAATGTCTATAGGCCCTGTTTTTGTTCATAGCATTGAATCTAGTCTTCAGAAATTTCCCCACTTTTGATGCATTCGGTCTGTGTCCCTTGATTTGTTCTGGAAAGATTCTGAATGCCTTTATTTGTTTTCACATAAATAACAAAGGATAGGTAAAATGACCCATCACTCACCAAAGTTGAAGGTCGCAGCGAGTGAGAAACATACATGACGAACATAAACATAAACAATATTTCGGTTTGGTCTTATTCATGTTTTAGGAAATGAGCCGTGTGATTAAGCATGTGTCCACATGCCGACGTTACCACATGAATAATTTTCCCCGTCCTTTATTATTGCCTAAAAGCCGTTCCCTTCTTATTAAAATCATTTATTTGTATTCAATGTATTTATAGTGCACTTACTTTTTATAATTATTATTATTTTGCTTCAACCTTTTTACTACCCTTATTTTTTGCTTGTCCTCTCCACATTTCTTTGTATCAGTAAAGATGTTAAAATCCCACTCATTTGGATTATTGAAGCATGTGTTATAATGTGTTGATTTGACGCATCATATTCAATAATCTCCAACGAATTTTGACAGGCGCAACTAAAACTTCAGCCAGGAACAGAACACACACTAGTGTGGAACTCACCAAGCCGCAGCTCAGTTGCATTTGTTTTTACACTGCAGGTCGCGTGTTGACAGTAAGGTTTTATCAACACAGTGTGGTTGGTTTATTACAACTTTAAATCCCTGGGCCACCCACCATCTGGGGCTACCCAACTATACCCCTTATTTTTTCATATCTTTCAGATTGTAACAAAAATAAGGCTTTTACTTCTTTTAACTTGACGAAGGGTTTAACCCGAAATAATGTATTTTCTGTGTTTGTGTGCTGTTTTGAGTTGCTGCTGCCCTGCTCCCTTCAGCTTTGGTGAGTGTTGGGTGTATTTCATCTATTCTTTCCATATAAATATTGCCTCGCGGCAGTTCTTTTCTTCCATTGTTACCAGCTGTCAGATTGTAAGATTTTTATAAGTGAAATGGTATATTTCTACCGCATGTTTTGCATGCATCTTAAAATAAAAATAAAAGAAACGTGATGATTTGCAAAGGTATTATCAATGCTAAAAATATATTTGTGTGTTAGAGCTGCTGCTATTAAAATGATCTAATAACTTGTTTTATTATTATTTGACAGTTTCACTGACCCATCGGTAAAAATTAAACCAATACAAGGGATTCCATACAGGTGCCCCTACTCCAGATCCCGTGCTACGCATCAGACAGCCATCACAGGTAATATTAAAACTTGAAGCTACCACTACAGTCATTAAACTAATGGTAAATGGTGTTGCATCCTAATATTTTACACTCAAGATTTTTTCCATCAGTTCAAAAGGGTCAGATTCTTAATTCTCGGTGGTAGAAGTGCTGAATCCTTGGTCTTATCTCTTTTCTTTACTTATCTTTAGAGTATGTTTCATACTGATTTGATTCTCTTATTCTCCATTTCTATTGGGAGTATGTAACGATGTAATTAATGTTCTCAAATTTTCACTGTGGTACTATTCAGTGTCTTTATACTGTTGAGAATTGACCATGAGTTCAGAAGCTAGCTTAATCTGTGAGGCACTGGAGAACCAAATGCAGACTTGAAAATCATTTAAATTAGATGGCCTCCATCCATGACTCAGGGAAAACTAGCAGTTTATCCATCTGAGCAACATACTCTTTAAAGGATTTATGGTTAAAAAATAACTGAAAAGTTGCTCCATGTAAGATTACAATAAAGTTTATTTGAAACACTTTAGCCAGTAGAAACAGGTATTACACGTTTCTACGATATTAATGGACCTTGCATTCGAAATTTGATTGCAGTTAAGAAATAGAAGCAGGGTCTCACTTCTATCACCTAATATCCACTCTGTTGCTGAATCCTGTTGCCCGACATGAAGTAGAAGTATTTCAGCCGTGAATTCAATAAATAAAAGATAAGTTAATGTGTATGTGTGAAGAAATGGACCACTGTTTTGATGTTTTTCATGCAACAGATAGTGTCCGTGTCAAATACCTACAGTAAAACTATAAACCTTCTCCTGTCCTGTTACGTGTGCCACATATTTGCATCTTTTATTGGTTGCTAGAAATAAAAACACAAAATGTACTTTTTCCTTTTGAACTGCTGTTTAAATGATTTACACAATCTTGGAAATATATAACAATAATAAAAACATATCAGCTAGAATATAATTAGATTATGAAACTAATTTTTTAAATCGAAAACTGGAATAAAATTCAAAATATTTGGATGTACTGTGCCAAAGCACTGTTAAAAATTGTTTTGGTGTGACTTTAGTTATTTCAGAACTGTTAAGAATTCCCATAAAATCAGTATTGATACCACATAATCAGTAATTAAATCTGCTGTCAAATTCCAACAATTGAGGATGTTAATTGTAAGAAATATTCGAGCAGTTATGTGATATTCAAATCAAGTAACAGCATAAGACCTCACATTAACTGTAGCAGCCTGTTGTAATTTTTTTTATTATTTTTATTCCGTGTAAAGGATAGCATAATTTACCGTTTTGCTTTATCAAAGTGCAGAATAAAATGTAACTCTTGAGGCAAGATATCTTGTTTTTGTGCAGTATGTGGTTTTTCGCCTCTCGTTGCAGCGATGTTTGTTGCTGCCGCTGTGAAGGAGCTCCACTCGGAGGTGCTGGCGACGCTCTTCTTCTTCGTGAGTCACTACACGATGGCTGCCGTCGCACAGCAAGCAGGTAAGGCAGACCGGACCAAGCAGAGAGGCCGTGTATCTCTTGGACAACTAATTACAGAATTGTGCAAGACTGGAATGTATCATTAATTCAAAATTAGTTTAGATTAAAATATATATTATGATGGTTGATTTCATTTTATGCATGAGCTATAAACACATGTAGTTAAAACTTCCTTAATTTTGAACTGATATTTTTTGTTTTTCAATTGTTTTTCTTATTATATTCTTTTCTGCTTGTAGTCCCTAAATTGATAGCAATTTTGATCCTCTTTTAGTTCTTTCTTTTATTAGTTGGTTTTCTTCTATCTCTGCTTCTATGAGTTTTGTTTTAGTAACAGTTTAGTTGTTTATCTTTTTGTCATTTTCTGATGCCAGAGTTAAGAAGTCACATGTGCTCTCTGTTTGGAATGTGTCCTTCTTTAGTATTTTAATAAAGTAGGCAGTTCTCTGTAGATCCATATTGGTTTTTGTCAAGAAAATTTGTAAAGAAAGAAAAAAAAATATTATTGAACTTGGCTAAAGAATACTGAAAGTTATTAAAAAATATGTCAAATTTAATGCTCTTGTTTAAATGTTTGCTGTTAACTTTTTTGTTGTTATTTTTAGGTTAAAGTGTTTATCTTTGTGCATAGCTGAGTTTTGACCTGGCTGTATTGTTTTTAGGCTTATTTGCGATGTCGTCCAGACAGTCGGGGCTGCGTGGTATGGATCCTCTGGTTCTGATTGATGCTCTGGCTGTGGTGATGGGATCTGAAGAGAGGGAACTGCTGAAGGTGGGGAACATGGCTCTGGTGATTATCCTTCAGACGGCAACAAACATCCTAGGCACAAGGCAGAGGGTAAGGATAAATATTGTTTCTTAATATGGATAACTGATAAAAGCATTGGAAATACTCATTAGTTCCCTGAGTTGTCTTCATTTAAAATTAATTCTTAGCTCAGCAACATCGACCACCTCACATCACAAGGCGAAAGGTCCTAACCAAACTATGGTCGAGAATTCTGAACAATGAGACTGTCCCCATCCACGGAGATGTTAGGGAATACAAAACACGGCTGAAGTCACGTCGCCCTGCCTGGAAGACATCTAACATCTAACTGCTCCAGCCCTACAGATAGCTCGACGGTGCAATACACATCGTCAACACCACAGGGAAAATTACCGATCCCTGCTCAAAACTACCAGGATTCAATTCATCTTACTAGGGTCAGTTTGGTGTAAATTAAATCTATTATACATGTTACGTGAAGAACTGCTTTGACTCTCCACATCTGGGGCTGGCCAGATTCTGCATTCTATGATTGCGGTGAGGTTTCGCAAACTGTAACCGATTCTCAACCCAGAGCCATCTGTTAATGTTTTCCAATAGACAGTTAAAGAGGATTGCTGACAAGTTGTCCCTTGTCCAACACCTTTGTCCACTGTGTTTGTATATATATCTTTTAAAGTTGTTATATAATTATGGTATAATTTTTGTTGACTTTCATAAATGTCATGTAGCATCAAACTGTAAATTAATACAAATAAATGTTTTTTTTTTTTAAATCATATATTACCCTGAAATAAAGTCAGCTCACCATATTTAGCAGTCCAGTTGTTTATATGGATCCCCTCGAGGATTGCCCACACAGGGTTCTTACGGGCCTTAAGAAGGCCTTAATTTTCATTTTTAAGGGCCCTTAAAAGGCCCTAAAATTTGCTGAAAAGCCTTAAAATCTTTGAAAAAGCCTGATTTTTTTAACGCCGAGTTACGCCCTAGTAAATTTCACTATCCCGGCGACGCGCCGATCGGCAGATTTCTCTCTGGCTCGACCTTGACCAAGTGCGAGTCAAACTGCTTATATTTCAAGCAAGTAGTAGAGTCTTTGCACAGATCCTCTCTTATGTAGTTCTACTTCGTACATGCCTGCGTCTTACATTTCTTGGCAATTTCTAACAAGTTTCTTATGTATATATTGTTTTATTGCATATTACAGCTTAATTTACGTCAACTATTTTTTTTTTTTTTTTTTTGTATGATTTACGATGGGGAAGTGTACATTTAATGTATTATGGTTAAATAACGAAGATTACAAACATTGGCTCGCTCCATCCCGTGATAAATACAAAGGATATTGCAGTATTTGCTGTAAAGATTTTGAACTCGGAAAAATGTCTGAAAAAGAAGTTTTTGAGAGGAAAATGGAGGTCAAAGAGTTCATTTTTACGATGATTAAGCTCATACTGGACAAATCTCCTATAAATTATAGAGTTGTAAGAAGTATGACTTGCCTTGATCCTAGACAGATGGCGCTAAATAGTAGCAACTATTATGAAAAGATGAAATATCTTCTGATTCACTTGCCAAAAATAAATTTAATGGGAGGAGGAGACTGATGAAATTCTTATACAGTATCATAGTTTTTTATCACAAGTTGCCTCAAATGTTTCAAACCACTTCGGCTCATTTAATCCACATGATGCGCATTCACGATTAGATATATTTTTAGAGAAGTATCTAGGCAAAAAAGATTATAACAGAGTACACAAAGTAATAAAAATATTGTTGCTGTTATCACATGGACAAGCTGATGTTGAACGAGGCTTCTCTGTGAACGAGCAGTTGGAAGTTGAAAATTTAAAATTTAAAAGTAGAGTCTTTAGTGGCTCAAAGATTAGTCAGTCAACATTTCAAAAACAGCAAAAATAAGTTGTTAATAACTAAGGAGTTAAGGATGTATGCAGCTGTGGCTCGTCAAAAGTATATTGCGTACCTGGAAGAGAAAAAAAATGCAAAGAATGCAGCGATTCAGGGAGTGAAACCCAAATCTATTTTAGATGATTTGGAAGATTTGAAGTGTAAAAAGGCACACCTAGTAACTGCAATTAAAGATCTTGAAGATAATGCTGATAAACTAGCAGATGAAGCTGAGGTTATAGGGGATGTTAAGTACATCACACAGTCCAATAGTTTTCGACGAACCGCTAAAGTTAAAAAAGCTGAATTCGAGGGTGTTGAAAGTAAAATTAAGGCTCTATTGGATAAAGGAAACAAAGAAACTGCCGCGAGGCAATGAAAATAAGATAGGATAGGGAAAATAAACAGTTACCCGTCACTTACCACAGATGAAGGCAGGAGGGCGAAACACGTAAAAACACAAAAACAAAAGAATTACACAATATTTCGACTTTTCAGTCTTACTCATGTAGGAGGCGAGACATATGGCAGGGGGAAAGATGTGGTCACATCCGAGCCCGCCACATGAATGAAGCACAGGCGGAAAACGCGTGGTAGTGGAAGAATTGTCGAGAGGGGGGGGGGGGGGGGAACAGGCTTGACCAGTGATAAAAGTGAAACAAATAAATATAATGTCTGTGTAGCTTAGTTCAAAAAGTTATAAATACATACAAAAAATAAAAAATAAAATAAATAAATAAAGAAGGGGGGAAAAAAAAAAAATATATATTAAAAAAAAAAAAAAAAAAAAATAAAAATAAAAAAAATAAAAAATAAAAAAAAAAAAAAAAAAAAAATAACCGACTGTAAAATGAAATGAGAGATGGCAAGTGACAGGTTTAACGTAGGTTTAGGCCAGGGGTGTGTCTGGTGTCAAGGATATGTTGATAGGCTAGTTCCCATCTGCGGAGTTCTGAAGGGGTGGTGGTATTTGGAAAAACTCTAATAGCTCTGACTGTGAAACAGGTGTTGAGGTTGTTTGAATTATGGAAGTTCGCATGAATTGCCACGGGATGGTCTGGGTTGGAAGTATAAACTGTTTGCCTGTGGCCATTCATTCTGTAGGAAAGTTGTTGAGTGGTGAGACCAATGTAAGAGGCAGAGCAGTGGATGCAGGTGAGTTGGTAAATAAGGTGAGTGGTAGCACATGTGGCATGTCCAATTATTGGGAAAGATTCGCCTGTGACAGGATTAGAGTAAGGCTCTATTGAAAGATTTAAAAGAGAATTGACCTTTGTTTTTAAACAATGTGAAAATAAAAAAAATCATTTAAAAAAGTGTATATTTTTTTTTATTTAACTTGCATACATATTAACAACTCTTACCAGTATATTTTATGTTTACCCTTATAACATGTTGTAGCTCATCTGGTAAGTAAACTTTACTCATATAAGAAAATATTTGATCAAATATGCCCAATAGGAACTACTGTTGTAACTCAAAAGATGTTGAAAGAGTTGTATCTAACCTGTTTCTTAAACCTATGGAAAATTTTTCATCTTTAAAGGTTCTTTTACATGTAGCTTTCAAAAGGGGGGGGGGGGAGTGAGTCTTCGTCATTCAACATTATACCTGAAATCTAATAAGTAATTGAGCGACAATTTGGCAGTCCTTCTCTGATGTAACTGCTAATGTGCTATAATGTATAAAAACAAATTAAGTTAAATTATGTATTTATATGTTAGTAATTCTTATTACTAAGGTGGTACTATTTCTTTTTTGCCCTTGTGTCAGTTTTCCGGGCTATAGTAGTTTTTTTTATTTTATGTTTAATATATGAAAAGGGAAAAATTTTCAATATTCACTGTATTGTGTGAAAACAAAAGTAAATTTATTATAAATTTATTGTTTATTAATTTATAAACTCAATTAAAGCTTATTTCATCATAATCTTAACATGAATATTTTAATTTCTTTGCTGTAAGTTGCATATTATTTTTTTCATAACGTTTTAATATACATTAATTATAGCCTTAAAAATATGAAAAATTGCCTTAAAAAGGCCTTAAAAGAGCCTTAATTTTTCTTTTGCTAAAAGAGTAAGAACCCTGGCAGTGTGTGGCTTTCCTGGTAGTCTTGAAGACTTGAATTCGGCTACGCTGGAAGTGGTGGCCTGGTTGGAGTGTTTTGATGCCATGTAGTGCAGGGGTGGCCAACCCAAATGACCTTGTGGGCCAATGTTGCCACCTTAGCGATTTTGTCGCTAGATTTAGTGTATTTTGAGACTCGAAAGCGATATTCTTAAATATGTAATCGCTAAAAAATATATGGTGACTTTTAGTGATATTCGACCCTGCAGAGTTTTGAAAAACGTGATTGGAATTGGGGTAGGTGATGCCTCTGTGATGACTCAGATAAATAATGGCGTACATAATATATTGAAAACAGAATATGGCTTACCCAATACAAGAATGCTCCTGGAATAAATATCTTTCTGGAGTTATCTGATTTAGCCATATCCAATCACTTTCTCTCACGGCTGCCACAGTAGAAAAGATTTTCATTACAATGAACATTTTTAAAAACAATTTGACAAATATGATTGCTGTAAATACTCATGATAGCATTCTTTTATAAGGAATCAGTTGAAAATAGTAAAAAAAAAAACCTGCTACAGTTACGAGCTGATGTGATTGCTGCAATTGGTAAAGATCCTAAATACTCTTTTAAATCTAAGACCGATGATTCATCCTTCCACATCTGAAAGTTCTGCAACTCCAACAACAGACCAAGATGATAAAGAAATACTGATTAAAGAAATTTGATCTTGGTTTTTAATACAATGTTATGTTTAATTTGATGAAAATACTAACTATTAAAATATTTTTATATTACTTACCTTACCATTTCCTTTATTTTACTTAGCGATTTCTAGCGAATCTTTTAGCTCTAAATATCCCGACATCTAGTGAGTTTTGAGACCAGGTCTAGCGACTTTTGTTTTGGTGAGGTGGCAACACTGTTGCGGGCCGCTTTGGAAATGTATCAAAACTCTGCGGGCCGCCCATAAAATTATATATCCCCATATTAGATTTAGACCCACTATAGACATTTCTTGGAATGAATATAATTTAATTATTCTGTGAACTCATAACTGTAAACTCATAAATAAAACCGGCAATATCTGTCATATATTTACCTGATAATTATTTTAAATTTTTTTAATTATTTTTTTCATAATTTCGACAGTTAATTCTTGAATATATGGATGCACAAATAATGTATTTTTTAATAGTTTGGTTTTCACTACTTTGGTGATCATAAAACAAATATATTTTGTAAATGTGTGAGGCATCTCGCGGGCCGCAAAAAATGTTCAAGGCTGGCCACAGTTTGGCCACCCCTGTTGCAGTGGTTATGTCAGGTGATCCTGACGTAGTGGCCTCAACACCTGCCAGCCGTGGGCTTTGTCCTCTGTTCTTCTTCTTCTTCTTTTCTGTTTTCACTTCTATGGACCACGTGGTTCTTCGCTCTGATGAGCTTTCTTCTTGGCCCAGTAATCCTTCATCCTGGCACTGTGGTTGTCTTTTCTTTCTTGCATCCATTTCTCCCCAGAACCATGGCACAGTGTTTTGGCTGTTAGTGTCTGGAGAGAATCGGATGCTTTAATAAACGTTCCGTACTTACTTATTCCTGTTGCAAATGTCAGTTGCTGGACATCTTTCCTGACTATCCTTTGTCCATTTTGCTTTAGTCGCTTTCCCTCTAGAGACGGTGTTGTAGGTTTCGGAGGTGAGTCTATGATTGTCCCTCCGAACTATGTGACTGTAGAACGTTAATCTCCTTTTTCTCATTGCTGTTGTAATGCTTTCCAGTTGTTGGTATAGGTCCTTATGATGACTTCTTCTTCTTCGACAGTACCCGTGATTTTTCTGAAGATCTTACATTCCTTTAGCTCCACTTTTAAGAGTTGTCCTTTCCTAACTATGTTCAAGTACTCTGATGCATACTGTACTGATGGTCATGCTACAGATTGAGATTGAGCTTAAGGGAGAGGGATTTAGATCCATACATGTTCTTACCAGTGTGGTATGTTCTGTCCAGTCCGGCACATCTGCTATTCGTGGCTAAGTCCTCGTTGATGTTTGGGGTTATCCATTCTCCAACATATTTGTATCATTGCATTCCCCAGTGGGGTTAAGTTTGGTGCATTTCTGATGTTAGTGATTAGCTCAGTTTTGTTTACTGAAATCATTAACCCAACTTCAGCTGCTATGTTGTTCAGGGAGGATAGTTGGTGAATAGCTTCCTCCACACTAGACGCTGGGAGAGTGAGGTCATCTGTGAAGACGAGGCTGTTGGCTAATAGTTTGTCCTTTCTGTAACCAATTCTCAACCCAGAGCCATCTGTTAGTGCTTTCCAATAGACAGTTAAACAGGATTGCTGACAAGCTGTCCCTTGTCCAACACCTTTGTCCACTGTGTTTATGTATTTTTTCTAAAAAAGTTGTTCCATAATTATGGTATAATTGTTGTTGAGTTTTATAAATTTCATGTAACATCAAACTCTAAATGAATAGAAATAAATGTGTTTTTTTTTTTTTTTTTTTTTTTTTTTTTTTTTTTTTTTTTTTTTTTTTTTTTTTTTTAAAAAAATCATAAATTAGCATGAAATAAAGTCAGTTCACCACATTTAGCAGTCCAGTTGTTAATATGGTTCCTCCCAGGAGCAAGTGGAATCACTCATTGTTTAAATATTTCTGTCACTTAACTGCACTCACTGGGGTTTTAGTGATTGCATTTCAGTGAAAATCCTGCATATTTTAACTCAGTTGATGAAAATACGTACAAGTTTCCTATCAGATAGTTTGATGGTAATTTTTTTTATTACTTGAGATTGTAAGGTTCTGCACACATTCTTACATTTTTTTAAACTATATCTACTTTAGTTTTTTGCCTGTGTCTATTATGTCCCTAGGACAACAAAATTAAATGACAATTTCTGATGCAGCTAGTTAACAAGTATGGAATCCTGTTGGTGTGAGATTACTTCAAGCACAATTTGTTTATACTGATATCTCCATATTGGATCAGGTGGACATTATCTTAAGCGTCTTGTTGTCTGCTGACGTGTGTGTTTGTCTTTGCAGGTGTGCCAGCTGCCTCTGATGGAGTACCTGGCAGACCGAATGTGTTCTCTCTGCTACGAACGAGCGTGGTACTCGAAACTCGGAGGCTGCGTCGCCGTCAGATTCCTGTACGAACGCATGGATGTGCGTTGGGTGTTTGAACATTCTTTTGTCTTCTTGAAGGCGCTGCTGTTCGTGATGATGGATTTGAGTGGGGAGGTAAGTTCTTTAACTTAATATTGAAGTACAACTCATAAACAATTTCTAACTACATTTGGAATAACAAACCATTTGTGACAGTTCATATTTAAAATCACTGTTGATGTGGATCTGTAAGTTATGAACTGTGACAAAACAACAGTAGAGAAGGTACTTGAGAAAAAGTAAAATCTGTAGTAATGTAATGAATTGTTTAAGGTGACATCAAAACTTGACAATACATAGGAGATACCGTATTACTTGTTGGTAGTAATAACAACAAAAGGGCCTTTAGGCAAAGAATATAAGAAAAGATAGCGACAGGTATGTCGTTTAAATGATATTATGTACAAGTGTGAATAAATACTCCAGTGATTCTAGCTTGCAGCACGTTCAAAACTAAACTTTTCAAAACTAAATCTCGCTCCTCTCTGCTGATCACGTATATAGGCTTTACAGAAAATTCCAGAATAATTTATACTTCCGACCGACATTTCTCGAATTCTAGCTAAACAATTAAAATCACATTAAAGCAATCAGAATTAATACAAAATCATTTGCAATCATTATAAAACACACAGATATGAAAATTAAAGACATTTGCACACAAAATTAGCTACATAAACCAGTCAAAATCTTCGCAGATTGTCCACCAAATATCGTACTTCACTTCAGTACATACAGTTACAAACTTTTAATCAATGTTTCGTGCATAGTACTGTCCTTGAACATATTAAATAATATTTACATAATTTCTTCCCACAAATCAATTTTCATTTACACAAATTCACAATTAATTGCAAGAAAAATATAGAAAGCCATATTTACTCATCTCCCGCATTCCTAGAGATAATTCTTAAAATACAATTTAATTAAAGGCTTGGTCTGAGGGTCATTATAATAGATTAAATAGAACCAACACACACTAGGACTACAGCAGACATAAAAAATGTCAATAGTTTGGTTTAAACCTCATCCGTGCAGAGAGGAGCAAACCATCCCTAGGCAGCTCACCACAGCTTCCTGGCCGAATGACTCACCTCCCAGCAATAAAGTTTCTAACCAAAATATTGTAAAAAAAAAGCCTTTTTTATCCCTGTACTCTTGTTTTTGTCTTTGTAAATGACTAAGGAAAGGCAAGATGACTCACCAGAGTTAAAAGGCTGCGATGTGTGACAAATATATATGACGAACGCAACATATACGATATCTTGGTTTTCACCTTCTTCATGTGGTTCGGGAGGTGTGCACACACTGAAGTTATCACATTGTTTTCATCTTTGGTGATTCCTGGGTCTAATTTACTTACCCTTTATTAAATACTGTATTAATTGATATATATGGAAATAACTGAGCTATTTATTTCAAATTACATGCTTCAACATTACTAATTTGAATACTACAGACAAGAATGGAATTAAAGCAGAATAAAAATCAAATTCATTTGGATATATAGGCAGACAGTGTTGGTGAATATGGTATGAAATTTAAAGTGTACAAAAGTGAGTACATGAAAACAACCGGAAAGAAGAACAGGATGACCGCGGTGATTGTAATGGCAGGTGAACAGCTGAAGGCAGTAAACAGTTTAAAGTACCTTCGAAGTGTTGTAGAGGAAAGAGGAACCATCGATAGTGATATCAAAAGTTAACAATATATGGGAGATACAGTATTATGATTTAATTGTAATAATAAAAGTGAAGTGCTTTTAGGACATGAATACAAAAAATTATAGGGAAAGTAGTACCAAAACTAAGCAAAGCTAAATGCAAGTGTGCTGCACCAAGAAAAAGACATTTTACAGTTTTGTTCTGGAGTTCACAGTAAGACTGACACACCTTCCTGGTGAAATGGCTCGCTTCTTACATGAATAAGGTTTTAAATTAAAATATTGCAACAATTTTTCGTTCTTTTTTATTATTATTATTATTATTTTAATTATGACATTTAGTCTTCGGTGAGTGTTGGCCTATTTTAACTACACTCTGTTGTATAGTGTATTGTAGGATATGTATGTAAATTAATTATCTATTTATTTCAAATTACATGCTTTGTAATTACTAACTGGGATAGTACACAAGAGAATGGAATTAAAGCGGAACAGATACTAAATTCAGTTGCAGTTAAGTGGCCGTTAATTATATATATAGGCAGTCAGTGTGGGTGAATATGGTACGTAATTTAATGTGAAAAATAGTAAGTAGACGGTAACAACCATAAAGAATAACAGGATAAACAGAGGAATTGTAATGGCAAGTGAACAGCTGAAGACAGTGAATACTTTGAAATACCTTTGAAACTAATAGAAAAATTCAAAACTGACTTTTTTCAGAATGACACCAAACAAATATTTCTACCAGCAACATTCATATTGAGGAATGACTGCGAAAATAAGATAAGAGAGATCAGGACCAGAATAGATTTATTTCTATACTCATTTTTTCCACAAGCGATTAGGGAATGCAATAGGAAGGTTTTACTGGGTGAATAAACTTAAAATTCGACAGGACTATTTCTCGATTACTCACTTTGGCCATCCTGATCTGGGTTTTCCACGGTTTTCCCAGATCACTCCAGGTGAATGCCGGGATGGTTCCTAAACATTGCCCACGGGTGCATCCAGCCATATCCCGTATATCCCTTCCTACGAACAAATCGTTACAGATTAGTATTGGTGCAATACACCCTCCGCCACATACTTTTAGTGAATTGCGTAGTAATAATAATAAAGTGTTGTAGACAAAAGAGGAAGGAGTGATAGTGGAAGAGAGAGGCTGGCAGAGGCATTATTAAGACGCGTCAGAAGCCTCGTATGGAACTGGGATGTGCTACAGAGAAGTAACATACTACATTGCTATCCTGACATTTGGTGCTTTAACCTGGACAGTGAAGAAACGGGACGTCGGCAGGATACAAGCCAGCGATATGAAGTTGGTATTACAAAAATAGATAGGATAAAGAATGGAATTCTTAGACACAGAGTAAAAGAGGAACCCATACATGAAAACATAGCGAAGGCCAGACTAGGATGATATGGGTGTGTAAAGAGGACACCAAGGAATATACACAAAATGCAGATTCATCATGAATGACCCAGAAGAAGAGCATTGGATGGAGGAGAGAACTAAATGAAGGTGGTGGGAAGAAAGAAGGAAATGGAGAGAATAACTCGACGCAGCTGGGAAATGGTAACGATGATGAGTCATCAAATTAATATTAGTTTAGGTTTTAGGAAAAATGCTGGTATGAGATAAGCCATTCTAATTGAGTTGATTAGTGTCATAATATCTGATCAAGGGAGCAAGGGTACATTTTGTTACAACGTGAGGAATAGTGTAATGTAAATTAACTATTTTCGTTGATTCTTTGTTTTGGACTATATTTCTCTTTTGCTACAGACTTCCAGCAAAAATGGCCACCACTGTAAAACTTACAGATTCTATACAGGAATAAACTTGGTATGTCTTGAAATATACTGTATTTACTTTTATTATCTCTTCTCACAATGGTTCACCCGAATACCAACAACAAATGCTGACCGTTATAAAATACACATTTGGACAACGTTCTGTTCTGAAAGATTACAAGGTCCACTCTCCATGTGGGATTGATCAGTTCACTTTTATCTCTGCAGCTGTTATTGCAAATATCGTAATCCCACTGTTCAACTGTAACAGTTTCACTCCCTCCTTTCCTCCTCCTTTAGACTTAAATTCAGTTACAATGTTATTCAAAATAAAATTGTCTTTTTTTCTTCAACATCATTCATAACATTAGTATGCTATTTAAAATGTTGGTGATTTTTTTTGGTCCAGATTTTTAGTTGCTATGATAACTGTAGTAACTGTTTTATAGGTTATGTTTCTGGCCTCTCCAAAGGTACTATACTTCTGAACATATGAATCTGAGTGAATAAACACCATCTCATCCACTACTCTTTCCACTGTTAACTCTGTGCACATTTATTTCCTTAATTATATTTATATTTATTACTATTATTTACACCCTTAGTATTATGGCGGTTATTTATAAAATTATATTTCAGTTCAAATGTGTGGATCTATTTCAACAATCTCTCACTAATTCTATTTTAAGAACTTGCTATGTTACAATTTATGGACCGAGCGTGGTGGGTGAATAGTTAAGGCTCTGGCCTCGCATTCGGGAGGACACAGGTTCGAATTCCCGTCTGGGCTTCCAGATTTCAGTTCTCCACGGTTTCCCCAAATCACTCCAGGTGAATGCCGGGATGCTTCCTTCTAAAGGCCATGGCCGAATTCCTTCCTGTCCGTTGTCCCCAGTACCGTCCCCCTCCAACGACCTCGACGTCAACGAGTCGTAAAGCCATAAGAAAAAAATTATGGGATTTTTTCACTTAGAAAAATATTTCTATAAGTTTTTTTAAAAAAAATGACAAATACAATAATGATTGAAAGGATAATACTTTAAGGCAGTGGAAATAACCAATGCTAAGAAACCAAAACCCATCACTTACCTTACATGAAGGCAGGAGGATAGTGACTAACACACTACTCCCTAGTTCTACACAAATTCTTACTATGTATCAGATGCGTACACTGAGTGTGTACGCATCTGATCTCACTGCGAAGTGTCACTGTCAAAAAGGACATCAGGAACAATAATAAAAACAACACTTTAATTACCTGAATATAAATTACAAGGAAAGAGAAAATGACTCATCACTCACCAAAGTTGAAGACTGCTACGAGAGAAAAACATACATAACGAACACTAAAATACACGATATTTCAGTTTTACAACCATTGATAAAATTCCATTTTTAACCCATCACTCTTTATTATTAGTATTATCATAGTTAACATTTAACTAGTTACAAATTTCTTAAAAATTTATTTTTTTATTTTTTGTTTTAACATTCCATACCCTTTTGTTATATTATTAATTCTTTAATTACCTGTGATATCTATATTTAAATGAAACATCTCAGTGACTCCCGACATATAGAAAATATACTCAGTCAGATGTTAAACTTCAGTGTGTGCACACCTCCCAAACCGCATGAGTCATTCCCTACATCATGAATAAGGTGTAAATCCGAAATATTCGCGTTCGTCATATATGTTTTTCAGTCATTGCAGCCTTCAACTTTCGTGAGTGTTGAGTCATTTTCCTTTTCCTTGTTACTTATGTTGCCTACAGCCACTTCCTTTTTTCCTTAGTTTCATTTACATTACTTAGCTCATGTGAAGGCAGAAAGACCACACAGACACGAAAACAAAACTCACGAACAATCTTTACAATATTTCGGTTTAAAACTTTATTCATGTTGTTAGGATTGGGCCAGTTCTCTGGGAGGGTGATGCAGATGCCTGAGTTATGTGTTAGGCTATTCTGGCTGCACACAGCTCATGGCCAAATGGCCCAATCGCAACAACATGAACATATTTTTAAACCAAAATATTCTAAAGTTTGTTCGTGTGTTTGTAGTGTTCTCCTGCCTTCGTCTAGTTATTTTCCTTTTCCTTCCTTATTTGCATTGCCTAACCGCACTTTCATTTTCGCCATTATCCAGTTATTACTTTATAGAGGAAGGCAAAATTTAGACATATGGTATTCACTGATCAGCCAGAACATTATGACCACCTACCCACCGGCGTGGTGGTGTAACGGCTAGCGTTCTGGCCTCGCATTCGGGAGGACGGCGGATCGAATCCCCGTCCGGGCACCCAGATTTGGGTTTTCCACGGTTTCCCAAATCACTCGAGGCAAATGCCAGGATGCTTCCTTCAGAAGGCCATGGCTGAATTCCTTCCCATTCCTTGCCCCCCATCCTTTCCCGTCTCTAAATACCTCACTGTTAGAGAGACGTTAAGCAGATTTTTTTTAAAAAAAAAAAAGAAGAAAAAAAACACCTACCTAATAGCCAGTATATCCGCCTTTGGCACGGAAAACAGCGGTGACGAATCTTGGCATGGAAGCAATGAGGCCTTGGTAGGTCACTGGAGAGAGTTGGCACCACATCTGCACACACCAGTCACCTAATTCCTGTAAATTAAGGGGAGGGGGGCGATGAACTCAGATGGCACATTCAGTCACATCCCAGATGTGTTCGATCGGGTTCAGATCTGGTGAGTTGGGGGCAACTCGCCACTGTGATCCTCGCACCACTCCATCACACTCCTGGCCTCGTGACATGATGCATTATCTTGTAAAAAATGCCACTGCTATTAGGAAACATGATCATCACGAAGCGGTGTAAGTGGATGATACTTATTGGCCATCACTGTGCCTTGCATGAGCTCCACTGGACCAACGATGCCCATTCCTCGTCAGGTGTCGCTGCTATCTCCTGGAAGCGTTTACACTGATAGTATGTTGGTAGTCATAATGTTCCGGCTGATCAATGTATATGATTGAGGGTATAGGTTCTAAGTTGTTTGTGGAGGTGAAGAAATTAATTTATAACAGAAAGATATGAAGGACTGGTTAAAAATTAATAAAAGACTGATAGCAAAAATAATATTCTTTCTTTCACATTTAAAACTTTGACTTTATTGTTCCAGATTTCCAATGGAGCTGTTGATATGGCCAAAAATAATTTGGAAAAACTACTCATACTGTGTGCATCTCCAATCAAAGGGGTTGGCAACGATGAGGATCTAATCGCCGCTCAGAGAAGGGGCCTGTCCGCCGTGACTCGGGAGCTGGTTCGCCAGGTCACCAGTCCAAACACTGTCGTCAGAGAGCAGGTAGCGGCACATGCCTGTTTCATTTCTTTATAAGTTTAAACCGTGACTTGAGACTACAATAACAATACTTGTGTATGGTTGTAATGACCTAGTGACAGGGTTTCTATTGGCTGCGCATTCTGCCCATCTTAGCTGCCTTAAACTAACCCTGTAGTACTAGCAGGTACAGGGGACCTACAGTTTAATGTGGAATCCAAGCCATGGAACTGTTCTGCAGTGCTTCACATTACACAGCAAGCTGTGCCAGAGGTGAAGGTCACGTTAAGGGCGTTTCAAAATTCCTGCTGAGACAGGGATTCCAACCGCACTCTTTTCAATCTCCGGTCAGACACATTAACCACTGAGCTCCAAGGCCACTTGGCTTGAGACTCAAATGTCAATCATTGCAAATCCTGCAATTATCTACACTGAATACTATGAATCATATGCAAAATATTTGCTTATCATTCAAAGATGTTCGAAATACAGCTGTGCTGTGAGCATTCAACTGAATCCCATCAACAACTACTGGAATCCAATGCTCAATGAAAATTTGGCTATCATCACTGTCTATGAAATATATTAAGTGAAATTATGTTAGTTTATCAATATAAAAACATTATTTATTGATGATCTATGCTCGAGCTTGACAACTTTTAATATTTGATGTGAAGTAATATTTTCTGATATTCTGAAAACAGAAACAGTTCGATATGACAGCTTTTATTATACACTTGATTTTATTTTGCAATGTTTATGCTACTGGGACCCAAGCTACACCAATTATCTTTTTTTTATTTTTCCTGTAGGTCTGGACATAACAACACTCATATACACATTATTCTTTTTCAACCTGCCTTGTGATGGGCAAATGTAGGTGGGTGCAGGATAGGGGAAGATGGGTGTGTAGGGAAATTGCCACTGGAGTCTGTGCTCCATTGCAATTAAACAATATACCGTATGATAGTAACAACACTTTCAATCACTCATAACGCAAGTCTCCACCTGACAGCTTCCATACTCACAGAGAACCTTAATGGAGCACATAGTCCGGTCGCAGTATCTAGTCATCTACTTGCACCTTTCTTACTATTTATTATTATTATCATTATTATGTCATATGAACAAGATGCATTGGAACAGCTACATCAAATTGCCGCCAAAAACAGAGCTACAAATTCCGTATGAAAAAACGCAGTACATGGAGAAACAAAACAACAATGTACAAACAATATACACAAAATTTGAAAACATAAAAAGAGTTGAGAAATACAAATATCTAGGGGAATACATACAAGTAGGAGGATCTAACAAGCTACCAAATTCAGAAAGATCAGAAAAGCTTCAGAAGGCTTATAGACTCACATGGTCATATTATAACTAAAGAAATATATCAATACAGGCCAAACTCAGACATTACAAAACAGTGGTACTGCCAGAAGCATTGTATGCATCAGAAACAACAACGATTGGGGCTTCAGGCATAACAGAAGTGGAAAAAGTTAAACGCAAATTCCTTAGGAAAATTTTTGGAGCAATATATAAAGACGATATATGGATGAAAAGACCAACGAAAGAACTATACGAACATACAGATTGACTGACAGACATGATCAGAAGACGTAGATTACAATTCTATGGACATTTACAGCGAATTAAAAGCACTAGACTCACAAAGAGGATCTTTGATGTGGTAAATGGTTCACTCAGGAAAACCAATTGGTTCCAGGAAATAGAAGAGGACTTGAATCACGCAGGGATCAGCAAGGAAATGACACGGGAAAGGGGACAATTCAGGAACAAAATTATGAACTCAAAATTTAAAATACAGAAGAAAACAGGAACAAAGTGGACTGAACAAAGGAAACAGGAACAAAGTGGACTGAACAAAGGAAACAGGAACACAGTGAGGATATGAAGAGGTTTTGGGATGAGAAGAGGAAGAAGACAAATACAAACAAAAACTGAGTAATCATGAATAATTTGAGTTTAAACACTGTCCTATGCACAAGGGCAATAATGATTAATAATAATAATTATGTCATATAGCTGAAGTGTTAAATTCCTCCACCTGTCTGCTTTGCCATTTACAAACTGTAACCTTGAATCTGTTTAACATTTTTTTTTTTTTTTTTTTTAATTATTCATCACTTCACTTGGTAATTTGTTTGTATCCCTGACACACCAATATGCAAAAGAAAATTTTCCCACTCCCTTATGCATTAAGTCGCATGCCAGCTTGTGGTCATGGTCGTCTTGCACCTTCCGTCCACTGCTCCTAATTGTTCAACTATCTTTCCATGCCTCATCATCAGTATACGCCCTGTACACTCCCATTACCCTCTACATCCTCCTCCTGTCTTCCAATGAATCCCATTCCAGCTATTTTATCATATCTGTTACTGATTACATTCTGTGGTAATTCCTACAAACAAATCTAGCAGCCCTTCAACTCCTGTATTTGATACTCAAAATGTGGGTCCCATACTACACTACCATATTCGAGCAATGGTCTCACCAAAGTTGATATTTTCTGTTGTTGTTATTATTCTTTGCTGTCACCAGTCTTTTCACTGGTTTGATGCAATCCTCCATCCCTTCCTATCTTGTGTTATCCTCTTCATCTTTATATATCCCTTACAACCCACATCATCAATTATCTGCTTCATATATGTTATTCTCTGTCTTCCTCTGCAGTTCTTCCTTTCAACTGTTCCCTCCACTAAGAAATTAACCAATCCTATATGTCTTAAAATATAACCCACCATCCTGTCTCTTCCAAGAACTCCTTTCATCACCAATCACGTTGAAAATACGTTCATTTCGTACTTTATCTCCATCTCTGTACCAGTCGAGTTACTGCTGTACGAAATGTTCTTGGGCCTCTCTCCGGGGGACTGCATCAACTGATGCGACATTTCGAAGTCACTCTTTGACTTCATCTCCTGGCGCAGTGCGTGGCTCCCAGAGAGTCCCTCGTCGTATGGCCGCAGTGGGGTTGAACACGATGAAATGGGTTGGCTGGAGGTCTGCAACGATCTTCATGTTTGTGTCTCTTGTAAATTAACAACACTAGCTTGCATACCGCCAGGTCATAAACTCCGTTTGTCAGCAGGATAGGTTGTTGTTGTTGTTATTTGGGCTTTGGAGCGCGTCGACATCTAGGTCGTTAGCACCCTAGGAGGATAGGATAATGTATAAGGTTTATACCCAGTGCCCACAAAAGTACAGTTGCAGCTCAGATTTATTTTTCACTTCAGAGAAAATATGCTCACAGGACTCATTGACCATCAGAAGATTGCAGTGTCTGTGGAAGGAAAACACGCACTCGTCACCCAGACCGAGATTGTAAACTGTGCCTCTCAAACAACAGACCATAGCACTTAAATACACATAGATCACGTCTGGCCCATTACCATTCATGCTGTACCGCTAAACTTTGTTTTCTTAACTGACCAATTACAAGCCACGCTGAGTTGATATTCCATGTCTCTGTTCACAATTACTTCCACAAGACTAATCTGCACTGCCTCCTTTATTGTGCCGTCACAGTGTCTATTAGAAAGGGTTGGTATTTTTCTCACCTCTAAGTGTTATTGACATTATTTATAGGGAGCCGATACTTGGAAAACTATGTGCGACAAGCTTTTGTCATAAAGTTCTAAACTATTACAAATTAAATTACAGGAATGATAATGACAAATGATAGGGAAAATCACTCATCACTCACCAAAGTTGAATGCTGCGACAAGTGAAACACTTGTGAGACATACAAAAACATGTGCAATGTTTTCGTTTTACACCTTATTCATGTTATTATTATTATTATATAGGGACTGAGTCATATTGTTCATGAGGTGTGCACAGGCCAAAGTTTACCACGTGACTGAACGATAATGAATGTCGTTAAGTCCTTCATATACCAGTCAATTCCATTCAGTACATATTTTATATTGCCATTCAAATTATAGACATTCAAGTAGTGTCCTCTGTTATTGTTGTATGCAGGTGGTTGACGGGAGAGAGATAAAAAGAGTGGCTTTTCTTGTACTTGTACATTATTAATGACTGTGTATTGTAGTTTCAATTAAGTATTGAGATGATGCTGGTGTCAGATCATTGCCGAGTAAACTCCTGTCAATATTGATGTTAATTTATGACAACCACATTGGTAGATGTGAAAATGGTGGTTAATGTGTTGAGTAATTTCTCATACAGCTTTTCTGCTATAATATATTGGAATATTTTAATAGTTTGAAATATGCATAACTAAGCTTGTGATTAAAAAAAAAAAAACTGTAAATTTTAAATAAATTTCTGTTTAGCAACATTCCAGTGTGAATGGTAATGATTACTGTTTCTACATCTATATCTATACTCTGCAATTCACAAATATTGCGGGTGGCAGAGCGTGCTAATTCTAATTCTGTGAATTCCAATCCAAAACAGAACAAAGAAAGAAAGACTACATAAAAACATTAGTATGGCATCTTATTTCTCTAATCTTATCCCTCCTGTCA